>OY755178.1:16653206-17243667 GCA_963576735.1 Bedellia somnulentella
ACACTAAATATGACGTACCGGTAATTTAAAAAAAATACCCTAATATACAGCGAGGTCTATGCCAAATTGTAAAAAAAAGAGTTGCACACTAAAATAGGTTAACACATAGCATTAAATTAATCATTTTCAGTCAAAGGAAAGCATTATCGTCGTAAGAAATCCGAATAGTCACTTGATACAGAACTACTGATTTCATATTTTATATAGATTTTATTTGAAATACTATATTTATTACATTTAACTTTTATTTAGTTATTTATATGACCTTTTGAATTGGAATAATTTAATTACAAACTATAGCTGATATCATCATTCCAAATTCTTATCATCATTCATAGACAAAAGTTACTCTGTCTATGCTAACTGTACAGCGTGCTATAAATTACAGATTTGTCAGTTTAACGGTACAAATGGTCTGCTTGATATTAGCTGCTATCTCGCTCTCCCACTTATCACCGTTGAGCAGTAACTTCTCCTTGTTGTATAATAGCTCTTCGTGGGTTTCCGTTGAGAATTCGAAGTTGGGACCTTCTACAATGGCATCTACTGGACAAGCTTCCTGTAAGGGAGAAAATATAATGATGAAAAGTTCTTATGTTATACGATTTATGAAAGTCTTGAGGAAATAGATGGGTTTTTTAGTTGTGAAGATTGGATCCCTTAACATCACAGCTCATACACGTTCCCACGGAGGGGCTCGTGCCGACCCTGAATAGGGGGATGATGCCGAAAAGTTTTATTTTTAAACATTGTATAATATAAGGTATATTATTGCTACAACACGGTCACATATTGAGATGAGTATAACTATTAAACTCATAAAGGAGGCCCAGAGCGTCAGATTTAGAAAATTATACCTCTTTGGGATGAATATGGCTGCTCGTCAGTATATGTTGGTAGTTTTTCAATGTTTCGCAAAATTGAATACAATTTTTTTGTAGGCGGAGAAAGTCGCGGATAGAAAGCGAGTAGTAAAATGTAGAATGGTTTGCATACGTACATATACTCACGGCTATAAATCCATTTAAGGGGTAGCCACAGCTAGATAATTAGAAATTCCTCAGCCTCGTCATAGAAAAAATATATTAACCTGACAAAATCCACAGTAGATACATTTGGTCATGTCAATATCATAGCGCGTGGTTCTTCGTGAGCCATCCTTTCTCTCCTCAGCCTCAATGGTAATAGCCTGAAAATAATAATGAAATAGTATTTAAATAGTTGTAGTTTACAACTTAACAGCTTTAAAATACTAACACTACTAATACCTCTGAACATCACGTGACATTGCCAATCTCTAAAACTACTAATACCTCTGAACATCACGTGACATTACCAAGCTCTAAAACTACTAATACCTCTGAACATCACGTGACATTGCCAAGCTCTAAAACTACTAATACCTCTGAACATCATGTGACATTGCCAAGCTCTAAAACTACTAATACCTCTGAACATCATGTGACATTGCCAAGCTCTAGAACTACTAATACCTCTGAACATCACGTGACATTGCCAAGCTCTAGAACTACTAATACCTCTGAACATCACGTGACATTGCCAAGCTCTAGAACTACTAATACCTCTGAACATCATATGACATTGCCACCTAAGTGCATAGAGGATCCACATTTTGCTGGCACAGTGGACTCAAGTGATAGAGGCAGAACTATCACTGTTTTTGTTTGAATACACCATTACATGACTAAGTAAATTCCAACTTTGCTACTCCTTGTTATAAACTAAATAAGGGTAGCCAAAACTTCTGCTTCAACCATTTCTTTTTTTTTTTTTTAAATTAAACATATTATAATTATGGTTTTATCAGAGATAGTCTTCGAGATACATTGCTCAACAGTCAGTCAGGTTCTGTTCAGTAACCTAACTTGCCTCACTTATATCACCTACAGGAAGAGATAGGGTACAGTTCTCCAAAATTAATAATGCGCATACAGATCCTCGGTAATTCTTGTATTCCGGAATAATTGAATCGTAAGCGCCCTTAGGGGTGCACTTGCATTTTGCAACTTGTCTTAAAGTAATATGAGTCAATATCATGTGTTCCCAAACGAAAACAATTCGGGCGGGCGGTGACTGTCGCTGGATTGTCAAAGGTCCGTCAATGTCAATCGTCTTTCTTCACGTATTGTTGGTGACCGCACGTGTTTTCTCTGCGTGGAATTATATAGAGCTGCTATCATACGTACCCTTCTTGGGTTTATTTTCAAATATGAATTAAATTTAAACTTTATTAGAACAAAGCTCCATTTACCCTCGACTTTTGTATAGGCTTGTCACAGAACTCCTCCTAAACGGTTGATCCGATCATAACCAAATTTTACACGATGGTTCAAGACAGGAAGGACAAGGTTTTAAAAGCACTACACAATTTTCGAAGTAAATCAATCCAACAAAGATTGTAGCATATTGGCGAAAATTTACATGTAATCCTCAAATCAAATCCCATTACTGATAAATTATGACATGCACTTAACCACTCTATATACATATCGCCTCCCGACGCTCGGAGAACACGATCGTTGCCGAATAGTGACGAAGATTTCTATGCGCATTATTAATTTTGGAGAACTGTACTTAAATTCTATGGTAACACTACTCAGCAATCAAATAAAAAATTTAACAGGTATTTAGATTTCTTTTTTAATCTTTTTGTTCATGAAAACCTCATGTGGGGATTATTAGGATAGGTATTTAGAATGTTTTCTTTTCTATAATAAAATCAAATGCCATATGTGTACTACTAAATATGTACCTAAACCAACTGCAACAACTGCCGCCAGTACAGTTAATGTAGTACATGAGATGGTAGTTACCTCTTACAATGGGCCTCATGAGAAGGTTCAGGAGAACCCAAAGAACAATATGTTAGGATTTTCACAATGTGATCAAATCCACAATGAGTAGATCCTTATAAGAGCTGGGGTACCTAACTGACATAGTAAAAGGTTTTGGAGTGGTAGACGCCTAATGAATAACTGAGTGCAGGTAGGCCTCACACAGGTAGACCAATGAATTGTTGAAATATTGGAAGGTGATGAATAAGGTCAGCAAAGAATGGTTGTTGTATAAATCATTGAATGGCTGATGATGATGGTATCCCATACCGAACTTTATAACTTTGCATTTTATACCTTTTACGATGGTAAGTATATTCATGCAATAGAAGCAACCTCTGAAAGAAAAGGAACCACTTCTCCCTTCATGAATAATGATTTAAATGATAATCTTTACCTGAGCAGGACAAATAGCTTCACACAACTTGCAAGCAATGCATCTCTCCTCTCCTGATGGATACCTCCTCAAAGCGTGCTCTCCGCGGAACCTTGGGGAAAGAGGCCCCTTTTCAAATGGATAGTTTATTGTTGCTGGTTCCTGTAAATTGGAAATTACAATATGGATGACTATTTATACTATAAGCAACCATGATAGCCCAGTGGGTAGAACACTCGGTTATCGTGCAAACAACTAGTGTTCAAATCCTGGGTCGGGCCTGCACCAATTTGTCTTTTCTAAAGACATATGTGTGGTTAATTTATCATGGTTTTTAACGGTGAGGGAAAACATCGTGAGGAAACCCACATGGCTGAGTTGTACTTAGTCATGTGACAGTGTATTCATACTAAACGGCGATAGGCCTGCCCCCTATCACGTGAGTACACTGTCCATGCAAAACGTGGGTACTTTTAACACCCGGTGACAAAGTCACGTGACATTCTGAAGTATTAGTACCTCTGCCAACCCATTCGGGGATATTCGGCATAAACGTTTATGTTATGTTATTTTATGATGACTATTTATATCTATAGCATCATCAAAGTATTGTTTTATAACTGTAGTAATGTTTGTTAACTATAACTCAAATATACACTGGAGATCCTCTAATTCTGATTGAGACTACACCTTCACTCAACTAATACTCTTTAGTTTTAACTTTGTTAAGAAGTTCGAGAAGACATCAGTCATCAAACAAATAATTAATAAATTGGTACCTCACTAACAGAAAACAAAATAACTAGATTTTCAAAATAATATACACACAGGCATAATGTTGAGTTTACTTATCAAAATTTTCAATGGCTATTAGATGATATTATGTCTTTTACACAGGTAACAAGACATGCAGTTATTAAAGGCCCAAAAATGGATAAATCATAACTAATTTATGTTCTAAAACTTATTCTATTGCCCATTCCATTTGTACAAATTCTATGATGTATCGTTTCAATATTTATTATGACTTCAAAATTACATTGAACTGAGAACTAAATTAAAGATTTACCTTAAAAATGTGACCTAGAGTTACAGCGAACCCACGAGCCAGTTCTGTCCAAAACAAAGTGGTTGCAGCCCTGTCAGTTATAGCTTTCAAAGAGTTATCCCAAGCCTCGGCATTAACATACATGTATCCAGGGTCTTTTTGAGGGTACGCTTGTACGTTTTTATCATCCTGGGGAGACTGGCTACTGTAGTTCAGTTGACGGATCATACAAGGAGCTCCGGTGGCTCGAACTGTAAATAAATCAAGATATACGACGTAAAATTTTAGGTTATTGACAACAAAAGTTGCGTAATATGTATTGAACAAAACTTATATTTATTGGACAACTATGTTGACTATATGTAATTTGATAATGAAACACCGACCTCGGGATGATATTGAAAATAGTTTAGCTAACGACATTTTCTAGTAATTCTATCGATTCAATTTAGAGAAATTGTTGATCAATTCAATTCAATGATCACAAACAAATGTCAATGTCACGCTATGTCATTATTATACCTGACATGCGTGACTGAAAGGGGGACGGAACGGGATTGTCTTATTTTAATAGTTTTACCGGTTTTATCGGATCTGGTACAAAAATAACTAAAACAGTTTGTATGCATCCAAGTAGTCATCCAAAATATCAATCTGTCACGTCACGCGGGATATCATACGCGGCCTGTGAAATCGGGCCATGTGATGTGATGATGGTCAGTCGGCAATGCATGAAAATAGAGGACGTCACTAAGTCGCGCTACTAACAACAGTAAGTTGCAATGTAAGAGCGAGAGACGGTGGTCACAATTAAACCTTAGAAGAGGATTTAGAGACCACTGTATAATTATTGTAAAATGTAATTTTCTTTATAATTAATAAATAAATAAAAAAACACTCGATCCAACCAAGTTGACCTGTTGGGATTTTTAAACCTAAGCAGGATGATACAAGTTGTATGCAAATACAAAGAAATTTTACGCACGAATGTTGAGATGGTTTGGGCACATAGAGAGGATGGATGATAGAAAATTGGTAAAAGGGATCTATAGAGCTAGTGTGGATGGTAATGTTAGTAGAGGACGACCACGGAGAACACACTTGGACCAAATTGAGAGTGTGGTCAAAAAGGCTGGCGTCCGAAGTATGAAGAATAAAAGAGCATGTATGAAAAGATTGATGGATGTAAACGAAGCTAGAGAGGTTTGTCAGGATCGTACGAAGTGGCGATCGATAGTCTCTGCCTACCCCAATGGGAATTAATGGCGTGAGTATATGTATGTATGTATGTTTACGCACGACTCACGAGTGTTGACAACTTGACACTTTACGCTGTCTGAGTAGCTCCTAATTATAAACATCATACATACATACATATGCTCACGGCTGTAAATCCCTACAAGGGGTAGCCAGAGCTGAGGAACTAGAAGTTCCTCGGCCACTTTTGGAAAGTAGAGTGGGGAAAAGATGGTAAAAATAAAGGTGGTTGGTGATGGGTCTCCAACCGCATCACCTAAAAATCCCTTAATAGCCCCAATACCGTTAGTCACCTCTTACGTACACCCACCGGAAGAAATGGGGTAGTGCTACTCTAAACCGACACTACACAGCACTATAAACATCATAGTCACTTGGATATAGTTAACTTGAATTTAATAGAACTAAACCCCGTCTAATAAAACCAAATCTAAAAAATTGCCAATACAACTGCATGATACAATTAAATTTTGTTGCCTATTGTACCTTCAAGTATAGTTCATTTATTATTTCATTTCAAGTATTTCTGTAACTCCATATTCCCCCGCTGTGTTTTGTTCTTGAATGAAAGACGAGCAGAACTGTCAATTGGTTTTTTAGAACCATAAATATTGGATTGAATCAGGCGTTACTTTGCGGAAATCCATGGCAATACTAATATTAATAAATTTCTTCGCTTAATTCCGCTTAATACCTGCAGTCTTCATGCAACGTGCACTGTGCACCGCCCGCCCTCCCACTTACAAGAAATCGAAAAGCAGACAATGCACCACACACACCAGCAAGCGAAAACCACAGGCAACCACAAATATGCGACGCGTTTCGACTCAACACGGATCATTGTCGAGCAGTAGACATTTCGGCAGCTGATCACCGAGTGTCTCGGTGATCAGCTGCAGGTATTTAGCGGAATTAAGCGAAGAAATTTATTAATATTAGTATTAACCATAAATAGTCATAGCATAGAGGTCCAATCTTCAATTGGCAAACAATGATAGCATTTGCACCTTTTCTAACTGCTGTAAAATGTATTCTCGTCCTTCTCGCTGCTTCGAAGGTCAATCGAAGTTCATAAATGAAACCAATGACAACTACGGAGATATTATTTTACTCAGTTATCTAAAAATACGAAATAAAATATTCGTTTCGTGAGAGCAAGACAAAATAAATGATGGGTTAGAATTAGACGAGATACGTATTATTCCTATTATCGTTTTCGCACTGAACAGTAGACCACCTGCCTTGCTCCTTACAACATGCGAAAGTGTTTTGTACAAACGTACATACATAAACTCACGGCTATAAATCTCTTGAAGGAGCAGGCAGAGCTAGGATGTTAGAAATTCCTCAGCCACTTTTTCGAAGTTGCGTGGGGTAAGAGACGTTGCAATAATGGTTGTTGTTGATTGGTCTCAAACTGTGTTAGTGCTATTCTAAGCCGACAGTACACAGCTTTTAAAATGTTTTGTTAATAACATATCGCCGTTTTGTACAACAACTCAGCCATGTGGGTTTCCTCACGATATTTTCCCTCACCGTTAACAACCATGATATTCATTTTGTGTAATCATATTATTTTTCATGTTTAGTAATCGTATTGAAAAACTATGACAAGTTTACTTATTTATTATACTCACGTCACGCCCATAATTCACATTGGGATAGCGAGGACTAGTGATCTCCACTTTAAGTTGCGTGATCCTGGTAAATTCTTTCCTTTTTTTCTTTTCTTAAATGTCTTTTAGTTCTCACTTCAGAATCCCGCGTTTTTAAAATGGTGTTCATTTCTTTAACAAACGAATTGCGCGGCTTTTATCTACTAAAAATACAAACTACTTTGAATATTAGTAGGTACCTAGTGATTGTACATACATACATATTCTCACGCTGTTAGTTCCCATTAGGGTAGGCAGAGATTATCGATCGCCTATTGATTGTGATTTATCATAATGGTAATAAGAGTTTAAAATAGTCATTTAACGCTTTCCTCATTGTACTTGTATCCAAACTCTACCCAACGAAAAAAAGAAAGAAAAGATTTATTAAATTGTCAAGTGTCAAGTCAACTGTCAAAACATTTGAAATTTGTATGACGTGACATTTACAAAATTCTGTGTTGGTATAGAAAAACAAATTCATTTAAAATTTATCAAGTGATAATATACGGTTTTACTTGAGGCAGAGTGGAGGCAGACATAATGGGGGATGTTCCACCTATAGACGTGGAAGCTGAAAAACTTCCACCGGTCAATAAAACTCGTTCAGATATGGTAAATACCGCTATTAAATTAGCTCTTTTTATAATGCGCCACATCTAATATATATTTTTCATAGGATCGTCGGCCTTTTGGAGGATTAGAATTCCAAGTATCCGAAGTAGTTGGAAGGCTCGAAGCCGTTGTGAATGGCCAAGACGGTACAAAAGAAAAGCGACCGGAAACGCGGAAAATCAGTACTGGTTTCTACGAGCCGGAGGCGACGTCAATGACTGAGATATTGAAGAGTTTGGAGGATTTAGTCGTAGAAGTTGATCCTTCGAGTGATACTACGGAGCCACCTTTAATGCCAACGGACCCTGCTGCTCGTGCGGCTATTTTGTCTCACAGTATTGCTGCTTTATTTGGCCGATTGGAACGAAGTCATGCTGCAAAATTAGGTACTCATATTGCCGTCGAAACGACGCGCTGGCTCGCACATATGTTCAGGTACGCATTATCAGCACTATAAACCTTTTATCAACTATTACTTCCTTATCAGTATTGTATACTCATAGTGTGTTGCACTCCTATTGGCTAGCCAGTAGTAATTTACATTAGTGTGGTAGATTTCTAATATGTCACTGCATGGTATATGAGATTACATGCATTGTACATATCATTAGGTATGCTCTACTAAATTATATTAGCCATGCATTAAATCAATAAGTAACTTTCTTAAATAGATTTAATTACACTTTATTATACATATACATACAATCATGGCTATAAATCCCTAATTAGTGGTTGCCTAAGCTTCAAAATTATTATTTATCTGCTTTTTGTTGAGTAAGATTATTCAAACTTGAGGATTGTTGATGATACATACATACATATACTCATGGCTATAAATCCTAAAAAGAGGTAGCCAGATCTTAAGAGCTAGAAACTCTTCAACCACATTTGGAAGATGATAGTGGATAGTACAAAATAAAGTATTGTTGGTCTCCAACCGCATCACCCATATACCACTTAAAATAGCCCCATACCCTTAGTCACCTCTTACAACACCTGTAGGTAAAAAGGTGTAGTGGCATTCTAATCTGGCACTACACAGCTTTGTTGATAATGTTCAGTTTATTCACTTTTAACCAAACTGCACACATGATGGTAAGCAAATAGTTTAACTTCTAGATTACACTATTTTGTTCTATTTCCATCCAAACATAGTCAGAAATACAAGTTATTTATGAGAAACAAAACTGTTTTGACATATTGATTACAATTATCTTACAACATAGCATTTTCATTATATACTGTAAAGGCTTCTCTAGAATGAAATGACATAGGTGTAAACATTTTTTTTTATGTAATTGTGCAATATCTATATTCTTGAAATATTAATGTTAGTGTTATTTCATAAAGCAATTTATTGTGTTGTTACTCCATGCACATTTATTCTGTCTATGTATTACAGTGGGCATTGAACACATCACATCACATGATCAAATTTGATCTTGGAGTGGGCTCCATAGCTGCTTAGCAAGGAGATGCCCAAAGAGACTATTAAAGACTATTCTATAAAATTATGCTTTTTTATGCCTTAGAAATAAATAAACAGTTCCATAAAAAAATATTAATATTGGAAGCTAACCCCATTATTCACCAGTGAGTTAAAATTAAACAAATTCTTAAATTGCCATTTACATCAACTGTATAGTTTCTTTTTGTATAAATTATGACTTAATTAATGACCATATGGTAGATGTCTTAATGTAAATAATTTCATGTAATATGTCTTTCTTTTCAAGATGAATAAACATGAAACATCTACTAATTTACTTATATTATTAATGTTGTATAAAGGTTGTTGTGAACATTTGAGTTTGATTTTAGATGCTTAGGTTCCTAAAAAAATTACATTATTTAAATAATATATACATTTTACTTCTCTGAGCATAAAAATCTGGGTTAGTTAGATGTATATGTTTTTTTCAAACAGTTTGTAACAAATACATCAATTGTTTTTCTGACTACCGCAGGCCATCATGCTTCATACCCCCAGCTAAAGTCACCCTTCACCCTACTTCTTGGCCTGCAGGCTTCCCTAAATTGTCTGGTTTTACTATAGAATCATTATATTAGTTATTGAACAACCAAAGGTTCCTGGAAGAGATCACTTTTAGCTTACTGCACATACATACATATACTTACGGCTATAAATCCCTTGGAGGGGTAGCCAGAGCTAGGGAATTAGAAATTCCTCAGCCACTTTTGGAAGTTGGTGGGGAAAAGATGGTAAAATGAAAGTTTTTGGTGATGGGTCTCTAAACGCATCGCCCAAAAATTAAAGCCCCAATACCCTTAGTCGCCTCTATGTACACCCACCGGAAGAAATGGGATAGTGCTATTCTAAGCCGACACTACACAGCTATTTGTCTTTATAAAAGTGTATTTTTGTAAATATTCATTTCTTACGTGCCTGTTAGAGTTTTTTCTATTATATATTTTATATCTTTGGATAGTTGCTTTCTTAAAATTGCGATCTGATGCGATGATTATTTAAAGTACATATAGATGATGAAACGAGCTCCACAGATAACAACAATTATGACTCCTCGTCCCTATTGACATAACATGACATTGTATACAATTTAAAAACAAGTGGGTACCTTCTCTGGAAACTAGATGGCGCTTGCCATGTGAGTTCAGAAGTATTGGTACCTCTGCCAACCTCTTTGGGGATAAACGGTGTGAACGTTTATGTTATGTTATTATGTAAACAATTTCTTTCTCTTTTATATTTGGTTTTGTCTATAAAAATAGCGAACCCTATTTAACAATATCATCTTTAACTTCCAGGTTACCTGACTATCATGCTTATTACCACTCAGAGCAAATGGAGGGGTTGGTGAAGGTGACCCGGATGCTGCTTCATCATGGATACCCTCGCTATTTGGAAGATGGAGGTTGGTTTTGTTTTTACTTTGTAGTTAATCAATAGAGACTTGCTTTATGCCAAACTGAAATATATTTATAGATTTAAATGGATTGAACCAAAGACCCGTTTTTGTCAAATATTTATCAAGTTTCAAGCTTTCACGTCGTATATCTCCGAAGGGGTTTATAGAGGTACTAATACTTCTAAACGTTTGGTACGCATACACTGTCACATGACTAAGTACAACGTAGCGTGTGGGTTTTCTCACAATGTTTTCCCTCACCGTTAACAAATATGATAAATTTACTACATATATGACCTGGAAGCTGCCGCACAAGATCGAGAAAAATGGAGATCTCTTCTTAGGGCCCTATGTCCCTGATGAGGGATAACAGGACTACATGATGATGATGATATATGACTTTAGAAAGACAAATTTGTATAGGCCCTACCCGGGATTTGAACTCACGCCTGTCAGTTTTGACTGGCGGTCGTTCTATTTATGTATTAATTTTATTTATTTAATAGGTACACAAGCAGCGTTATAACGATTTCCCTTTTGAAAAAAAATTGATTCGGCTCTGTTAAAATGCCAAAAATAGTGCATACAACATTATTGGTTGTTATCGCTAATCATTTACTTTCTTATTAAATATTATTAATATCAAAACTACTTGTTGGGTCTACCCATTGCACCATCACGGCAATCAAAGCTAACCTAACTACTACTAAAAATCGATTTTAGTATTATTTTACAGCATATATGCCTATTAATTTCATTCAGACTGTGCAATCAACTGTGCACATTGTAATTGACCAAAAAATCAATCTTTTTCCAGCTCTAGCGTTTTCCAGCCGCCTGCCATGCATCTACAGTTCAGTGGCGAGTCCGCTCGGAGTAGTACAGCATCTGTGTCGGCAGCTCGGCTTGCCGCTAGCGTCTGTGCGTCCCGTGCCCGTGCACCCCGCGGGTGAGTACCCGCTACATACTACTGCTATAGTTAGAGTGACAGAGACGGAATGAACGCGTTCAATGAGAGTGATAGAGAAGTATACAGCTCGGCTTGCCGCTAACGTCAGTGCGCCCTGTGCCCGTGCACCCCGCGGGTGAGTAGCTGTCTTACTCACACCTACCACTGCTATAGTTAGAGCGACAGAGACAGAATGAATGCGTTCAATGAGAGTGATAGAGAAGTATATAGCTCGGCTTGGCGCTAGCGTCTGTGCGCCCAGTAATCGTGCACCACGCCGGTGAGCAGCTGTCTGACTCACACCTACCAGTGCTATAGTTAGAGCGACAGAGACGGAATGAAAGCGTTCAATGAGAGTGGTAGACATGTCGAGGCCATATCGTAAATTTGAACACATCATGAAATGATCGATCATTTCATGAAATGGTCGTATTTCATGAAATGGTCGTATTTCATGAAATGGTCGTATTTCATGAAATGTTCAACTGTTTATTGGCCACATCGTGATGTGGTTTGGGCAGATCAATGATAAGAAATCGTTTCTCGATATGGCTAACTAAACGCGCGGCCTCTTCATGAAATGGTTAAGATTATTTGGTCATATCGTAAAGTAGTTACATTAATTACCGGTAGAGGCGCTGAAAACGCTTTGTTTATGTGTGAAGATGACGGTCGCTGTCAAAAGTGTTATTTCTCGCAGTAAAAAAGTTAATAATTCGCTATTAACCGAGGAAGAAAGTGATAACAAAAGAGTTTTCGACGAAAAGGTTCTCGAATACTTTGCAAATTACGAAAAAACTGAGCAATCTATACTTATAATAAATCTGTAGAGAGGTCAATTCTGTACATGAAATATATTTTCAAAATAACTATCAGGTGGTGATTAGGGATCGATACTGATGCCAAAAATGCAATCAGTAAAATTTTTGTCTGTCTGTCTGTCTGTCGGTTTGTATGTTCCTTATGGAAACAAAAACTACTCGACGGATTTTAACGAAACTTGGTACAATTATTCTCCATACTCCTGGGCAGGTTTTTGTATACTTTTCAGCACAGTAGTAAAGGGGAATTTTGGGAAATTTTGGGAAAGCGGGAGAAGTTACTTCATTTTTTAAGCTTCTGTCGCGTGTGCAGCCTTAATGGTTAAACTTACATAGAAATCATGTATCACGGAAATATTCTTCATAAAATTATCTAAAAAAAAGTCCCTAACAGTTTATGTCTACCTTTTACGGTTGACTCACAATAACACGTGTAATTCCTGATAGCTTAGCAGTTCGGAACATTCTGATTGTATTTGTTTACTCTTACGTTTGTAAACCTCTCACTCATCCCTAATTTAAAAAAGGTAACATTATTACCTATTCAATAAAAAAAGAATCATATAAATCGGTAGAGAAAGACCGAAATTATACATAAAATAAGCAATCGCGCCCGTGACCAAAACCGAATCGTTACTAATTTACTTATAAAATACTAGATGGCGCCAGTAGTTGCATCCTACATCACGTAATGATTAATTTTTTAGATTGTTATAAATACTTCATAGTGTTTTATTCCAAAATTTGCTATTAAACGGAAAAACTGAACCGTTCATTAAAGCGCATTCAAAATCACCAAACTACACTGTTTAGGGAGTGCTATAAATTTTATAAATTAAAAACATTGCGCTGAATTTCACAATGCTTGAGCAGTGACTGAAGAAAGAAACCTCAGATATTTAAAAAAACAACGCTACCCGTGCGAAGCTGGGACGTTCCACTAGTATGTTAATAAACCGTAGAGTTTGGATCGCATTTCACAGGTTACTCTATTTCTACGATCTGGCCAAGCGTTGATGACAAAATCGTGAAACGTTGACGATTTTATGATCTGGGCAAATGAAGTTGGCCACATCATGAAATGTGACCATTTCATGAAATTATCGATCATTTCACGATGTGTTCAAATCTACGATATGGCCACGACAGACACATAGTACAGTACTCCGCCGGTGAGTAGCTGTCTCACCCACACCTACCACTGCTACGGTGAGAGCGACAGAGAGAGAATGAACGTGCTCATTGATAGAGACCGTAGTACACTGTGGAACTCACACTTCCGACTGCTACGGTGAGAGCGACAGAGACGGAACGAACGCGTGCAGTAACAAAATAATTTGTGAATTTTTCATCAGTTTTAATAGGGCTAATTAGTAATGCACTACACTAATGCCACGCACACCGCTATAATTTTTTTTTGGTCTCGCCCTTATCTTTGTATTGCCAATCCATTCAGTGTCCCCTGACAATGCCACATGGAGAGAAATTATCTTTAAAAATGTGGATTGAAATTTCGATCGGTATGAAAAAACTACAGGGTAACTTTTCCCGTATAGTTGGTTTGACTCATAAAAAAAAGACTTTATTAAAATAAGTGATTTCAGCTACATACACGCTTTTACTAGTTCGCAGCACTAGGCAATGCCTGTATCGCAGCGAACATTTAATATTTACAGTAATGTTTCATTTTTACTAAAATATCATAGTACACATGTTTACTTAAAAATTTTTTTACATTATGTGAATTCAGATTAAATCGCTTTTTAAATGAAAATAATGTCTTTCCACTAAAATCTTCCATGCACAATATGCAATATTATATCTAAAATATATACCAACAGGCCGAGGCATGGACATCGAAGCCCTAGACCGTCTCTGCGAGGAAGACATTTCTGCCGGTCGTTCCCCCCTTCTAGTACTGGGAGAGGCGGGCGCCCCCCCTTTAGGATGTGGAAGTGGTTTGAGAGAACTACACGCGGTGTGTTATAGGAGACATGTGCATTTACATCTGCGGGGACACGCACTGGCTTTGCCGCCCGCTTTGGGACGGAATCAGGTAAATATTTTCTATTCCAAATTAAAAAAGAAAATGTTCAAGTAAGTTAAAACGAGAAATTGTAGTTTTGTGTCAGCTTTGCGTAGCTATCAGAAGGACTAGAAAGAAAATGTTGGGATAGCACAAAAAAAATACTTTGGCATAACATAAATAACTGTTTTGCTAAAAAACGTTACGGAGGCATCAGGTAAAGTAAATTATAATTGCATCATAAAGAAGAAAAACCAGGGCCCTGTTCAATAAAACTGACAATCCGACATATATTATATGTCATAAACTGATAAATTTGTCGGATTGTCAGCTAAAGCTTGTTAAATAAAGATGACAAATATGTCTGACATTGACAGGTAAAAACGTGACAAATTGTCACTACACTAAACGCGTTCAATAAAACTTTGGAATTGTCGAAAAGCATTGTCGAGTTCCATGATAATGGTCCTTGACAAATTTGTCGCATTGTCACGACATATATGTCAATTCCTGACATATTTGTTTATTTTATGAAGTAGAATAGGAAAATGTGGAAGGTAAAGAACAAATATATTTAATATCGGAATGTTTCTTTGCTATCGGTTTATTTCCTTTGTCGCAAAATAGAAATGAACAACAAACTGACCACTTTGGGCCAAATATATGAAAATTGCAATATTCATACAAAGTTTTCATTATCTCTACTTTCCCTGCTCGACATAAGCACCATCTCTTTGAACAAACGTTTTAAATTCCTCCAAATAAGTGTGTAACACTTCACCTGTCAGGATTTTCCGACAATTTTACAAATTTATTATTAACTAGCTTTTTGCCCGCGACTACGTCCGCGTGGACTACATTTTTTGCATCCAGTTTACATCCAAAATACCAAAACACTATCTAACTACACTAACTTTTGTTTTTTTTTTATTTATATTCCCGTGGGCGTTGTAATAGATATAAAGAACATTGAGACTTTTTAAGTGATTATTGGGCGATGCAGTTGGACGGTTGGACGGACCCCATTCAACTTCCAAAAGTGGATAAAGAATTACTATCTCTGGAGCTGTGGCTACCCTTTTTTGGTATTTATAGCCGTTAGTATATTCTCATGATTGATTGATGGATCATTTCATACATTCCTTTTTGTAGTTGTTATATCAGTCAATCGCATCAAGATTCAAATTTCTAGACACATTTATTATTTATAGATCAAAAATCTGTATAATATATTTCAATCTCTTAGGGGATGAGTTCCAAAAAACCTCTTTAATTGTTCATAAGAAACATGAAACAAACCATTTTGTAACCAAGTTTCTATGTTCAAAAATGAAAATATATTGAGTAAGTGTGGATAGCAGTTTGGTGACCCGGTGCTGCCCCCTACACTGACTGTTGGTGATGTGTGAGAAATTGCAAATATAAACTGTAATCGGTCAACAGATGACGTTACTGAATTAACATGTAGATATTTACTATTATTTAGAAACTATGCATTCTGAGGATAAGAGACAGAATATTAATTTATGCGCAAGTAAAACATAATATATCTATGAGAATATTAGTTCAAAATAGTTATAAAAACAAAAGCTATAAACATATTCTTAAACCTACCAGATGAATACGCAAAATTCATAAAATATACTTTCAATTATCTTTATTCATACATATTCGCATAGTCGAATGTGAAAAAGAAGGATTAGTGCATCGTATTATTCTAACCTAACACAAAAGCAAAAAAAAAACGCAAAAAGACTTTGACCACCTGGGATTCGAACCTGGGTCTTTCGTACTCAGTATTCACCAAACGGTATACCGCTACGCCACGCAGACATTATGTGTAAGTCTCAAATTTGTGATATCCTATATATCTAGTAGTAGTATACTATTGACAAACAATTAAATGGACAATTATTTTGATGAAAATGGATGAAACCCTTATTTTTTCCAAAAAGACTATTAATGAAGAGTCCGATAAAGTTGGTCGATGAAAAAATTAATCGTGTAAATATAAGGAACCACATAAAAGTTATGTTTTTTATGCTCCTGTGGGAACCCTTGCGAAATCCGGGATAAATTATATCCTATATGTTGGCCAGGTGTATAACCTACATTCATGCCAAATTTGATCAAGATCGGTCCGGTAGAATTAACGTGATGAACGGACATACAGACAGACAGACAGACAGACAGACAGACATTTTTTTCAAAAATAGCATATTTGGCTTCAGTATCGAAAATAAAACATATTCCACCGGTTTTTATTTTTTTTTCTTCAATGTACAGTTTTGACCTCGTTACAGTCTTATTATAGTATAGATATGTCGATATGTCGTGACAATTTACTGTTCAATAAAGCAGAATTGACAAGTTTTTCACGACAAATTGTCACCTATCACCTGTCGCGCTAAAAGTTTTATTGAACAGAAAAATGTCGAATTGTCGTGACAATCCGACATATTTGTCAATTTTCCACATTGACAAATTTGTCACCTGTAATGTTTATTGCACAGAAACTTGTCGAATTGTAGAATTGTCACACTTGACATATATGTCGGATTGTCAGTTTTATTGAACAGGGCCCAGTTTTCTAAATACTAAAGTTACTAAAAGTAATCTAAAGGAGAGACGTGCATTGATACTCTTGCTTATTTGTTAATCATAAAAAACTATTGTGCTATATTTAAATTTTAATCTATCTATACTTATAATAAATCTGTAGAGAGGTCAATTCTGTACATTAAATATATTTTCAAAATAACTATCAGGTGGTGATTAGGGATCGATACTGATGCCAAAAATGCAATCAGTAAAATTTTTGTCTGTCTGTCTGTCTGTCTGTCTGTCTGTCTGTCTGTCGGTTTGTATGTTCCTTATGGAAACAAAAACTACTCGACAGATTTTAACGAAACTTGGTACAATTATTCTTCATACCCCTTTTGTATACTTTCCAGCAGAGAAGTAAAGGGGAATTTTGGGAAATTTGGGGAAAACGGGAGAAGTTACTCCATTTTTTAAGCTTCCGTCGCGTGTGCAGCCTTAATGGTTAAACTTACATAGAAATCATGTGTGGCGGAAATATTCTTCATAAAATTATCTAAAAAAAAATCCTCAACAGTATATGTCTATCTTTTATGGTTGACTCACAATAACACGTGTAATTCCTGATAGCTTAGCAGTTCGGAACATCCTGATTATATTTATTTACTCTTACGTTTGTAAACCTCTCACTCATCTCTAATTTGAAAAAGGTAACATTATTACCTATTCAATAAAAAAAGAATCATAGAAATCGGTAGACAAATACCAAAATTATACATAATATAAGCCATCGCGCCCGTGATCGAAACCAAATCTTTACTAATTTACATATAACATACTAGATGGCGCCAGTAGTTGCATCCTTCGTAACGTATTGACTATTTTTAACACGCTTTTATTAGGTCGACCTGTATGTATGTAACTATGTAATCAAATCTAAGAAAACTAATTTAACCATCTTCTAAAGGTCATAGCGTTATGAAAATTGGCAGTTGTATGTGATTTCGATGACAATACAATAATATGGTACTGTCGAGCTGATCTGATGATGGAGCCGGAAGATATGAACTGGAACCTCATGATGGATGATCGTATCATAGCCGTGTTTGGACTTGTTAAAAAGGTCTTGTAATGAACGTTGACCATGATTAGGTTTCAAGGTCTGATGATGAAGCCGGAAGATAGGCACTAGCATTCCATGATGAAATATCGTATCATAGCCGTGTTTGGACTTGTTAGAAAGGGTTGTACTGAACCTTGACCACGATTAGGTTTTAAGGTCTGAATACAATAATATGATACTGTCGAGCTCATCTGATGATGGAGCCGGAAGATATTAACTGGAACTTAATGATAGATGATCGTATTATAGCCGTATTTGGACTTGTTAGAAAGGTCTTGTAATGAACTTTGACCACGAAACGAACTTTGACCACGATTAGGTTTCAAGGTCTGAATACAATAATATGGATGTTTAAAATATGCCATTAGCAAAGACTAAAAAGCATAAAATAAATTAATAGTTTAAAAAACACTAAAAAACACGCTTTTATAAGTGCACTTAAAAGTCAAAAATAAATTACGGGTCGTTCAAGTTGTCTCTATTTCTGGGCTGAAGTGTAAACTATGTGCTTTTAATTATAATATTTGACTGTAAAAGCGTGGGGTGCTGGAGCAGGAAAAACTTTCTTGTAAACAAATACACGAACAAAAACTCTACATTTTGCTACTGTTGACTAGTACTTTGAACAGACTGTTTAATATAGAGCCTCCAACTAGTGGTGCTGCAACTCTAGTTAGAGTGCCGATCTCTGTAACCTGCTTCCCGAAACATCGCAACTTGATTTCTTAGCAAGGTTAACAAGAAATCTTTCCTTTTCCAGCGCCCCACGCTTTTACTATCAAATATTATAATTAAAAGCACATAGTTTACACTTCAGCCCAGAAATAGAGACAACTTGAACGACCCGTAATTTATTTTTGACTTTTAAGTGCACTTATAAAAGCGTGTTTTTTAGTGTTTTTTAAACTATTAATTTTTTAGATTGTTATAAATACTTCATGGCTTTTTATTCCAAAATTTGCTATTAAACGGAAATACTGAACCGTTCATTAAAGCCCATTCAAAATCACCAAACTACACTGTTAACAACGGGAGTGCTATGAATTTAATAAATTGAAAACATTACGCTGAATTTCCCAATGCTTGAGCAGTGACTGAAGAAAGAAACCTCAGATATTTAAAAAAAACAACGCTACCCGTGCGAAGCTGGGACGATCCACTAGTAATAAATATAAAATAATTGACCATATATCGTGAGTATATGTACACTCCCGTCATTAGCTCCCATTGGGTTTGACAGATACTATCGATCACCACTTCTTACGATCTCGCTCTCTCTAGGTTCGTTAACATCTGTCGAATCTTTTCAAACATGCTCTTTTATTATTCATACTTTGGACGCCTGCCGTTTAGAACACACTATCAATTTGGTCCAAGTGCGTCGGGCTTAAAAGTAAAGCGTAAAATAATTCATGTTTTTTGTTACAACAAACAAAGGAAATTAAGAGGGTAAGAGATCCTAATTCACTACTAGTAGACTAATTTAAATTTCACATTAGGTTATATGTTATGTTTATTGTCACTTAAAATTGCGACTAGTAGATATTGTTGGCCGTGTAGTGCCGGCTTGGCCTTGTAGTGCCGGCTTAGAATAGCACTACCTCATTTCTTCCGGTGGGGGAGCGTAAGAGGCGACTAACGATATTGGGGCTTTTAAGGGATTTTTGGACGATGCGGTTGGAGACCCATCACCAACAACCTTTATTTTTACCATCTTTTCCCCACTTTCACTTTCCAAAAGTGGCTGACGAATTTCTAATTCCTAAGCTCTGGCTACCCCTTCTAGGGATTTACAGCCGTGAGTATATGTATGTATGTATATAGATATTGTTGATCTGAATATAGTACTACCCAATTTTAAGAACCTGCCCCCGTAGCTTGAAGCCTGTGAGTGTGAGAGCGAGTATGTCGTGAGAAGTGAGATACTGACAGATTTTGTATGAGCAACCTGTCACTTTCTCACTTTTCTTGTGACATACGTGCTCGTAACTAATGCTGGGTACCTTATTAACGAGAGTGCCGCCTAAGATGGTATGAGGGCTCATGCCCACAAGAAAGTTTGAATACTTGCCGGCGATCACTGTTTGCGAGCAAGCCGACTGTAGCGCCGGCGTCGTGTGGTTAGTTTAATACGCCCGATTTCTGAATTGAGTATTCAAGCTGAGAACGACTTAAGTATCGCTTTGTCTCATTCAGTTGTTAAGATTTTAATGCGACAGAACGATGCTGATAGTTGTTCTCAGCTGGAATACTCAATTCAGAAATCGGTCGATAGAGTTTCATACACGACTGACGACCGCCCGCAGACCCGGTTTGCAAACCGTGCTTAGCCCCGGCGCAAAACCGTCTCGTGTGCGCTTAGGAATGGTTTTGAGCCACATCAGTCTCCATCTCTGTGTATTTTCTGGTGTCAAAGCCGGGTTATTTTTCAATGCTCTACAAAAACATCGTAAAATTAACATGGTTGAGTTAAGCTCAGTCGTGTGAATGTATATCCGTAGAAAGTGACGAAAGGCATGGCCCCCTATCGTGGAAGTAAACTGTCAGGGCAAACATGGGGAAAAAATCTTGTGGCGATCAAAATTATTTGTACTTATATTAGCCCTATGGGAAAATATTTCCAAAATGATGTGTCAAATTTTAACGTCCAGTGACTGTAGACTTACGGTTCAAGATACAGTGAAAAGTATGTTTTAATAATTGCGTGTATTTCTTCCAGTGCTTCGATATAGCTGACTCGCTAACGCTGACACCGGGACCTTGGTTTGGGATTCCGGGACTACCGACTGTTGTATCCTTTTGAACCTATTTTAACCTTTAATATTAATGAATTAAATATAATGGTACTCCTACACTATTCCGTTAAAAAAATAAGCAAGTTTTTTTTATTATTCGTATTTTTTTAGATTTTTAACATTATTATTAATAGTAAGACATGAGAATATATTTTTGTGTCAATTAAAATTTATTGGTTCTAGGACCAAAATCCATAGATTTGTGCCCTAACTTCTAGTCAATGTTACTCGATCTCTGATAGTACATTTCATTAGTATGTACACACGCGCATAAGTATACAGGGTATAACAAAATGGGGTAACAAGCCAAAAATAATATTATTTATTTTTCCAATCTCGGTATTTATTTTAAAGATATCTCAGATAATTTATATGGAGAAGAAAGAAATAAACCTTAATATGATATCAACTGACCATAAACATAAAAAAAAGATTTAAAAGTTACCAGCTGAAATCCTTGACTATCACGCCAGACATTTTATAGGATACCTGAGACAGTGGCAGTTAACGATCACTGCAAAGCTGTTAATACTGTAAGTATAATATTTATTTCTCATATAACATTGCGTTATTTTACATACATTAATCACAGCTTTCAATTGCAAAAAGGGGTAGCCAGAGCTTTGGAATAAGAAGTTCCTCAGCTACTTTTGAAAGTTAAGTTGAAATATTGTAAAATAAGGGATGGTTGGTGATATGTCTCCAGTCACATCGCTCAACAATCACTTAAAAGACTCAATACCTTTAGTCGCCTCTTAATTTCATGGGAAGAAATGGCTTAGTTTTATTTTAAGCCGAAGCATTCCTCACACCCCATATATGTCCGAACCAAGGGGCTCGAGCCTACCCTATATAGGGTGATTTGGCCTCAGTCTACCATGCTGGCCAATTTTGGGTTGGCAGACTAACGACTTAACTACCGTAATAGTAGCCGGGACCGACGGCTTATCGTGCCTTTCGAAGCACGAAAGCATACAACAATCTATTCAGTTAAAAATTTATGAGTCAGTCTTTAGTTTGTATATCTCGTAGTGTTGTGTGTCTCTAATTACCTTACTGCTTCAGAAAGATATAATTTCAATGGAAAAACATATTTTCGAGCAATCGTTTACATAAACTCAAATCTACAACACCGAGCACCACAGATTTTTCCTCATATACACTCTATATTAATAACTATCATTTTCACATTAACCCGCGGTTATTCCAGGCAGGCAGTAGAGAAGGTGCCCTAGCGGCATTATCAGGTCTTAATACGGGCCAAGCGAGGTTGCCCGCCTTGCCGTTGTGGACGGCTATCCGGACGGCAGGCGCTTTGAGACTTACCAAACGGCTTTGTGCTGCTTTTAAGTGAGGATTTTATAGTATTTGAATAGTAATAAATATAGAGAAGGTAATATTTTTTAACATATTATATACGTAATGATAAATATATGTGGACTAATCCGGTCTCAGTACGGGCCAAGTGAGGTTGCCAGCCTTGCCGTTGTGGACGGCTATCCGGACGGTAGGCGCTTTGAGACTTACCAAACGGCTTTTTGCTGCTTTTAAGTGAGGATTTTTAGTAATTGAATAGTAATACGACGTGATAGGCCTATACCAATTTGTCTTTTCTATATACATATGTGTGGTTAATTTATTATGGTTGTTCACGGTGAGGGAAAACATTGTGAGGAAACCCACATGGCTGAGTTGTACTTAGTCATGTTACAGTGAATTCGTACAAAAACGGCGATAGGCCTGCCCCCTATCACGTGAGTACACTGTCCATGCAAAACGTGGGTACTCTAAACACCGGGTAACAAAGTCACGTGATGTTCAGAAGTATTAGTACCTCTGCCAACCCCTTCGGGGATATTCGGTGTGAGCGTTTATGTTTATGAATACTAATAAATATAGAAAAGGTAGTCATTTTTAACATATTATGTACATAATGATAAGTATATGCGGGTATATTACACAGATCAAATGAGCTCCAACGACGACTTATGTAGAATTTCGTAATGACTTATGGCAATGATATATTTAATTCTATATAATACACATATTAACACAGACAGAATCATTCATTGATTGTATAAATATCACCGTCAGCGGGGTATAAACCGGCGATCTCCAGACCCAGAAGCTAGTCACTAGGCCAAGGATGTCTTCAAATACTTTTTTTCATAGAGCCTTAATACTAAAAGATATGCCATCTCACAGTAGACTAAAATTTATCATATTTACCCTCACAATAATGATTAATTCCAGAGAGGCAAGTCTATGGTACCATTACAGTACATACATACATACATACATATACTCACGGCTGTAAATCCCTAGAAGGGGTAGCTAGAAAATACTCAGCCACTTTTGGAAATGTGATTGGGGAAAACATGGTAAAAATGAAGGTTGTTGGTGATGGGTCTCCAACCGCATCGCCCAAAAATCCCTTAAAAGCCCCAATACCGTTAGTCGCCTCTTACGTACACCCATCGGTAGAAACGGGGTAGTGATATTCTAAGCCGACACTACACGGTGATTACAGTAAGAGGTTACAATTTATAGTTGATGGTTAGTGAGCTGTAAAAAGATATTCTGAGCTTCCAGCTTTGTTCAATGGTATTCACAGCTTAAATGACTGAAACTAGATACATAAAGCATCCTATTTTTGTTTTCAGATCCGCCCGTATAGCATATGATATTATCCAAAAAGTCGGATTATCTATTTTAGTAAGTAAAATATGTTTTTCTAGGAAATATATCAATTAAAAAAAAACAATTAAATACAAAAAATAAATATTTAATGAAATATCTTATCTATAATATCTTTCTATTTAATTTTGCATTGATAGTATTAATTAGTGGAATTATCAATTCTCAATACAAGGGATGGAAAATGTGATGAAGATATTGAAAGAAGAGTGAAAAAGGGTAATGCGGTAAATGGAGCAATGAATAGCCTATAATGACCTGTCAATCGGTGTCCGAAAGGGCCCGAATGGCTGTGCATGATGCTCTTCTTGTTCCTACGCTTATGTATGGAAGCGAATGTTGGGTGTGGCAGAAGAAGCATGAGAGCAGAGTGAATGCAGTAGAGATGAGGTCCCTCAGAAAAATTTGTAATGTTAGATTGTGTGACCGAGTGGGAAATAGTGTTATTCGTGAAAAGTGTGGTGTGAAAGATGATATTGTAAGAAAGATAGAAAAAGGAATGTTGAGATGGTTTGGGGACATAGAGAGGATGGATGATAGAAAATTGGTAAAAGGGATCTATAGAGCTAGTGTGGACGATCTATCTGATCTATAGAGTGTAGTAAAGGACGACCACGGAGAACACACTTGGACCAAATTGAGAGTGTGTTCAAAAAGGCTGGCGTCCGAAGTATGAAGAATAAAAGAGCATGTATGAAAAGATTGATGGATGTAAACGAAGCTAGAGAGGTTTGTCAGGATCGTACGAAGTGGCGATCGATAGTCTCTGCCTACCCCAATGGGAATTGATGGCGTGAGTATGTATATGTATGTATGTATGTATGTATCAATTCACTTTTTTCTTTTTATTTTCAGAGTGAAAAGCCTGGTGGTGATGAACCTGTCAATATAGATTTAATAGTAAGTATATTTAATATTTTATTCACCATTCCCAACCCCGGATGGCCACTTTAAGATTATAAAACGCTTCTCTGACACTGAAAAATAATATTACAATGTTATTATCATGTCTCTTGCATTTGAAGTCAAGCTTAGTAGTTAATTGAAAGTAAGGTTGTTAAATTTTAAGAAAGAGACTACGTTTCATTAAAACAATATAAGAAAAAAAAAAACATTTTTATGCTTTGCACATATTTGTTTATTTTTATACTAACCTTAAAATAACAAACAATAAAAGCAAGACATTGAAGCCAAATTCACTGGACAATGAAGTGGTTCCTAACTCAGCGTATCGTTTTGATTTTAACCTATAGCAATATACACAACTCAAAAAAACTTTACTTTGACCACCATAGCACAATTTTCAATCCAAATCTTAAACGCACAATTATATTTACATACATACATATACTCACGACTATAAATCCCTTGAAGGGGTAGCCAGAGCTAGGGAATTTGAAATTCCTCAGCCACTTTTGGAAGATGCGTGGGAAAAAGATGGTGAAATAAAGGTTGTTGGTGATGGGTTTCCGACCGCATCGCCCAAAAATCACTTAAAAAGCCTCAATACCATAAGTCGTTTCTTACGTACTGTCACCGGAAGAAATGGGGTAGTGCTATTCTAAGCCGACACTACACAGCTACATTTCTATAATTTAATATTTAATTAATATAATATATATTCAGCTATAATTATATTTGTAACGGATGTCAATATTGACATTTGGTCCTATTTCGATATTTGCAACCCCATTCAAGATATAACTCCATTATGACTTAAAAATATCCCTAAAATAAAACAATTTTCCTCGAGCGGGACTGGAACCCGCGACCTCCCGGTCGCTCTGCCATATATAGTGTCACTTTTTTCTTTTTGATTAGTAATAATCCCCACATACCTCATAAACAAAACATTATATTAATATTTTCCTCCCTATCACCCCAGGAAGCAATAAGCAAATCCTCAGGCTGCGTGGCGTTCCAATTCGCGCCGCCAGATGGCGCTAAACCGCCGCCCTACTACGACAAACTTAACTCCTGGCTGGGACAGGTTTTGCAACGAGAGGCAGATATGGTATGGTTATTTCTATTTATACTTACTTACTTATATAATATACTACTTATACTAACTCTATAAAAGGAAAATGTTAATGCCAGTTGAAAAATATGTAATAAAAACTTAGAATGGCGGTTACATTCATAACATAATACAAAACAGGAAGCAAGAACGTAACCGCATAATAAGTACAGCATGAATAACAGAACACACTCCCAATATCTCTTATACGAAAATTTTACTGATGTGTGTGTGTGTGTGTGTGTGTGTGTGTGTGTGTGTGTGTGTGTGTGTCTGTCTACCTGTTTTCTTAAGCTGCGATGTACATAAAAATACAATAATAAAACGAATATTAATACAATTGTTTTCCTTTAGTCTGGCTTAAAATTAAGAATAGATTATCACTATTTATCTATAATCCCACGGGATGACTGGAAAACAACTAGTCATCTATGTAAAAAACTAAACACAGACTATCTGACAATATTTTTATATCACGAAAAACATCTTTTATTCCGTAGATAAGTATAGAAGTGTGTGAGACGGAATCCCACGGCGTAGTTCTTCGCTACTGTCCGCTAGAGGGCGCTCTACTAGATGATGCACGAACTGAAGAGTTAACTAACGCGTTGTTAGTACAGGTAAATATTTTATACATACATATACTAATCGCTTAAGTATACCAGTGAGTATTGACTTTCCCATCAGTCTCGTACAGTGGCATTGGTCCATTATATATGCAAAATTTTAATATTTGGCATGTATCACATGATAAATAAAGAAAAAATAAAGGAAAGAAAAATTTCGACACAGGCGGGATTCGAACCCGTGACCTCGGGTATGCGCCCCCGTCGCTCTTGCCAATTGAGCTACCGTGTCAATGGCTGCCAGCGCGAAATTCTTCTATCCTTTTATTTCTTTTACACGTTTTAGTAGTGTTTGCGTTTTCTACCTCCGAATTTTTCACTAATTCGTATACCCGAGGTCGCGGGCTCGAATCGTGCCTGTGTCGAAATTTTTCTTTCCTTTATTTATTAGTATTAATCCCCACATGAGGTTTTCATGAACAAAAAGATTTAAATTATGTATCACATGCATTGTGGTACCTACCATCCTATTATCCATACTTCCATACTAATATTATAAATGGGAAAGTGAGTTTGTTTGTTTGTTTGTTCCGCTTTCACGCCGTAAATACTGAACCGATTGCTTTGAAATTTTTCAGACGTGTAGTTAGAAGTCTAAATTAAATAATAGGGTACTTTTTATCCCGGAAAAAATATGTTCCCACGGGAAATCAAAAATATTGTTTGCTTACTAAATGCATTGGAGATGGCGCTGTGTATCGTTTAAAACAACGTAAAATATTGTAAACTAATATAAAAATCAAAATTTAGAAGCTTAATGGTACGGTAATGCATCCCCGAAAATAAGGAACTCCCGAGCCATGATGTACTATTTTTTTATCGTATACATTTTTTTTACATCTACTTATATTGCAAACGAATATTAACATGTAAATATAGAAACTAAATGAAACGACGACGATTCCTTGAAACTAAGGAATCCGCAAGAGTTCTCATAGGAACATCAAAAAACCTTAACTCATATATGGCTCAAAATATTGCAGCGATTATTTTTATCATCGATGGAATTCACATCAGACACTTTGTTAATGTTCATTTTGGAAAGATGAAGGGGTTTCATCAATTTAAATGACAAATTTGTTTATCAATAGTAAGACTAATGTGAAATAAATCGTAATAAAAATTTGACACCGCCCCGGTAACGTCTCCGTGGCGTAGCGGTATAACTAACTACTATGAATATTTAATTAGAACTATTATGAATCAATCGTCCCGGGTTCGTATCTCAGGTAATTCAAGCTTTTTGTAAAAAAATTTTTTGTCAGCTTAAAATAACACTATATATAATAATAACAAGCACTATCCCTTCAATTTAGCGATTATTTTGGAAGGAGATCCACCACTAATCATCCCTATATTGCCGACCAATCGCTGCAAGCTCTCCCACTATCACCAACGGTCAGTGTAGGGGGCAGCACCGGGCCGTCGCCGCAGCGCCAAACTACTATCCGTATCTGTACTTACTAGAGATATTCTCATTTCTGAACATAAAAACTTGGTATATTTGTTTCATGATTCTTATGAACAATTAAAAAGGAATTGTTGGAACTCATCCCCTAACGGGTTGATATAGCAAATGAAAGTTAATATAGAGTTTTTTTACATTTTATAATAAAACTTGGTGCGATTGAATTTATGAAATCCAACTATCAATCATTCATGAATATATGCTAACAACCATAAATTCCATAAAAGGGTGGCCATAGCTTCGGAGATACTAATTCTTCATCCAATTTTGGAAATATATTGATAAAAGATAGGTTAATAAAGGTTGTTAGTGATGGGTCACAAACTGCATCGCCCAACAATCACTTAAAAAGCCTCAATGTCCTTTATGTCATTTACAACGCCCGCGGGATTATAAATATAAAAAACAGAAGTTGAGACAGTGTTTCGGTATTTTGGTATTATGTAAACTGGATGCAAAAAATGAAGTCCACGCGGACGAAGTCGCGGGGCAAAAAGCTAGTTAATATTATAAATTTGAAAGTTTAGATATTTAGATGTTTGTGTGTTTGAGGCGAAAAGACTCCTCCAGTACATAATGTATATGAATGAAATTTGGCAGAATGCTAGATAATGACCCAAATTATTAAATAGGATACTTTTCATCCCGGAAAAAATAGATCAATAAAATATTCACGGCTGATTGAAGTAAGAGTACCGGATAAAACGCCTGAAGTTTTGTAATAAGCAAATTTTACAGAGCGAAGTCTGTCGGGTAAGCTAGTTATTCATAAAGATTATATAGCCCAGTGGGTAGAACACTCGGTTATCGTGCAAACGACAAGTGTTCAAATCCTGGGTCGGGCCTACACCAATTTGTCTTTTCTAAAGACATATGTGTGGTTAACTTATCATGGTTGTTAACGGTGAGGGAAAACATCGTGAGGAAACCCACATGGCTGAGTTGTACTTAGTCATGTGACAGTGTATTCGTACAAAACGGCGATAGGCCTGCCCCCTATCACGTGAGTACACTGTCCATGCAGAACGTGGGCACTCTAAACACCAGGTGACAAAGTCACGTGATGTTCAGAAGTATTAGTACCTCTGCCAACCCCTTCGGGGATATTCGGCGTGAACGTTTATATTTATGTATGTTATTATGTATTATATATTTGTTTTTGTACATCCGCCTACCACTACATTAGACTTAAAACCCAAAGTTTAACTGAAAGAGTAACTTTTAATGATAAAACCGTTAACTCTAATTCACTGTAAAACCGTATATTTTACTACTTTATCCAATACAAAGTATCCTAAGCTACCGCCATATATATAAGCCGCAGTCCAACATTCGAATCCGTTTCAGATGCAAGTATTACGAGCCACGGCGGCACTTCGAGAGCCATTCCATCGCAGTGTGGAGAAACAGCCGGCGCTACGACTTGTTCATGTGCCGGGGTGGGCAGGTAAATATTGGGAAATGTAAATGAATGTGGTTTTGATAGTACCTTTATAGGTCAGTGGAAATACTACTTCTCAAAAGACTTACTTGTACATACATACATATACTCTCGGCTACAAATCCCAAGAAGGAGTAGCCAGAGCTTCAGAGCTAGATACTCCTCAGTCACATTTGGAAGTTGATAGGGACAAGATGGCAGAAATAAAGTATCATTGCTGATGGGTTTCCAACCGCGTCTCCCAAAAACCACTTAAATAACCCCATACCCTTAGTCGCCTCTTCCATATGTATATGAATGTAAAGGGGTAGTGACATTCTAAGCCGGCATTACACGGCATACTTACTTATACTCACGTCCATTGTTCCAATTCATGGCCAACCTCTCGAGCTTCATCTACATTCATCAATCCTTTCATACATGCTCTTATATTCACCAGCAGGGCAAGCACGAGCAATATTTTATCGACACGATAACGGTTAGAATGAGATGGTAGTATACGATACTAAGTAAGTGCGTAAGAGATGGCTGCTTTATCCCTCGCGATAACTAGTTTAAACACGGCTCGTGCTTGCCCTTCAGACAACGTTTTTGAGGAAATAAATTTTGGGCACTAATAATTTGCATCTAGAAATAATATTTGCATCTATAAGAACGATTATGAAATGTTTATGAGTAGTTATAGTTGAATATGTAGAAAGTTCCATCGTAGTGTGGAGAGACAGCCGGCGTTACGACTTGTTCAAGTGCCGGGGTGGGCAGGTTGGTATACATTACGAAGTGGAAAGAGATTTGATAGTACCCTGATAGATCTGTGGGAAAACCACTGATTCCCAGAAGAGGGAAGTTTAAATCTTGTGTATTTATTTTCTTTACTTATATGTTTGGTTTATAGTCGAGGTTGGTGAGGGAAACAACTGTGAGGAATTTCACAAGGTTAATTTGTACTTCGTCATGTGACAGTGTTCTTGAGTGCACTGTTCAAGCAAATTGTACATACATACATATACTCATGGCTATAAATCCCTTAACGGGGTAGCCAGAGCTTTGGAATGAGAAATTCCTTAGCCACTTTTGGAAGTTGTTGGGGAAAAGATGGTAATAATTAATGTTTTTGGTGACGGGTCTCCAACCATAACATAACATAAACGTTCACGCCGAATATCCCCGAAGGGGTTGGCAGAGGTACTAATACTTCTGAACATCACCCAACCACATCGCCCAAAAATCACTTAAAAAGCCCCTATACCCTTAGTCGCCTCTTACGATCACCCACGGGTAGAAATGGGGTAGTGTTATTCTAAGCCGACACTACACGGCAAATCGTGGGTACACTAATGTCATGTAATGTCAGAAATATTAGTACCTCTACCAACCTAAACAGCGATTTACGGCGTGAATATGAGTATGAGTTTTGATACTATGTTTTTTTTTGTAGCAGTTAGTTTAAATTGATTTCACTTTCACGTTTATATTTCTTTAAACTAAATAATAACACATCACATCATCTTCCACACCGTATCATCCTTATCCTTACTTATATTATAAATTGGAAAGTGAGTTTGTTTGTTCCGCTTTCACGCCGTAACTACTGAACCGATTGCTTTGTAATTTTGCAGACGAATAGTTAGAAGTCCGGAATAAATAATAGGGTACTTTTATCCCGGAAAAATGATATTCCCGAGGGAAATCGTGGGAACGAGAAGTTTTCTTATAGTTGTGCTTTATAACGCAATATAACCGAATTCCACGCGGCCAAGCCGTGGGCGGAAATCTATTATCTATATATATATAAAAGAAAGAGGTGTTAGTTGCACTATTTATAACTCAAGAACCGATGAACCGATCTGGCTGAAAATTGTTGGAGAGGTAGCTTAGATCCAGGAAAGGGACATAGGATATATATCATCACGCTAAACATCATAGGGGGAAAGCAGTAAAAAATACTTAACACCATCCGTGCAAAGCAGGGGAGGACTAATAGTTTAATATAATGAATCTATTTCCCTATAAAAAAAAATAAAAATAAAATAAAAATAAAAATAAAAATAAAAATATTTATTTTCGGACAGCATTAAATCCATTGTGTTAGTATTCTTAAAACTAGGTGTGTTAGTACTTATATTCTACTAAGGATTTAGTTATTTCAATTAAGTGGCCGATAAGTGGACAATCCCCACTATCGGCTATCGCCCTCAGGACACCGTTGCTGCTGCCACGCACCCTGCGCAATAGTGACGCAGCCTTCTTCCGCAGAATAGTAGTGAAGCTATCTATTTCTGCATACGCAAACATGGCTGAGGCACTACAGTAGCGCGGCAACCCCAACAGCGCCCGTAAGGCGTTGTTGTATTGGATGCGCAAGGCGTTGTACGATTTCTTGGTGTACTTCACCCACAGATTACCCGTGTAGAAAGACGTACAGTAGGCTTTAAAGAGCGTTATTTTAACGTCGACTGAACAACGGGCGAACCTGCGAGCCAACATATTCGCTCTAATCGACAACGCCCTGCGTTCCCTCTCCATGTCTACATCATCTCTTAGGTCAGCTGTTACATAGTGACCGAGGTACTTAAATTGATAAACCCTGCATAGGGGCCTGTCATACAGCTTGATCACAGGGACAACTTTAGGACTCTTTTTGCCAGCTTTGAAGACCATGTATTCACTCTTACTCACATTGTATAGAAGGCCATGCGAATCCGCATAAGATTGACAGACGTGGAGCAACTTACGAAGCGCACTGACCGAGGGGGCCAGCAGCACCATGTCGTCCGCGTAACTGATATTATTGACGCACACATTGCCAATGTGGCATCCGACACGCATGCTGCTGAGCTCCTCGATCAATGCGTTCACGTACAGGTTGAAGAGCGTGGGCGAGGTCAACCCCCCCTGCCTAACCCCGCACTCCATCCTGTACGGTTCTGAGTACTCACCTGCCCATCTCACGAGATTAACCTGGCCCCCATACCAAAATTTGAAAATATTAAGTAACTCTACCGGGAGCCCTACCTCTTCCAGCTTCTTCCATAGAATCTGATACGAAACAAGGTCAAATGCCTTGGACAAGTCTAGAAAACAGGCATACACGGGTGTATGCCTGTCAGTGTAATATTTGACGGTGTGCTTAAGACTCAAAATCGCACTTTCTGTTGACAACCCACGTTTAAACCCATGCTGACCATCATGAAGGCTCAAGCAACTCTTAAGATGAGAATCAAGCACACCATCAAATATCTTAGCTATTATTGTTGCTAATGAGATGGGCCTATAGTTTGACCTATCCGATAAATCACCCGTCTTATTTTTGACTATGGGTACTACAATAGTCTTCGTCATCTCAGAAGGCAAGTATGAGTGAACAATACACATATTAAAAAGCAGTGCAATTACTCTGGGTAAATGTTTACCAGCGTGTTTAAGATGCTCGATGCTGAGACTGTCATGACCCGGCGATTTACCTCTCGCCATTGAGTTTATTAACTGTTCAATACTTCTTGCCTGTACGAGAGTAGTTAAATCGGAACCACGACCACTCCCAGCACCGAGCATCCCTTCAGTCTGACCTAAGGAGAGCGACTTAACGGTAAAATGTTCCTTAAAAATATTGGCTATAGCAGAAGCACCATTAATACCGTCAATGCTCACAGGGAGACCGGATCCCGCATTCATGGCGCCAGTGGACTTCCAGAATCTACGAAAGTCTCCCTTGGAGTGAAGTGAGGCTAACATATCCAAACGAATCTGATCCTGGTGGTTCTGACACCACTTAAGCCTACCCTTAAAAATTTTACGACTGGCCACCATTTCATTATAGGCATAGCCATTTCTTGGTCGCCCACACCAAACCCAAAGGAGAAATTTTGATTTGGCCTCCCTATGAGCATTGCTCACATGTTTGTTCCAACCAGATAAAGCCTTTTTATGACGATTTAAATTTAAATTTACTTTACTGGTCTCACTGGCGGCAAATGACAAAATAGTTATCAAGTCCTTATAAAACTGGTCAATAATAGTTCTGTGATCACTGACTTCACATAGATTTACACAACAAGAAGTGAATTGTTCAGGAAAATCCAAATGTGTTGTATGTTTCAGGTTTAGGCGGAGTCCGTTACGTCCCCCTAGGGTGGGAGAGCGCCGAGCCGGCGGAGCTTAACACTCTTAATTCCAAACTAGTGGACACGCTTAGAGTCACGGATGGGGCGTTCTCGTGTGGACATGGCGAGGATGGGATGGCTTGTGTTAGGTGATATGTTTATTTATTTATTTATTATAATTTGACCATTATAACGTAACGTATAGCTGTGTAGTGTCGGCTTACGCCCGATTTCTGAATTGAGTATTCCAGCTGAGAACAACTTAAGTATCGTTCTGCCGCATTGAAATCTTAACAAGTAAATGAGACAAAACGATACTTAAGTCGTTCTCAGCTTGAATACTCAATTCAGAAATCGGGCGTTAGAATAGCACCACCCCATTTATTCCGGTGGGTGTACGTAAGAAGCGACTAACGGTATCGGGGCTCTTAAGGGATTTTTGGGCGATGCGGTTGGAGACCTATCACCAGAAACCTTTATTTTACCATCTTTTTCCAACTCACATTTCCAAAAGTGGCTGAGGAATTTCTAATTCCTTAGCTCTGGCTACCCCTCCTAGGGATTTATAGCCTGAGTATATGTATGTATGTATGTATAACGTAGGAAACAAAGACTAGCGGAGCATACATACATATTTACAGTATTCACGCCATTAGTTCCCATCAGGGTAGTCAGACTATCGATCCCAACTTTGTATGATCCTGGATTCTCTCGAGCTTTGTCTATCTTCTTTAATCTTTTCAGATATATTCTCTATTTGATCATAATGTGTCCCTTGTTGTCGTCCTCTACTGATACCATAACAATGGGAATAAGACAAGATACAAGATTATGCATTATTTATTAGAAAAAATAAAATAAATAAGAAAAAAAAAAGTAGGCTCGTGCTTCTTGCTGGAGAATTTATTTACACGGGGAACATAATAATATTATACTCAATTAAGCAAACAAATATTTTCGACACATACATACATATACTCACGGCTGTAAATCCCTACAAGGGTAGCCAGAGCTGAGGAACTAGAAGTTCCTCGGCCACTTTTTTAAAGTAGAGTGGGGAAAAGATGCTAAAAATAAAGGTTGTTGGTGATGGGTCTCCAACCGCATCGCCCAAAAATCCCTTAATAGCCCCAATAACGTTAGTCGCCTCTTACGTACACCCACCGGAAGAAATGGGGTAGTGCTATTCTAAGCCGACACTAAACAGCTTCGACACCAGCCGTAATAATATTTTTCTAATTATTTGCAATAACATTGTATTAGTATTTTTGTTTTTTCAGATTCGGAATGGTAACCGAAGATACCGATGTAGATGAATTAGTGGATTTAGTATTATCAGCTGGGAAGGATGTTGAGGACAGCTCTCGAGCTCTTACCACCATGAGTGAAGTATTAATTAAAGGTATGTGGGTTTTCTTTTATGTACTTTATAAAATTAATATAATTAATTTAAAATTTAGGGCTGTGTATCGGCTAAGAATAAACATGACTTATCCATTTCTTACTACGGTTGTCGCATCGTTAGTTGTGACTGAAGGTATTGGGTTTTTTAATTGATTGGTGGAAGACCTATTACCAGCAATTCGAAAGAGATCACTTTCACTCGAGTGGAAATGACTGGAAATTGCAGTCTTTTCCACTTTTACTCCAAAAGTGGCTGAGTAATTCTGAGGCTCTTATAACCCCTTTTTGGGGTCTATGACCGTGAATATATGACGTTGTGATTGAAGACTAACATCCCTCATTTTACAATAATTTCCCTGCTCAATTCGAAAACTGAATAAACATTTTCTAATTCTGAATCTCTGACTACCTTTTTTTGGTTTTATAGCCCTGAGTATATGTATGTGGTTTTTATATAAGATTTCATGTTTTTAAATAGTGAATGTTTTTTGCGAACCAACTAGTCATGAAATCTTCCATCGACCAGGTATATCGGAAGCCCAAGCCGAGCTCGAGCGTTCCAGCCTAGAGCGCGCCTGGCAGAGCGGAGTGCTACGTCATGTACCCGTGGTGGGCCGTATGGTGGACTGGTGGGCACCACCACCACCGCCGCCGCCCGGACGACGACTGCGGTTGCAGGACGGCTGCTTGGAAACCACTGTGGATGTATTCGAGTATGTGTTGTTTACTCCTAGTGTGTTATGAGCGCCTGGTAGCTTTCTGAATTATAGGTATCTACTCCTTCTTGATTTAGACTGATACTGCCGTTGCATGCTGGGTGTCTGGTAACTTAGTGATAACTCTGGCTGAAGTGGCACGACGGCTGCTTAGAGACCACCGTTGATGTGTTTGAGTAATGTGATTTGAGTGTTATTGCGGCGTGCTACGTCACGTGCTCGTGGTGGGCCGCATGGTGGACTGGCGGGCGCCGCCGCCACCGCCGCCGCCCGGACGACGACTGCGGTAACAGGATGGCTGTCTGGAGACCATCATAGATGTGTTCGAGTAGGTGGTTTTAGTGTTTTACTACAGTTGTGTCATGGGCGCCCGTTTTTATTGTGGATGTGAACTCTTTCTAGATTAAGACTGGTACTGCAAGTGTGATCTGGGTGCCTGGTAACTTTATACGGTATAATAGTACGTGTTATGGGCGGTACCTCTGATTGCGATTGCCTGACGTTGATGTGTTCGTGTTCGTGCTTTGAGTTTCATACTGCAGAATGGCATGTTATGTCATATATTCAGTGGGCCGCGTTGTGGACTGGGGGCCGTCGCTGCCGCCAACTGGATGACGACTGCGGCTACAGGATGGCTGTCTGGAAACCGCCGTCGATTTGTTTGAGTATGTGTGATTTACTGCTCGTGTAATGTGTGTAAAAAGTCAGCTGCGGCTGCATGCGGCTACTAGGAGACTACCGTCGATGTGTTCGAGTGGTTTTAGTGTTGTATTACTGGTGTTTTATGAGCGCCTGGTACCAGTTTATCTTGTGAGTGGGAACTCTTTCCAGCTTTGGATTGATACTGGTTTTTTTTTTCGAATGGATTGGTTGTTGATAACCCCGCGGCCTGTGCGGCTTCACCGTGACTTTTTGTATGCCGGGCTGCTGAGGGCCGCCCTGGCGGGGCAAAGGTTGCGTATCTAAACTAAATTGAATAGAGAGATCTTTGCTGCTTGTAGTGGTCGCACTGGTTTATACGGATTTGTAGGACACACCGTCCGGGCGGCCAGGGAGCGTGGCTTCCAAGCGACCTCGGCGTCGCCGCGGAGCCGTTTTGGTAGCAGTATGGCAGCGCTGCCCGCAGTACTTTCTGAATTTCTAGTCCTTTGGACGGTATTTCAACCGTTTTATCAAGACTAACTTACTAACTGTATTCCTCAGCTCTGGACGTATACAATATATAATTAGTCGATTTTACTTCTCTTTGATGAAAGTAAAATCATCATTATTTCACCATCGGCTTCTGCGTTCTGAAACATTGCTCCACAAGTTTTCGCTTTCGTATATTTAAATTGCCAGACATCGTTCTTTTTAATAACACTGTGCGACTACGCGTGGCAGTTGGCAGTGTCTGCCCAGTCGCGTCTAGCCGAATGCTCACGCTATCTTTAGTGACTAGCGTCGTGTATGTGGAGTATGTAGTTATAGTCGTGTAGTGTGTGTAAACTTTTTCCAGCTGTGGCTGATACTGCAGATGTGTTCTGGGTACCCGGTACCACATTAAGAGTGTATCGGTTTGGCGTCAAATAAAAATCTATTTTATGACGTTTTTTTTCTAATACCCCTTAGACGGAGAAATTAACGACTTGACAAACAGAAAGCTAATTGGGGATTTGGCTGAGCATAGTATGTATAGTATAGTATGGACCCCTAGTCGCCATAAGCCCCATGGCTTTCTTATGGTTTTTGGGCGATGCGGTTGGAGACCCATCACCAACGATACTTTATTTCTACCATCTTCTCCTCCATCAACTTCCAAACGGGGCTGAGGAGTTTCCAGCTCTGAAGCTCTGGCTTTTCTTTTTTGAGATTTATGGCCGTGAGTATATGTATGTATGTATGTAAACCCTCAATTTGTCAACAGGAAAGTACAAAGTACCAAGCAAACAGAAAACAGCAACGAGTCAGCGCCACCTGTCGCTGAAGAGGCGCAAGAAACGCAGTGAAATCAGAAGTCTTCCGTGTACGCCATATTATATGTACGTATATTATATGTAGTTGTTATAGACTCGAGTACCTTATTATTTGTAATGGAGAACTTGTATTTTACGAGTAAGCTTATCTTAAATTAATATAATGAAAGGAAGAGTTAGTAATGTGTTTAATTTAAAATCAAGTTATCGAGCTAGATTGTTACATTTTGTGGCCCAAAAATTATTATTTTAAATTTATATATTTTATTCTTTATTTTATTTTAAATATTATTTCGCGAAGCTGGTAACTTTCAATGTATTATGATGAGAGCTTCTTTTTCTGACTTGTGCCATGACGTCACTTAAAGATATGCGCTGTTTAAAATTAATTCCTAATTCAAGGAATTTAAACTTAAATACATTTAAAAAATAATAAATTAGTAATATACTTTCAGTGTCCATAATTTTCAAATGATTATCTTGTGTTGACATAATATTAATACAAGTTCCCCATTGTTGAATTATTTGATAATTTATAAGCAATATTTGTAGTTATTTGTTTTTAAAATAGTTCTGTTCTTATGTTTGTCGGTAGGATAAGTAATTGATACAGATTTTGATTATTAAATTAATAAAGTAAATATATAAAATATAATTTATATTATAGAAAAATACTTGAAAAGTAGAAATAATTGAATTTTTATGTTTTATCTTTCACACTTTAGTTTACACTATGACTTGATAATATAGAATTAATAATTTATATTAAAAGTATTTATACCTATTAACTTATAATTAACTTGAGCAGTATTGCAATTATTATTATTATGATTTGTATTTTGTTCCTCTTAGTTCAGAAAATATATTTTAATAGTAAAAGAGTAGGTAGTTTATAATTGAATGCTAAATATTTAATTAATATTTTAAATATAAGTAATTATATCGTGCCACTGCGCCTTATAAAAAGGTTGGTTATAATATAGGCTTTGTAAATAAAATTACACATTTAATATTTTCTTGGTGCTACTTTAAACCATTTAAGAATGCTTTAATTGACTCAATTTGACTCAAGTGTGTTTAATATAATTATCGTTATTAATTAGCGTTAAGTTACATTACATGAACCATAATGTATTCAAAAAATAAAGTTTTATGTCAGCTGTTTTTAATCTATTTATTTTAAAATATCTTAATTTAATAAACTAACATCAAAAAAAAAATGTACGTCGTATAAAATTTAGGAAGAGTTTGACAGGTGTTTGCAAAAGGTTGAATTTCTAAACGTCCGAATTAATTATTGATTTGATTAAATTAGATTCATCACAAAAAACTACAACCTATGGGTTAACATTGATCTCCTTAGGCAATCAAAATTTGACCCCTTAAAATACGCATAACTATAAAATAAACATAAGTTGACAGAGCTTCGGATTAACCGGATGAGTTTTACTTGCTCCACCCCAGGAAGTTATACAATAACCCAAAATCGATTGTGCTAGAGCAATATAAACGTTCTTTAACAAGGGATAGTCCGCAACGTGTTCTAACTTCTTAAAAATTGATATAAGACTTCTAACTTTATCACTTAACATTTTCATATAAGTGCACCATGATAGTTTTTCATCTAAAATAATGCCCAAATATTTTATTGTACTAGCTCTTTCTAAACAGCACATATTGCGTTGCATCAGATCATAATTCGGTATGCAAAGTTTTACAAAAGTGGTGCTGATTGCGAAACCATTTCGAGATATTATGTTTTTAAACAATATTTTCTTGAAATTAAATCAAACAAAGCTAAGATGACCCTTATTTTGTCAAAAAACTGCAATAGTATTTGACCTTCAGTGTTATTTCAAAGACATTTGTTTTTGCAGTTCATTAATAAAATATCGAAAATCATAGGTTTCTTTAGTATATTATCGTAATAATTTCATTTGAGATCACAAAGTCGTGAAATGTAATGCAATTAGCAACATTTTTATTAAACATTTCGCCTTATTTGCATGTCGCTACGTGATATTTTCGATCGATGACGTCATTAAGTACAAAAGTTGAAAAAATCTTTAAAAAATCATAACTTTACAATTACTCATTTTAAATGCAAAACATTCAAATTAGTCTTTTATTTTCATGTTTGCTATCGAATAAAAATATTTAATAAATGCCAAAAAAAAACTTTGCATACCGAATTATACATACATATACTCACGGCTATAATTCCCTAGAAGGGGTAGCAAGAGACAAGGAATTATAAATTAATTATCTTGTCTAAAAATACTAATGTTGTATTTTTTATGAGGAAGTGAGCGATTGGTGTTAACAAACACCATAAACTTTTTTTTCTGATGTATTATAGTTAGAAAATTTTTGGAAACCAAATCGGCCATCTTTTGAAGCCCAAGTTCTGTAAAAAAAAATTCTTCGTCCCATGTTTTACCAAAGAATATCAGAGCAGTATCATCAGCAAATGTAATTAATTTAACATTAACTATTTTTAGACTGCATAGGTCATTAAGATATATTAAAAAGGCAAATATTTAACACGGCTACTGAAATCCTTTTTAGGCAACTTTCTATTAAGTCACAAAAAAACTAACTTTGCAGTGATGAAATATCTTAGCAACTATTAAACTACTAGCTGACCCCACAGACTTCGTACTGTCAAAAGTGTAGACTTTCACGTCGTCAAACTGAAATATTTAACTGACCAGCACTGGTAGCATGAGGCTTGTGAGAGCGCGTTTGACACATGAGAAGTGAGAAACTGACAAATTGCTAATACAAAATCTGTCAGTATCTCACTTCTCACATGACATACTCACTCTCACACGCCTCATGCTACGGGGGCTGTTGAGGGTCTGTCATGCGATGAGAAAAAAGGTGTTTTTCATAGCGTCCTCACAATATTTTCACTTCATACGTTTTAAGTTTATAAGTATAGTAGTTTCGGCTGAGCATTGGTTCTTAGTCAGTTAGTCTATTTAACCATTTTTTAAGAAAATTTATTGATCTCTTAATTTTTCTGGGATAAAAAGTGTCCTATTGTGTTAATTAGATCATTATCTGGCTTCCTGTAAATTTTATTTTAAATGCGTTCTGTGAATTAGTTTCATTTAGCTACAAACACACAAACATCTAAACTTTCACATTTATAATATTAATAGGATAAGGCTTAAACATAAGCTTCTCGCGCAGGTGACCTCGCTCGCCGGCCAGCGCAGCGTCTTGTCTTGCGCTTCATGCACGCGTGTAAATTTTGTTACGGAGTTATTTTAAAATTGTATTATCTTCTAAGATGTTTATTTAAATTAAGTGATATCAAGGACAATTTTGTTCTCAATTAAATACTCTCAATCAACAACATATTTATTTGGATAAAGATTAATATTATGTTGATAAAACATTATGGCAATTATGCATTAAATTCGACCAAATTTATTTACCATAAAAATGGTTATAGTAAGTGAAACTTAAAAGTTTGACATATACTGTCGCGGGCATTTTTTTAGATCATTTAAAGAGAAATAATTCTTTAATACATTTTTTTTGGGTAACTTAAACCGTTTACGCAGCGCACACAACGGAAGCCTTAGTATGAATAATTATCCCCGTTTTTGCAACATTATTCGCTGATAGTTTGCTCCTGTTGGTCGCAGCGTGATGATATATAGCCTAAAACCTTCCTCAATAAATGGACTATCCAACACAAAAATAATTTTTCAATTTGATTGGGTATTTCCTGAGATCCTAGCGTTCAAACAAACAAACTCTTCAGCTTTATAATATTAGTATAGATACAAGCAACAAAATGCTAGGATCAAAAAACTAAAAAAACGGCTGCTACTGTAAGGTATCAAATATAACAAGCGGGATCAGTGTAACTGGTTAAGGTATTATAAAACCTAATGTGGTGAACTGGTGACTAATTTTTCCGAGGGGATATCATACATTCTTCACTGGCAACTATTGGATTTCATTATAAAAATACACATCTGGCAGCGATTTCTAGGTAGCTTTAAAACTGAAAATGGGTATTATAATAATGTATTTGGATATTAGAATATTGTTTGCAGATTCGTAAATTCTTGAAAAGGCGGTAAATGCGCTCGTGTGTGAAAACGCATTTAAAACCAATTAATCATCACAATTGTATTTGTGCTGGGTTAGGTTAGGGTTAGCTTGTGTCCCTTAGAGGTTACGCTATTAGGTTAGGTTAAGTTGTAACTATATATTATACTAAGATTCGTAGGTAATCATATTTTACAATTATTTACTCAAAGTTTTAAATATTAAAAGCAAAATAACGGAAAAAAAAACGTTCAGAATAAGTTTATAAAACGGTAGTATTGTAGGCAACTCTAGTTACTCAAAGTAAGTAGGTTCATTTAAAAGAGGGAAGGTTAATAAAATAGACCAAGAATAGTTTTATAGCATGTCACAATTTGGTTAATTTAGATCCCTACAAATGTAGCCAAAAGTATTTTTTTAAGATCTTGTTTGTATTTATTTCAGACCTTGGTCATGTTTATAGACAACCCCATTTTAGAATTTATGAAAGCCTATATTAACTTTTTTATCCGCCAATAATTTGTTGCCATAGAAGAAATTCAATTGCCACAAAGAAAATCACTGCCAGATAAAATTTAAATAAAACCTCAAAACTCATTAAAAAGCCGCCGCTTTCTAGTTAAGATGCTACCTCTAATTAGTCGCCAAAGTAGATTATTTACTATCCATTTTCAGTTTTTTTACTACCCGCAATGGTATCAATTTGTCGCCGCGTTAAATACATGCCTATTAAAAACAATGTAGGCCCAAGTAGTCTGCCAAGGCAGTGCCTTGTGGTACACCGCATTCGCTACAGCATAATTCTTCACTTAGAAAACCATCTATTGTTACTTTTTGCTTCCTATTAGTAAGATAATCTTTAAACATTTCTAATGGTAGTCCCCTAATACCAATTGCCTCCATCTTTTCTTGCAATATCAACAGCAAATAAATACTCAAATTAAATCGGCCTGAAACGTGGATACTCTGGACTCCAGGTGACTACATGATGTTCAGAATTATTAGTAGCTCTGCAAACCCCTTCGAGGATATTCGACGTGAACGTTTGAGTTGAGTTGAGAAATTTGCCTGAAACATATTAAAAAATCTTCCAACTGCAAGTCCGCTCATGCCCTTAAAAAGCACCATTCAAGGTCATTAATTCAAGGTCAGCTCCATTGGTAGCCCATGGTCTACAGTTGCCAATCTAAGAGGTCATTATATATATTAAGTTCAGAAGAAATCATACCGCAATTCAAAGATGAAGTAAGGAATAGTACTGAAATTCGAATTGCTAAAATCATAATAATTTTATCCAGAGCCTCCTTTAAATATTAACTTATACACAGTTTTTTTTATGTGTCGTTATAACCGTCACAGAAATAAGCAAACGGTAAAAAATAACTTTCTACCTATCACGGTTTATAAGATAAGCATACCTACAGACAGACGGCGAAGTTTTGAAATGAAAGGCTCCCGATTTTACCCTTTAGGTACGGAACCCTAAAATGCGTATATGCGTTTGCAAACAGCGGATTTAGACTATATTCCTGGGATATATCTGTTAATGTTGTTTTATCTTAATACAGTTACCAATCAACAAAAACATTAGATTCAACATCAAATTGATAAGTCAATGTAGGTTGAATAAACAATTCAATGTTCCTTTCCTACCTCCAATCGAAAGAAGAGCAAAAAAGGGTAATGCGGTAAATGAAGCAATGAATAGTTAAACTATGACTAGTCAATCGGTGTCTGAAAAGGCCCGATGGGTGTGCATAATGCTGTTCTTGTTCCTACGCTTATGTATGGCAGAGAATGTTGGGTGTAGCATAAGAAGCATGAAAGTAGAGTAAATGCAGTAGAAATGAGGTTCGTCAGAAAAGTTTTGTAATGTTAGATTGAACAATCGAGTGAGAAATAGCGTGATTCGTGAAAGGTGCGGTGTGACAGATGATATTGTAAAAACGATAGAAAAAGGAATGTTGAGATGGTTTGGGCACATAGAGTATAGAGAATGGTTGATAATAAACTGGTTAAAGCGATTTGTAGAGCCAATGTAGAAGGTAATGTCAGTAGAGGACGATATCGGAGGACATATTTGGACCAAATTGAGAGAATTGAGAGTGTGATAACCAAACTCGCTCCTCCATTTCAATTTATTCAACGTGTGATCATAACTATTAAATACATAAATATAATGAGGAAATAAAGACTCAATTCATTGAAACAGCTCATCGTGCCACAAGTCATTAATTATCATTTTGTAGTTAATCAATTTGTTTTTATTACATAACTGATTCTCTTTTAAAACAAAATTGTTATACGAGGGGCATGCCAAAAGAAGTTAGATACTCTTTTCTCATTTAATTGACACTGGCAAGCTATGTATAGAAAAAGGAATGGTGTACCATCTTACAGGCTGTTTTTTATTGACATATTTGAATATAGAACACACTTCTTTTATTTATTTTCTATTTGAATGAGCATCATTTTTCCGAGAATCTGGCGGGAATTCACTTGCAACAATGGAGCTGAGTCGACGTGATTTTCGCGCTATGATTTATTATAACTTTAAAAAAGGTTTGAAGCCTCGAGAATGTTTTGAACTTTTGGCTTCTACTTTTGGTGAGTCTGCTTATTCCCGAGCAACAGTATTCAATTGGTTTGCTGAATTTAAAAGAGGACTGGGATGTTTCGAAGATGAAGCGAAGACAGGACGGCTGCCAACCGCGGTCACGCAAGAAAAAGTTCGTGCAGTCGAAAAACTTATTCGCGAAAACCGATGAATTACATATGTAGAGCTAGAGCGAGAATTAGGCATTGGATCAGCAGCAATGCAAACTATAATCCACGACCACCTTTCTCTCCGCAAACATTGTTCGAGATGGGTGCCGCACAAACGGACTGATGAAGAAAAATGATTATATAACTATGATCCCGAATTAAAGTGACAGTCGACTGTATGGTGCTTTGAAGACGAGCCAACTCCAACGAAACGTCGCCGTGCACGAAGCACACAGAAACAAATGGTCGCTTCGTTTTTCTGCAAAACGGGTCATATTGCTACTGTTGTGCTAGAGAATGAAAGAACGGTGAACTCCGAATGGTATGTGACAGTTTGTGCTCCAACAGTAATATCAGCTTGGTGTGGTTATTTTACTTGTTTCCAAAAATCAAAGAAAAACTAAAGGGGAAGAGGTTTGAAAGCAAACAAGATGGGTTAAGTAAGTAAGCAAAGATAATGGTTGCCTATAATTTCGAGATTTCTGAGGTATCTAAAGAAGAGTGGTCACAGGTATTTTCCAATTGGTTCAGACGTATGGAAAAGTGTATGTGCTCAGGGTGAATACTTTGAAAAGATCGATACTTGTAATAAAGAATAAATTTTATAATTTTTGAGTATCTTAATTTCTTTTGGCATGCCCCTCGTACATGTTTGCTTGTAATAATAATTGTTGATAAAATAAGTTACTGAAAACTCAAACTTTATTTATTTTATAATAATTGATTTTGTTTTGTATTAATTGAATGCCAAAAAACCAATCTATACTGGTATGAAAAGACTTTTAATTATTTTCAAACTCAGTTTTCATACCTTATATCTCCAGAAGGGTGGTCGAGGTAAATAAATTTTTTTTCTTAACATCCACGACATGTATTGGCTCTGGCTCCAGAGTACCCAGTTTTTTTGCACCATCTATGTTTTAGTACAGAGTAAAATGCGTCTTAAAATATTTGTTCCGAAGTCTCTTTCCGTTTGTTTTATTCAATATGCATTTTTGGGATTGTAAGTCTTCTTCCCTTTAAAACTTCGTTGTATGCCCACGGTGGTTTAGTTTTATTCCTGGAGAGGATATCATTCAAGATCTACTTGTATAAATGTCAAATTTGATTGTATGAGTTTAGTAAAATAGAGGTCAACAAAATTTTCATGAAGATAAAAAAATCGACAGTCACCTCGCTTACACGGCAAATTAAGGTTATAGGGCTAATTTGAAGCTGATACTTCTATGTCGCTATGCATTGTCGTTCGAGCTATGGAATTTACCAGTTCCTGAGCGGTTTTTGAAAGTTTAGACGAAGAAGGGCGTTGAAATAAAGTGTTGCCGTTGATACGTGCGCCATCAAATATTTCTTTACAGATAAACCATCCAAGCCATCAAAATATACTTTAAAGATATAGATTATTCACTAAATTTAATCATGAAATAGAGTCGAGGTCCTTCTGAAAAAAAATCGAATGCTGAGTTATGTGATCAAGTAAGAATAAAAAAGGGTGATTCGTGAAAGGTGCGGTATAGAAGATAATATTATAAATGAGCAGCAGTAGATGATAAGTAGTAAGATGATGGAGGATAATGGAGGATGGGGGTGGATGAAAAATAAGTTGGCAAAAGGTGTATACAGAGCCATGTCATTAGAGAACGACCACGAAGGGCTAATTTAGATCAAATAGAAAATATGAATAAGAACCGGAGAGAGAATAAAATAGAATGTATGACGAGCTTGATGAATCTAAATGAAGCTCAAGAGGTTTGCCAGGATCGTACACACAATACTGGCGTGAATATATTTATGTATGTAGTAACTGAACCAATTTCACAGTCCCTGAAAAAATACATTCGGAAGTTGGGGCTATCTCATGTCTAAGATTATAGCCATGAGTACTTAATACGTTAGGACGTTAAACTGTAACCACATGATTCCAACTACCAGGTTAACATAGTAATTGAAGAGGCAATCTGCCCAATGAGCGCGGGGCGGCGGTTGACCTACATACATAAATTAGGTGGCCTCCCAACGACCTGATGCGTTTCGATTATTGATTTTTATACTCTTACAAAGGAAACGGTCATTTTATACGGAAAAGAAAGAAGGGGACTTGTAAGAAAGCTCTGTTGAGTCGGATAAGAATAGCAGATTTCATTTCTTTGCGAGGTAACTATGGGTTTTGTGGATTTTAAAGTGATTTTTGGGCGATGCAGTTGGAGACAACCTTTATTTTATAATATTTTCTCCACTGCCAAAAGTTATTACCCCTTCTATTAGTTTATCGGCGTGAGTATATGCATGTATTTTTAAAGGCTCTTGTTAGGTGATGTGACTGGAATCCCTCAAACATGTCTTATGCCCAACGTGATTGGTATTGTCAGTAGAGGACGACCTAATAAGGGGGCACACTTAGATCCGTAGGTATATTGTAGTACAAAGATTTGCAGTAAGTAACAAACGTCATAGCATAAACGTCAAAGGCGGCAGGGTCTCTCACGGACACGATAACGGCCTACAACGGTTACGGTATCAAACATGAACGAAAATAATGTTTTTTTTTGGATAAACTTATTAATAACTTATAGTACAGCATCTAAATGAAATACATATTCCTTGCCGAACATAAAATTCTGAGCCATTCTATTATTCTGTAATAATAATTACCAGCCTATATGCTTTATTTTAGATCTTAAACAAAAGTTCACCAAATAGAGTGTTCAAAAAAGCAGGCGCTTGAAGTGTGAAAAATCAAACAACTTGAATGAAAAGACTGTGCAAAATTTTATTTAAATTCTTTTTACAGTTCAGGATACCATCGTGGAATCAACGTGACACGAAATTTTATAAATTTTGATGTTTGCAAACTAGCAAACTTTATTTATCGAAACAGCTTTTGGTTTAGCTATGTCAGTAGGTTATCCGTATCGAAATAGAATTTAGCCTAATTCTGAATCTAGGTTATTAGCTACCTTTTGAGGACAAGCGGTCACAAATAAAATTTATATCTAGGTGAATGTCGCGGGAAGTCAGTGAATGCGAGATGTGAGAGACATAAATCTACTTAAGGCTATAAATCCCAAAAAGGGGTAGCTAGAGTTGAAAATTCCTCAATCACTTGAAAGTTGAGTGGGGAACGGATTTTAATGTAGATGGGTCTTCAACCAAATCGACCAACAGTCACTTAAAATCCCCAACACCCTAAGTTGCCTCTACGAAACCAGCGGGAAGAAATTGGGTAATGTTATTCTAAGCCCACATTACACAGCTGTGAAGAAGCAGGAAGTCTTTGTCAAACACTGCAGTGGTAGCATGAGGCTTGTGAGAGCGCCTTTGACACATGGGAAGTGAGAAACTGACAGATTGCTCATACAAAATCTGGCAGTATCTCACTTCTCACATGACATACTCGTTTTCACACGCCTCATGCTACGGGGGCTGGATGACTTAGCTGACATTATTATGATGATGCAAAGGAGCAAATATTCTTATGTGTTACAAAAGTACAGGCTTAGATACAAAATTACGCAAAACAGCCCTAAAACTAATGTAAAGAAATAAAGTCTGAATCTAGGGTCTAAAAATATCGAAACCTAAAAACTAGTTATGCATAGGTCCATTAATGGTTAAGATAGAACCTTACTCTATACCTACCGTGTCAGTTTTATTTAGGAGTTTGCTGGCGGATCAAATATAATCATTGAATATATATAGTAGATTTAAACACAGATCTATTCTCATATTGGATCTGTGCAAAAGAAAATTTCTATCTGAATGTCTTTCTTGTTTCTACATAAAAATGGGTATTTTTACGTAGTACAATTGTAGATTTACAATATATTTTTATACTTTAGATTAAATAATTATGAATTGAATTAGAAGTGTAGAGTACAGCGCCATAAATCGAATGATAAACTATTTAAAGAGCTAATATATTTTTCTTATGACGCCTTTCAAACATTCATTTTGACTCAAACACAAGAACGAGCCATTTTGATACCAAACACGTGTATATCATACATACATACATATACTCAAGGCTATAAGCCCCTAGAAGGGGTAGCCAGAGCTAAGGAATTACAAATTCCTAAACCACTTTTGGAAAGTTAAGTGGGGAAAAGATGGAAAATAAAGGTTGTTGGTGATGAGGCTCCAACCGCATCGCCCAATGTTCCCTTAAAAGCCCCGATACCGTTAGTCGCCTCTTACGTACACCCACCGGAAGAAACGGGGTAGCGCTATTCTGAGCCGGCACTACACAGCAAGCACGTTTATATCAATTAGATATTCTTGATGTTAGTATCTAAGATGTATGTTACATTATATAAATATTTTATGTAATTCAAAGATTTCTAAGCCTATGAAAACCGCTCCGCTAATACAAGTACCTATCGCAATACCTTATTCATTAAAATCGGTTCTGTAGTTTAGGTGCGTTGAGATACTCACGCATAGAGTGCCAAAATCATCACCCTTTCTCTTAGCTTTGCAATATTCGAGTAAAAAAATGTAGAGAGGTGATGTACGAAATTAGTGTAGGTATGGAGGCGTGGTTAAAAATATTAAGTGAAAGTTGTTAACTCACTGCATAGCTCTATGTGACCTCCAAAAATCTACGCCTCTAACTTTACGTTTCACATATGAATTAAACTAATGTATGGGTTTGTAATTTAAAGCATGATAACGTCAGAGGAACAATCGTTATTAATCATCGTTTCGAATCACAATTTGCTGTTCGAAATAAGACTGAACGAAATATCAAATGGAAATAATGCATGGATACCGAATTATAAAAAAAAACGTAGAGTCAACGTAAAGTGGAGAGATTGAGCCAGAAGACAGACTTAAAAAATATGATTTTGTTCTGGCAATACTATAAAAATGTGCATGACTAAAAATGATATTAGGCAGGAGAAGTTTGTTTAAATTTTGAAACGAAGTATAGTCTCTGACTTGATTGAAAATCTAAGGGCCTTAGCATATGTATGTATACGGTACATTATTCATTAAAGTCTCGTTTTTAAAATAAGACTATCTTATCTCTTCGCTGTGTAGTGTCGGCTTAGAACGGCACTATACCATTACTGCCCGTGGATGCTTGGGGTATTGGGGCTTCTTAAGTGATTTATGGGCGATGCGGTTGGAGACCCATCAACAAGAACCTTTATTTTACAATCTTTTTTGCCACTTAACTTCCAAAAATGTCTGAGTAATTTCGTATTCTAAAGCTCTGGCTACCTCTTTTAAGTATGTATCTCTTTGATCGAAGAACATAGAACGATTGTGGGTACTAGGAGCCCATAAGTTGTTTTCGGTCGATTGTAACAATAGTGAGGTAGGACTTATGGAAGCACCGCTCAGATGTTTTAAGTGTAATGTTTATCCGACCAAAAACATTCTGTAAAAAACTAGCCAAGTCTCGATAGAGCTGCTTGTTTATCTCGATAAAATAATGAAATCTCTAAAATAAGTGGAGCTAAGTGTAAGGTTCCTTACTGCGATTTATTTATTATTATAGTTAATTTTACGTAACTTGTCCGTTGACTTGTAGTTAGTAGATTGTGATTAAAGTTTAAGGGAAACATAGAAATATTCACCAGAGTTCTTACAACTAAAAATAAAGATAGATTAGAATCACGAAAAATTATTAAGTGGACTCTACATAATCGGCAAAGAAGTTTAGAAGATTTGAATAAATCTGCAAATAACTTAGTAAATAAACTTGTACATACTAAACGTGTCAAGAATGTTCATTTCAGTTCACATATACTCACGGCTATAAATCCCTTAATGGGGTAGCCAGAGCTTTGGAATGAGAAATTCCTCAGCCACTTTTGGAAGTTGATTGGGGAAGAGATGGTAATAATAAATGTTTTTGGTGACGGATCTCCAACCACATCGCCCAAAAATCACTTAAAAAGCCCCTATACCCTTAGTCGCCTCTTACGATCACCCACGGGTAGAAATGGGGTAGTGTTATTCTAAGCCGACACTACACGGCAACTCTGTGGGGCTTTTTTAAGTGCTCTTTAGGCGATGCGGTTGGAAACCCATCACCAACGACACTTTATTTCTACCATCTTCTCCCTTATCAACTTCCAAATGTGACTGAGGAGTTTCTAGCTCCGAAACTCTGGCTACCCCTTTTTGAGATTTATGGTCGTTTATATATGTTATAACTATGAAACTATAATTGGTTCCATAAAATTCTCTTCATACTTTGTACTCCAAAGTACTGTTCTACGAGCGCGCGTGTGACCTATTTATATCTGAACGATTGGTAGCTGCTTACTGTGACCCGTGCGGCTTAACCGTGTCATTGCTGAAGGAAATTTGTGTTACTATGTTATGAAAGCCTCGGGGATTAGGTGTTTTTTTTAACTTTATACATACTGCATATACTCACTGCTATAAATCCCAAAACGTAGCCGTAGCTTCAGAATTAGCAATAACTCAGCTAAGTGTCGAAATTTCTGTGGTTAAAGATTGTTAAATAAGGTTCTCCAGCCGCATCGCCCAAGGATAACGTAAAAAACCCTTGTTCCCTAAGTTGCCTTTTACGATACCCGTGGGATATAATGGAGTAGTGCTATTCTCATCCGACTCTAGAGAGCTTGGTTTTTTTTAAAATAAATGGTACAAATTTTACAGGGTTTTAGCAAGTAGGCTAGGCGTATGTCAACTATGTAGGTTTTTAATTCTTTCACACATACAAATATCTACGCCTTTGTGCCCATCGGGGTAGGCATATAATATCGATCGCCATTTTGTACGATCCTGACAAATGTGTCGATACTCGTCGCCTTCATCAATGTTTTCATACATTCTCTTTTGATCTTCAGATTTTTTTCTTGTCTATCCTCGCATCGTTCTCATGTGTATCATATACCGATTTAATTTTATGTAGGAGGGTCTTTTAATCCCATTATGAGAAGAGGTACAGTGGTGTAAAGTGGGGTCGAAGCTCTTTGTTAAAGTTTAGAAGCGCAAAAGTAGGGGTGACGTCATGCAACTACGTCCATGGCCTAGTGGATAGGTAACTAGTTTCTGGTTCTTGAGGTCACGGATTTGAACACTTCTTAAGGCAATCTTTATACGATGAATATCAATTTTACTATACAACCTTTGTTTTACAATCTTTTCCCCACTCGACCTCTAAAACTGGATAAGGGATTTCTTGTTCTGAAGCTCTGGCTACTCCTTCTAAGGTTCATATCCGTATGTATATGTAATGTATGCGTGTATGTATGTGTGAAAATATATCGATGTTAGTATCCCATACCAGAAGCAATTAATTTGGGGCCAACTTGGTCTATGTGATATGTTCGGTTACATTCAATATTTAATTATAATGTGTGTGTTAAATATTCAAAACTCTAAGTATGACGATTCTTCATTTCATGACCTTTCCAGCATGTTAGGCATGTGTTAGAGTATGTCTTTTTTTATACCGAGGTAGAGAAGTATCTCAATTTTCAGTAACATACTCGCTCTCACGCCATTCATCTTTCGGAGATAATCTTAAAAATTTACGACTTCAGTCTACCTTTTTAGGATCATAGTCGTTATCACAAGTGATTAGGTAGTTTTTATCATCCACTACATTTTGATACCCTTATTGTTACTAGAATTATGTATTTGAAAAATGTATTTAATTAGTAAATTATAGCCTAAGTAAATGGGGTGTGTGTGTGGACATTATTGGAGCGTAGCGTGTAGTAAACATTGTAAAGTAACCCATACACTGATCTTACAGGGGTTGTCAGTTCCATGTTACAATTTGATGTAGTATTATTTCACACAAAAGTTTGCTACTATAACGTATAATACGTATAACGTAAGATTGAATAACCTTCATATTGTCTCCTAATTTATAAAGACATAAATGTATAACGTAATATTATTTCAATCTATTCGTTCTAATCGTCGGAACAAAGAACACTACCATCTACACACCTATAGATATCTATGATGCATCACAAGCGATGTTGCCAAGTTTACAATGAGTATTTATGGTGAGCAAATTGCATGAAAACTCAAGTTTTCAATACCTACCCTTCGAATACTTAGATTTTAGTTTCAGTTGGGTATTTAAATGATAAGACTTTTTCTCTTAAATGAACGTGATAACATTTCAGAAACGTACGTGTTAAACAATCGGATGTAATGAGATAACACAAAAGTTATCGCCTAACCTCCAACGATAAAACGTAGCCATGAAAAATTCTAAGGAAAATGGCGGAATTTTCCCGCGTTTCAGTTAGGATGTCTGCGATTTGGCAACGTCGCGCCGACCCGTGCCCTAATTTGCTGTAGAGTATACAACTACGACATATAGCCGCGTGGCCCGATAAAACGATGCGGAGGCTGGGATCGTAGTGCGCAGGCGCGACGCTTCGTTCGCCCCCGTTTTCAGAAGTACATGAAATTGGGAAACAGCGGCCATTGTTATAGGCGGGGAGGCGAGCGATTTTACCGCTTGGAAATAGAGCGAGGTCACCGAGTATTATCTGTGGCGGCACACATTTTTAATGCGTCTTTTGATCATAGTGATCTCACGCGTTTTTTTAATGGGATTAGAAATGAAAAATATAGGAGTAAAATAAATAAGGGTTATTAATGAAGTATAAAAGGCTGTAATGAGTAATTTATTTATTTATTGTATGTAAAAAGACCGATACAAGTATAATCATATTTGCTAAAACAATTGTCTTGCTAGGAAAAACTTCTAAAAATATCATATATCAGAAAATATGCTTTCGTATTTAAAAGTTTAGGGACAAAATAAATGATATATTTTTGTTGTAGTATATTAAATACCCAGTAGTTTTTCTTGAGTTTATTTTTAGCATTTTAGATTCTAAAAATAAAGAAAAAATGAAAACATTTATCGGCTAAAGTTTATTTCTTGTTTATTTGTATGAACATGCATCACAATTTTTACTTATGGTATTTTCACAATAGATAGATTGCGAAACTTCTGGATAGTAGCATCAAGTTACAATTTATGGAAAGGAGTGAAATAAACAATTAAAACCCAAATACGAGGTTAAGAGTGATCCTATAGATTATTAGGTTCTAAAATTAATAAAAATTCTTGGCAGGAAGCTAATTCTTGGCTAAGAGTTAATTATATTATATAGTAACCCGGTTAATGATAAGACAATTACTTATTTAGTGTAAATTGTAATTATGCGGTTCCAGATAATACTTAATCAATTAATCTTTGCTTAAACATAAATACGGACAGATCTCTAAAAGGGGTAGCTAGAGCTTCAAATTGGAATATTTTGGAAGTTAAGTCTGGAAAATTTTGTAACTATATCACCCGATAATCACCTAAATCCGCCCTATAAACATTAAACGTGTCAATACTTAACACACATAACTCTTGAATAGAAGAACTTATAATTGGCTAACCATTAAAATAATCTCGTTCAAACGACATTAATAAGGTTAAATGTTAGATACAGTAAACAATTCTCTTATTTGCATATCGCAATATGAAATGTCTAGAAAGTAGTATTTAACATAGAAATAAAATTGATGGTCTTATTACTAAATTACTTCTATTATTCCATGCAATAAGATTTATGTTTAAATATAAAACACGTTTTTTATTAGAAAATGTAAGAAAAGGTAGGTGATAAGATAACAGATCTTTTGAATCGATTTCATTCTATCAATTCTAATATACATTCTTGCGGTTAGTTCTAAGTAAATAAAGAAGTATGTCTCAACATCTAGTTCCATTCAACTTACTATCGCACACACAAGGCGAGATATGAAAGTGGAACGTGCCCACCGAATTCATCAGACGTGATAATCATTGTTTGTAATGTCAAAACACTAGCAATCTCTAGTCTATCAATAAAATAATGGTAATAATAAGAGGCGAGTCGCGGCGCTTATGAAATCGCGGCTCCGATTTTCATTACACGCGTTTCATGACATCACCCGCGCGGCTCCGACCGCCATTGCCAACCTTGCGGGCGCGTTAGAAGCACGTGTGCCTGGAACTAGCGGAGCCAAATTCATATTCTCATAGTGTTTTCTTTATTTTTTAATCGCTTTAAATTCTCAGTTCAACGTTGTCTATTCGATTCTCGTGTTCCGTCCTCGTAATTTTTGTGAAATTCAAAGCGTTATCGCGGTTCAAATTCAAATATATTTTTTTTCGATATTAAATGACGCATCAAATTATCAGTTAGGTATGTATTTAATACTTAAATCATTTCAATTCTTTTGTGTTTGATATTACTCTTTGAAATATATATTTCATAGGGTGTGTCGCTGTAAAAAGTTTTTTTTTTCTAATAAAGCTAGTGTCGAGGTCTTTGTCTACTATGACCCAAGGTTGACCTAGATAAATAAAAAAATGAGGTCACGAAAATTTGGGTCAAGTCTTTGTGCTATAGAGATGCGCATTGGATTAACAAATAGATGAAGTAGGGTTTCGATTTTCCGCGTTCACAATGCAGTGTAGTTAGTTTCCCGCGTTTCAGTACAGGCTGTAGGAAATAGTTTATCAACTTATTCAAAATGGCGCACGGAAGACTACCTTTTGGCGGTTTCATGGATGGTAAGAAACAATTTCATTTATCATTTATTACTAACGTTTTCTAAATGCTTCCTAACACCACTATGTTTTTGCTTTTTTTGTGCAGATAACATTTTTTTTATCTCTATTTGTTATATTCACTATATAATAGCCAACACTATCGTGTAATGTAATCGTCCATAAAAGTATAGTGCTTCACTACTCAAGAAAGCAATACAAGGTCTTTGAAAATACATGTTAGTCAACCTAGCACGGTAACTTAGTTACATCACGCAATGAGCTCATGATTAGCATGTGCTGTACATTTGTTAGCTGCCTTATCTAATACTACATATTAAAAAAAGAGTTTCGTACATTAGCAAACTTTGCACTATCGCGCAAATTCAAATATTAAACCGTTGAAACTCTCGAAATCACAGGCACGATTCGGGGAATCGAGTTTATCGATTTTGAATTTGGTATAGTTATTAATATTAGCACATCGTAGCGTTGTCTCGTTTCCGTGTGTGCCGTATGGCGTTCGATGGAGCGGGACAAATGGATGTCTCGATCCCACCTCCAGCCATGTGAATGGGGAATTCCAACGTGGTCGCGTCAATATGTCGCTCTTTTCCACGTTTCAGCGAATTCCAGTTGGAATCCAACTCGTTTTCGCCTACTTTTCATAACTCATTAAAAACTCCTATTAAATTCATATCAGGCGTCATTTCACACTGTACTCGTAACGCCAGTGTTCTTAGAACGATCGAGATAACACACCACTCTAAAATGTTTCATTTGACGTTATGAAATGTGTTTCATTTATTTCTGACAATGGCATGTGTTGAGTTAATTCTAACCTCAAATTGGCATGCCGACCGTTGTATTGTGGAGAGTGAAAGGGTTCAAATGGTCCCCCGCGAGACATCGCTAGACACGCATTCAACCAGTTTTTTAAGGGCACGCTATTTCGTCAAACGTTGCGAGGTGCCCTAAAAACCGCGTTGCGCAAGCCCCGAGCGAAGTTTCTACTTCTAACGTTCGTCCGCCTAATATTTTATTTTTAAAATTCGGTCAAGGCCCGCCGCTCATTGTGAGCCGACGGGCATCGGTTTTGAGCCGCATACACTTAACCCACGAATTAATATTGTGTAAAACATACACGCGCCGCGTAACCGTAATTCTTTCTACTTATCGCTCCACGTGACGATAGCTACAGATATTTGACTTGCTAAATAAGTAGTAAACGTTCATTGATACGGCGTTAATTGTTGCAAATTTCGAGTAATCTAAATTTGAATGTTGGTAAAATTGGCACATGCGATCAAATACACATGGCGTTGTCAGGCCGCTTTAATAAATTCGACCATCTGTCCGAAAATTTTCACGGAATTAAAGCCCGTAAATTATAAGTGGTTAGTGCCAAACTTGCGTCTAGACGATAGTAAATTCGTTATGTTGTAAATGGTACGTATGTATGTGTGTAACAGAATTTATATTAGTAGCTTATCGCATGCTAAATCTAAAGTACTCGCTCATTGCACGATAGTGTGTTCATATTTTAAACTAATGTGTTTTAACTAGGAACTCCTTCATAAAAACTTTTTAACTGTATTTTATTTAAGTATTTTAGTAGATTGTGACGTCAGTTTTGATATTAATAGAGTTTTGGGTTGAATGGATTTTGAAATGTGCTACTGGTCGACTGGTTCTTGCGAGGTACCGCTCCTGTGACATGGAATATGTGAAAGATATTTATCCCATTTCAGATACTAAAAGTTTAACTTAAAGTCTACGCACGAAGAAAGATGCTATGACAAACAAAATTGACTTATCGATATGACAAACTTTCTCTCACATGCCTCGTGTCACGTGGGGCTGGGAATTTGTTTCCAATGTAGAGCTTAGACTAAGCTATCTATTTCCACCTTCTTTCTTCTTATTATATATTTTGATATCTGTTATATAAGCTTATCATTTAATAATGTCGTTTGGTCCACAAATATGGCTAGCTTTTTATAATGGCTCACTTGACCGAAGAAATAAAATATTTAAGACTATCCTGATATTTCTTACTGTTACTTCGGCTCAGTGGTAGCACAATCACATTTGTTAAAGGTTACTAGAGAAAAACTCAATTGGCGTCGATATCAATCCATTTATGAAAAACACGTCTTTATTTCTATCAAATGTTAATCTAGAATCTTATATCAATATGATATTATTGATGTTGATTGGAAACCCATCACCTAAATGTTTCATAATACAGTTTCTCAATTATGAAATAATTGTAATAAATAAGTAATCACTCAGATATGGTATTAATAGAATATTCTCCATTGTAACTCTACCTAATAGCTATGTAATAGATCCAAGTTGTAAGTAGGTATAGCTAGTAACTAAGTGATTTAGTTAACAGTGTGTTTTTCCGAGCGAATCACCTTGTAAATCAAGTATGCACTTTGTACGTCAAGCAGCCTTCATGGCACGTTAATAATTGACTGGAGCTGCCTCTTGTGTTATCGATTTCAATAGGATGCCTAGCTGTTGTGGTTTTATACCTCCCTGGTGTCTGGCTTGTATATTGAGAATTGTAAGAATAGTTTTTTTAAATACTTATACAGAGAGTTTAGCAAATTAAAAGTAGTCTATCCTAATAGCAATGGTAATTATGATAAACATGTCCAAGATTTAACCTATAAAAGCCTACGTTTATTGTACTGTTTTATACATATATTTTTGTTGCAAAGACAAAATCTTCAGATTAGCACTACATTTTTCTCTACGTGATTATATTTTCTCTTGTAATATACTTAGATAGAGGTATATAATTTATTTAAGTCTCTCTGAAATTATACTTAAATATGCATTATGTTTTGAGTATGTAAAGTATAGAAAACGAATTGTATAAAATGAACAGGAAAAATCTTGTAAAAGTAGAGCTGCTTACTAGGAGTAAAGTTAGCAAGTTAATGTATATATATTTATGTATAAAATATTATAATATATAATAGCGTATGAACAAAAATACATGACATGAAGAAAAAAAGATCAGTATGAAGAAAGAAGACAATGTGTCTGTCGTGTAGAAAGAGAAATTGGCTCGGCTATGTCCGTTTCCAAGTCAGTCTTTTTCTCTTTCTTATACGCCTGACACAAATGCGCCAGAGAGGGTCAGAAGAGTGCACCATTGAAGAAAAGTCTGAAATACTTACAATTTCCTCTATCATTATTAGATAGTCTGTAGTTAGTTTTATATCATATTTAATAATTATACTATTTATTTACTTGCTGTATTTACTATAATGAAATACTTTATTGTCTGGGGTGGTGATGCGAGTTTTAATTGCAATAAACTAGTCGTTCATTTCGATTAAATTTATATGTTAGAATGAGAGGAATACATTCGCGGTCTCTTTTTTAATAAAACTCGCAATACACATTATGCACATATTATTGAGAAGTATTTTAAAGAGTTCTTCAATACACGTCATTGTATAATATCGTATTGTTGAGATTGAGATAAACTATTTTAAATTGAGTAGGTGCGAACGAGATAGTTTACTTAATACCAAACACTATGACAAAGTCTTGAATTGTAACACTAGGGGTGCAGACCTGAATAAGAGATTTACATACTGCTAGCCTTTTCAAATTAACAATGATATTAACCAGTTTCTTTGTACACACATAAATACTGAATGTATCACTATACTATAGTATCTTCAGAATAGTGAATACTTCTGATTCTTTTGAAAACAAGAAGCAAAGACCTTAATAAAATGAATAGTTTTTGAGATAATTCTGTTCTGACTCTTCTCACCTGCTTGTGGTAAAATGAAGTCGTGCTATTCCAATCCGACTTATTTTTGTTTTTGTTGATTTAACTAACAAGTGTTACTATTATACGATAAGCCGTAATTTAATTATTTGTTTTCTTTATTTCCAGTAACTAGAATGCTGTTGGTTTGGCTGTGAAGTAAAAAAGTAAGTATTTTTACACTTAAACAATAAACACTTAGTTTGATTAACACGCATAGTGTACCAGGCAACTAGGGGTTCTATGGAAGTATCCTATTCAATTGTAATTGAGGGTTGCTACTTGTAATTATTGTAACGCTTATTTTTACGCTGAAACTATTTGTAAATATATAGAACAAAAAAATGACACGTCTTGTCTTTGCCGTGTAGAAGGTGCTAATAAAATCCCCAGGTGGTGGGATGGGAACTTCTCCAAAATGGTCATTTAGTACATGATCTTTCACCTCGCTATTTTCTAAAAAGATTGAACAACTGTTAATTTGGAAGTTTTATCGACCTTTTTTTGAGATTAACTTGGAACTAAATCTTTGCTTTAATTAGTAGTGCTGAGTGATTGGCATAATGGCAATAAATTCATTAAATCCTCGAGTCGTCTTTAACAGGAAAATCATTTAGCAAAAGTAAAATATATTCATGTCTTTCCTTGTTAGCTTAAAGCTATTTATGAGAAATTATAGTTATGGTATAAAATAATGGTATCTTATATCTTTGTTCTGTCACCCATATTTTGCAATAAATTTATTTGATTCCTGTATGAATGCTTTTATGGGATATTTAGATAGAACCTCCCAAATTCCCTAAACTAAAAGGTAGTGAGTGAAAGACTGTAAAACTATTACAGACTAAATCTCCATTTAGTGTCTAAGTAAAATACTTCTACCATATTTCACTATATTTTTCATTAGATTTGTGGAAATGTTAGTATTTGTTGATAAATCTATTGTACTTTGAAGCTCTGATAACTTCTTTATAGAAATTTAGTCTTGTTTTTATGTATCTTATATTAAAGTGTTATTATTTAGCAATAGTATCTAATCATGATTTTCTTTTGTTACAGATGCAAACGTAAGTAGAAATTATGAAAAATAAAGAAAATAAAATGACTGAATAAAATCATGTAAATTGATGAATAATAAATGTATAAACGTTATATTACTCTTTTATTTCCACACTTGACCTCCGTTAGAGTACCAAGGTAACATAAACCATGAGTAACCTCGATCCGGCCTTCTATGATAATCTACTCTACATACAGACAGCTATTTAAATGAGGGGACGGTTTAGTTCTCTGTGGATATCTCACATTTAAAAGTCAAATTTACGTTGTAAAGCAAAATATTAATCATAATCGGGAAGTTTGATGTTGAGTGTGAAATGTCATTTTCACTCATGATTACTGAAACGTTGTACCTACCTAGATTAGAGTGCCTACTTTTTGCCTTGCCAGTTGCCAGAGAAAATGAAAGTAATTAAAATATGGTACTGATAGCTGATATGTCGAATGAACTAAAAATAATCGAAAAGAGCTTATGATTTTTAAATATCTGTGTAGCGTCGGCTTAGAATAGCACTACCCCATTTCTTCCGGTGGGTGTACGTAAGAGGCGACTAACGGACTTGGGGCTTTTTAAGGGATTTTTGGGCGATGCGGTTGGGGACCTATCACCAACAACCTTTATTCTACCATCTTTACCCCACTCAACTTCCAAAAGTGGCTGAGGAATTTCTAATTTCTCAGCTCTGGCTACCCCTTTTAGGGATTTATAGCCGTGAGTATATGTATGTACTTTTAAATATCACAACTACTGATATTTAATAATCATGATTAACATTAGATCAAGAGCTAGATTTGATTTCTGTGAAAAAACCCTAATGACAGAGTAGAGTTCGCCCTAGGGCGGCAGACATGTACAAAGTTAAGAATAAGCTTATCCTCAATCGTGTGGGTGACGTTTGCATGGAACACTATTTAAATTTATTCTATTAAACATGTGAGTATAATAATATGTAAGTTGAAAATCAAAAGGCGCAACTATATAATTTCCATTTCTGCTGCTTTCGAAATTGGTAGCAATACTTATAAATTCTTGGATAAGAGCTAAGGAAACCAATTTAAATCCTATCTAAAGTAAAAATAGAGAGTGTGCTTAAAAAGCAGGTGTCCGATGCATGAAGAATAAATGAGCCTGTATGAAAAGATTGATTGATATGAACGAACTACACAGGGTTTGCCAGGATCGTACAAAGTAGCGATCGATAGTCATTGCCTACTCCAATGGGAACTAATAACTTGAAAATATATATGTATGAAGTAGACTGTCCAGGAAAAAGTGAGAATAACAAGAATATAAGATCACGTCTACAACTATTGAAGTATGTGAGGGAAGCAAGAGAGGTTGGTTTTTACAAATGGGTGATCAGTATTCATAATCTCTGCTTACCCTAGTGGGAATTAATGGAGTGGTCATAAGTGAACACAATGTCTAGATGTTAGGTGAAGCAGAAGTCGTGAACCTTGGACAATGCATCCACGTGGTAGATGGCACATGTCTATCACCAAGATGGCGATGGTTTGAAGAAAATCCTCTCTTTAGCTGTGTAGTGTCAGCTTAGAAAAGCACTTCCCCATTTCTTCCCGTGGGTGTTCGTCAGAGGCGGCTAAGGGTATTAGGGCTTTTTAAGTAATTTTTGAGCGTTGTGGTGGGAGACCCATCACCAACGAGACCCGTCGCCAACAATCTTTTATTTTACAATCAATTCCCCATTCAATTTCCAAAAGTAGCTGAAGTATTTCTTATTCTAAAGCTCTGGGTACCCCTTTTAAAGATTTTTAGCCGTGAGTATATTTATTTATGTATGTAATGTTGATAACTTCATTTTATTATAATTGGCAAGATGGCGATATGGTTTAAAGAATATCTTCTCTGTAGGGGTGTTAAAAATAACAAATTTATACGGTTCTATACGGACTTATCATTATCTCTTCGGCATTATATCATAAAAACCGTAACGGTGCGCCACGGCACTTAGTATATGTAATAAAGGGTACTGCATAGCTGCATTTTTATTCTATTACAAAATATCCTGAAATCCAAATTATTCGGGGTTCGTAAATCCGTTGGTCCTGGTTGCTGTCACGATAATAGGTTTTGCTCTGCCTGCAATTGGACCGCTCTATAGTCTATGGTCAAATCACCCTATTCAGGGTACGCACTAAATCATCGTTAGGGACTTACTTAAGCTGTGATGATATTGATCATAAAATGGTTTGCTCCTAGCGGAAGGCTGAAGCCAGCTCCCTACATAATCAAACAGACAGCACAGGCGTCTATAGTCGGCTTAGAGTATAGCAGTACCCCTTTTCTTCACGTGGGTGTTCGTCAGAGGCGTCTTAGAGTATTGGGGATTTTAAAGTGACTTGGGCGATGTGGTTGAAGACCCGTCGCCAAAAACCTTTGATTTACAAACTTTTCCCCACCAAACTTCCAAAAGTGGCTGAGGAATTTCTTATTCCGAAGCTCTGGCTTCCTCTTCTAGGGATTTACATACATAATACATAATTAACATAAACGTTCACGCCGAATATCCCCGAAAGGGTTGGCAGAGGTAATACTTCTAATACTGCTAATACATCTGAACATCACGTGACTTTGTCACCTGGTGTTCAGAGTACCCACGTTTTGCAACGACAGTGGACTTCTAGGGATTTATAGCCGTAAATATATGTATGTATGCATAATCCCAAAAGAGGGTAGCCAGACTTTTCGATTCAACAATAACTCTCCCGCTTTTGGATATTAATATGGGAAAATATTGTCTCAAATAGTTTCATTGGTGGTGGGTCTCTAAATACATTGCTAAGTTCGACTCAAACAGGAAGAGTAGATCGTGTTGATTTTCTAAGTCGGCTCTGCACGGCCATTCTTTAATAGCCATTACGCTCTTATTTATAATTGTGTCTTTGGTAACAATTCTACAGTTCAAGCTTAATATATCTATCGTAATGTGTATGTTTTTGTCACTTTTAGATCACGAGAGGGTTGGTAGATATTACATACGAATACTTCAGAATACAACTCGGCTACTTTTGGAAGTCGAGTGAGGAATTATTGTAAAGTAAATGTTGTTGATGGTTGGTGATGGGTCTCCAACAGCATCGACCAAAGCTTAACCTAAGTTTAAAAAGACACGGATATGTGATTTGTACCCTCTAAAGGGTGATCATCTCGCCGGACCTGTAATTCTCCGAAAGGGTTGTGGGGTTCGATTCAATTAAATGTTAGAAAATAGATACTAAGGTAACACTAGTGCCATCTAGTGGTATGTTATAAAAGCAAATATGCAATCTACTTTTATTTGATGACATCATCGTGTACATCCATTACATGCGAGGGCATAATAATTTCATAAACATCAATTTGTTGTTATTATTCACATGCACGCCTTTTAGTACAACTTTATGAGGTAGGAGGTAGCATTACGATTGCATACAGATCGAATTCCACTTGATGTTTCATGGGCTTCGCATCGCGTAAGTACTGAAAATTGTACGACGCCTTGCTTTTGTTGTAGACCAACACTGTGAACACAAACATTCATCCTCAACCTAAACTTATATGTTATTCAATTATATACAAATCCTCTAGTTCCACCGATACCTTTAGCTAGAGTAGAAAGAAGTTTTAAATTGTAAATCCTCCTGTTAATCGAATTATGTACTAAACCTTTTCAGTAATATATTGCTCTATATCGAATACACCAACGAATCTTCATTACTATCATAATTTTTGGTACAAATAAAATCACATTATTTAATTATGATTAGGTTTTGGTACATATTTCACGAACAGTAACGCTTTATCTACTCGACCTACTTACATGATGATTACATGCCTATTTGACTAACAATGACGCCATTGAATAAAGAATACTTACTAGATGCGGAAAGATAAGATTTATTTGATGCCACAAGCTAACATTTCAACGTGCAACCTTCGCAAATGACATCAAAGATGGATACAGAAATATCGATTGGCTGTTCTATATGAATACCTTTGCTTGTTTATTTGACCTAAAAACGAAAAGTCTGTAAAGTGCTGCCATCTTCAATTTATGCAGTGTACTACAACCAGATATAGCTACACATATACTGTTTTGATTGGGGGTGATATAGCTTTACTGTTTTGGTTGGTAATACAATGTTTAGATGTCGCTAGTTACAGTATCTAGGTAATGTAACATCTTCCCGATAGAGGTCCGGCTGCCGGCATCGTTTGACTGCACTTGCATTGCACTACCACTCATTTCTATTACAATGCCAAAAATATGCGATACTAGTATAGTATTATATTACCTCTGCCATAATTTTGAGGATTTACGTAGAAGAACATAATTTCGAATTAAGACTCAAATTCTACGCCTCTTGACTTATCAGAGTTTGTACCAAATTTCGGACAGTAAAATAATTAGTCTTAGATTACTTATATTCAAGCGCGCAACCACCCATAGGGGCAAGATGGCCATGCCCATGCCCATTATGATCGGCGGATAATGACACTATGGCCAAGAGATTTTTAGGTGCCTATACCCACAACCTTTTTTGTGGGCAGCATATGCCCCTGCTTATTGGTATTTTATTTTCGGAATGATTATATATATTTTTCTGTTTATGTGTGGCCTAATATAACAATATCAAATTTCTTCCTGTGTTCTGCGTACCTACGAGACTACTATTTGTGGTTCTCAAGTTATTGTTGACTGATGTGGCTGGAAACCCATAACCAACCATCATTTATTTTATAATCTTTTCCCATTCAACTTACAAAAGTACATACATACATATACTCACGGCTATAGATCTCTAGAAGGGGTAGCCAGAGCTAAGGAATAAATAATTCCTCAGCCACTTTTGGAAATTTAAGTGGGGAAAAGATGGTTAAAAAAGGTTGTTGGTGATGGGCCTCCAACCGCATCGCCCAAAAATCCTTTAAAAGCCCCAATACCGTTAGTCGCCTTCTACGTACACCCACCGGAAGAAATGGGGTAGTGCTATTCTAAGCCGACACTACACGGCAACGGCTTACAAAAGTGACTGAGGAATTTGCAATTTCGAAGCTCTGCCTACCCCTTTTTGGGAGGTTATAGTCGTGAGCACAAGATACTGTTCTAATTAACTTTACCAAAAAACATCGACATTAACCCATCAATTTTAGCTACTAGTGAGTGACCAGCATAGTTAACCATGTATAAGGGTCACCACAATATACATAGATTAAGTGAAATGTAGGACTTGTGATGCTCCATTCAACCAATATTTTGGAATATTTAATTGTGTCTCTAGGTATGTTCTTTTGCCTCATTGAGCATAAAAATTGAGAAAAAGATGCTTACAGATTACCTGGTAACAACTTTTTTCGTAGTAAGCAACAAAAATTTTAATTTATTTATTTAATTTTTGGTGCATACTTTTTTATTGTTGTAAATTAACTCTGTATTTCTTATTGTGTGCCAAATAAACAATTTTTCTTCTTTCTTCTTCTTCTTATAATAATAGAGGTACTGTGGTAAGTATTTATCTCGGTGACAAAATTCAAATGGCTTGCATTATACTAGGTCATGTGACTGTGTAACTTATTGTATTATCAGCATTTTATAGCGCTCCGATATCTTACCATTCATGTAGTTAAAAGGGATGATGGACATTTTTATTCATTGGTTAGCTATTACCGACAATACTAGGATGCACTATTTCATGCCCTACGACTTTGAAATAACATAAGAAACTGAGGCATTAATAAAGAGGCCCCTCTAGTATTAGAAATTAGCATGAAATGTATCTAGAGGCACATATATTCTTACTAATAATAATAATTAGCTGTGTAGTGTCGGCTTAGAATAGCACTACCCCATTTCTTCCGGTTGGTGTACGTAAGAGGCGACTAACGGACTTGGGGCTTTCTAAGGGATTTTTGGGCGATGCGGTTGGAGACACATCACCAACAACCTTTATTCTACCATCTTTTCCCCACTCAACTTCCCAAAGTGGCTGAGGAATTTCTAATTTCTCAGCTCTGGCTACCCCTTTTAGGGATTATTAGCCGTGAGTATATGTATGTATGTAATATTAATAAGAAAACAGGTGTAGCCAGAGCTTCGGAAAACGAAATTCTAAGAAAATCAAGACATACAGCCAATTGTGAGAGTCATCCACAGGATGCTATGGCTAGTTTCCTACCTCATACCTACCACACTTCTCTGGACATTAGCTATAATCATAAAATCAAACATTTTACAAATGTTATGTTATACATCAGCAACCAAGAGCTCTTTAAACTTAGTACTTTAACTATTATATTTCAACCTCATTACCAGCCCATTTTAGTCAGAAATTACATATTTAACTTCTACATACACACATAAAATCATACCTATAAATATTGAAAAGGGGTAGACAGAGCTTCAGAATTAGAAATTCTTTAGCCACTTTTGGATTTTGAGTAGGGAAGGGACTGTAAAAGAAACAAGTCTGCTTGTAATTTATAGATATTAGAATGGGCCATAAGGCTACAATAATTTCTAGTTGAGGCAGCTTTGGTATTTCAGTGGAGACAGCACCTATAATGCTAAGATACATGGCTGAGTCCTGATATCTGGTTAAACCTTGTGTCTAGTCAAGTATGTAAGATTTATTAAAGTTATTGATAGTGAGGAAACCAACATGGCGAAGTATTATTCAAACAGAGTGACCGTACAAAGTGCCAATAGCCTCGGTCTTACCAGTTGGGTGTGCTCTTCACTCATACTCTAGCAAAAAAATGTGTAATGTTCAAATTCAGCATGCAAGCAACATTTGTTTAGGCGTTTTGCAGACGAGACAAGGCGGGGCGGGCTTTTTGCCGCTGTCTGCGGCGCGGTCTTTTTGCCCTCAGTGTGAGTTTGTATTTGTAGTAAATGTTCTAAAGACTTATACTACGAGGTATTATATATCATTCAAACTTTTTACATTAGTTTTTTTTTTTTTTTCTTATTGAGATCACATCTTTTCAATAGGTAAACTTTTTTGTATATATCATAAGCTAAACATTCCACTTTGAATAAAGAGCTTATTCCATTACACTTTGTCGTTTCTGAATTCAGACGTCCTTCGAAGTTACTGCCGCAGACGCTTGTTACTCCACTACACAAATTTGTCTACTTTTCAGAAGACTAGCGTTCTGAACGTTATTCCACTAGTCTGAATTCAGATTCTGTGGCTCTCAGACGTCTTCATTCAGACAAATGGAATAAGCTCTTTATAAAATTTCATTCACTGTAACAGAAATCCGAGGTTTATTGTAATGATTAAAGTACCTAAATATTGTACCAGTATTTCCCATGTTACTGCACTCATAGTAAGTTACGTAATTTAGATGCAATGTTTATCAATAAGTTTGTAATTTAATCTTTTATAATAAAGTTACTATTTTCCTAACACTTACACAAAATATTGATATTCCAAATACTGACTGACTTCATACTGTCAAATTTGCTTATGACAAAGCTTAAGGCGTTTTTTTAATTAATTTAATAAAACCTCAAAAATTGTAGCCTATGTGTTATTCTGATGTATAAGCTATAGCCTATGTGTTATTCTGATGTATAAGCTATATTGTGGTAAAGTTTCATTCAAATCTATTCAGTAGTTTTTACGTGAAAGAGTAACAAAGATCCATACTTACAAACTTTCGCCTTTATAATATTAATAGGATATACTCAAACCCAAAGCGTTGCCAGAACTACAGATTTAGACATTCCATAGCCAATTATGGGAAGGTAAGTGCGTAAACAATGGTAAAATAAATTATGCTTGGTAATGGGTCTCCAGCCACATCATCCAAGTCACTTTCAAAGCCCTAAAACCAAAGAAGATTACAAGTTCTAATCTGATACTATAGAGCATTACGAGGGGCATGCCAATAGAAGTTAGATACTCTTTTCTCATTTAATTGACACTGGCAAGCTATACACCATCTTATAGAATCCCATCATCAGACCCTGATATCCTCATCATTAGACCCCGTTATCTTTGTAGCATTTTGGTGGCAACTGATTTTAGTGATGGGGTAATTGATAATAAATTAATCTCTGTTGTCTTTATTATTATTTATTATTATAATAAACTTATCGATATTAAACTTTTTACGAACGATGTTAATTTCGCAACGAACGCAATGGACTTTGTCACCGCGAAGTTCTAGTTCACAATGGTCTTCTATGATTTTATTCATTGTAGTGATAAAAATAATATATTTTTTGCAATACGTAACAAGAAAATTCTAAAACATGTTGTGAAAATTGTATGTCAAAGTCACTCTTGACATTGATGCATTTGTCATTTAACGATTAGGTTTATCAAAGAAGTCAACTATCTAAGTCGATTCAAGTAATTATTAGAATTAATTAATTAATAGAATTATTTATTTTATTAAATAATTCTAATGTAATTTTTCAAGAATTTATACTACCTACGCATTTTTTAACTATTAATATTAATATAACTTACCCCATCACTAAAATCAGGTGCCACCAAAATGCTACAAAGATAACGGGGTCTACTCATCATGGTACCATTCCAGGAGTATCTTCTTTTTAATAAAAAATAATAATCAAAATCAGTTCATAAATGGCGAAGTAATCGGCTAACAAAGATTTAAAAAAAATGGTCAAATTGAGAACACTTCTTTTTTTGAAGTCTTGAAGGAAATCCAATGTAATGAGAAACCAAATTCAAAAGTTAACTCACTTGGATGGCTTTCGCATATCCCTTATATATGCGGTAGGTCTATCGAATGGGAGAGCTTAGTAAATGAAAGTGTTGCACAGGGCCAGGGATTCTTCATATTTTCCAATCTTTAAGGTATGTTAGCCGCTTAAAATATGCATTTAAAAAATTCCTTAATCAAAACCCCAAAAGGCAAAGAGCTTATGCTCCCTCACTACTAAAATTAAAATATCAGATCATAACTCATTCAAGTCAATAATGATTTGAAGTTGCAGTGATATTTTCAACCTAAACTAACAGTTATAATCCAAAGGTTTGATAGCTTTTGCTGAGCCAAAAAAAAACAATATCATCTCTAACTCAACAAAGATGATGTAAGCATGTGAAATAAGAATAAATATCAGATAAAAATGCAGTTACGCCATGTTACAAACAACAATGGTCAAGGTAGAGCCACCATCAACACTACTGTATCCCAACTACATATATGTTAGTGCTGCTGGAAAACTAGAATTCTTCATTTCAGCAACAATTAGTTCGGCACAATATACTTATATACATAGAATGCTAACATCATTACCCCTCCTTTTGGCTTGGCTGTAGACAGGTTATAGACTTGATGGTTATTCAGTTTGTCATAATTCAGAAGGGACAAAGCTCTTCAGTTGCTAAGTATAGAATTGATGGCAAGCCAGGACACTAAGAATCTTGAGGCTATAATCTTATATATTCACAAACTGTAGAATTTTAAAAGTATTGTTTTCCTATGCAATAGAATTTCTATAAACAAACATACATATTTCACGGCTATAAATCCCTAAATGAGATGGGAAGAGCTTTGATATAAAAACTTCCTCGGCCACTTATAGAACTTCCAATGTGTAAAATATACCCATAAGGAGATTTTTTGTCAAAAATTTGAATTCCTAACTTGCAGATATAATTTGATTTGTAATTACTAACACCATGTCCAGAAGCTGAGTTTCCTTTATTGAACACTAAAATCTTGTATATTCCGTCTTGGATGTAAATAGTACTGTGATATAAAATGAAAGTTATCCAGTTGACTACTCACATAATAATGTTTCTTTGTGTGAGTAAACTAGACTTGCCTATTTTCATGCCTGTTATATATAGAAGGGACCATTTTAGTAAATAAGAATATCCCCGTGACAGTATACAGTTTTGATGATATTGTCTTATCCTTCCTCTTTCTGAAATTCCCAATCTTATGGCTTGTGATCATTGATGATAACACTTAGCTGGACTCAAATTTACTTTTGAAATGATGATACCAAGTTATTGATGTACAGTTAGTTACTTTTAGAAAAGTTAAGGTCAACTACCAAGATACTGTTTGTAGTCACCACTTGGAAGTGAGAATACATATTGAGTTTTTGAATTTTTTTATTAGCTTAGTTCTTAACCATCACATCACTTCTTAGCGGCTGCACCAACCTTTGATTTCTTGGTACCACGCACCTTCTTCATTCTGTTCTTACGTTCCTTACGCTGCTTGCGGGTTGGTCGTTTCTTTTCATAAAGTCCGTGACGAGCTAACCTGTGTTTAGGTTCGAACTTCTTAGCGAAATCCAAAGTATCATAAATCAAACCGAAACCAGTGGATTTGCCACCACCGAAGTTGGTTTTGAATCCAAACACAAAAACTACATCAGGTGTCACTTTGTACATCTTAGCGAGCTTCTCTCTGATTTCTGTTTTGCTAACAGTTGGTTTGCCTGGGTGGAGCACATCGCAGACCATCTGTTTTCTGGCCAACAATCTGTAAAATCAAAAACGTTGTCTTAGACATAACCTGTCATGGCAGCGCAAGGCTGTTTTGGCATCGTAATGACTTCGGAAAACAATGAATCTATGTGTTTTGCATATTTACCTGTTGGTCATGAATTTGCGGGTGCGAATTGTCGCGGTTCCTTCACTCATTTTTACTTATTTTAATAATTTCGGCGTAAACAACGCACGTGTCTCCAAAGACTCCAGGAGAAAAAGAAAGATTGAGTGTTACCAACAACAAATTATAAAGTATAAATCTAACAGTCAATGTCGAAATCAGGAAAGAAAATAATAATGTTCATTATTTTTCAACATAAATTTGTATACGTAGAACATACATTTTATTTTATTTGTAAAAGCCTTTTTTAACAATATTTTATAGTTTAATATCCTTAACCAGCTATTAAACATCAAACGAAAACGTGTTATGAAGAATGTTTGTGTATTTTAAGAATTGGCAACACATAATATAGGCAACGTTCCGTTTTACAGAGTCGCATTGATATCATCATAGTATTCGATGGTACTAGTACACGCTAGTGTGAATATGACTATTTTATTTATCTTATCTCGGTGCTTTTCAATTGCGGTTATGCATTTTTTAAACTGTTCTTTTAGTAAAAGTAAAGTAAAAGACATTTATTTGGCAAATTAACACGCACTCTCACAAAAACAAAATGGAACATAATACAAAACACATTAAAAACACAAAGATGATTTTTTTATAGGAAAAAAAATCCTAGACACCTAACCTTCGTCGATGCGACGAAAACACGACAGAAAAGTTGTTGTATCTTTTCTGTGCTTAAGGCTATAACAACAACGGTCCTAGCTAACTCAGTGTTCGTCAACCTCTTCTGGCAGGCAACCGTGTCCAGCAGTTAAGTACACTATTTTTCGAGATATTCCAATAATGTTCGTCGTTTCGACGACTGCTTAGGTTTTGTGTATATATTTTCACAACTTAAGTTTATACATTTTTGCAGTTTTTATTCTTTTGTCTTCCTCTTCTAATAACGTGTTTATTATTAGAAGAGAAAGACAAAAATCCTAAGGAAGACTGGTTTAATGAAAAAAATTAAGAAAATTTTGAAGTAGATGATGTTCAAAGTGACAATCATCAGAAAATCAGAAATCTAAGATAGTTTACATACCTTTTTTATATGTAAAAGCCGCTGTCAAGCCCACAAAAGAAACCATGCATCGTCGAACTTTATAATGGTACCTAGGGTGGTGTAGACACATTTGACCAAACGTGCTCAGTTATGTCATGCAACAGAAAAACAAATCGATGGCGAATTTATTATGGGTTGTTAAAAACAGCTTCTATCAACTGGTACATTATTTACTGTCATAATACCTCTGTACAGGGTGAGAAAAAATTAACTTAGCGTGATTTAACAAGGAACTGCATTCGCAGCTAATTAAATCGACGGCACGGCTGAAAGTCAGACTGAAAATTCTTACTATTCCGTCGCATATAAAAGATATAATTTTAAGAATGAATCTCACAATCAAGGTGAGTAATCATCTGGGAGTGATCTGCAGTTGCCAGAGGCAACAAGTAATAGAAAAAGAAAAGTCTGTGGTATATATTTCTACAAAAAATTACGCATGACGAAGTTATTGTGCATGAAATGTAATACTGCTATTTTCGGTGTAAATAAGGTTAATTTCTGCAGGAGACGTGCATAAAAAATATGTTTTTATTTTTTTCTAAATAATGAAATTATTATTTTTAAGATTGCCCAAAGAAAAAATGATTTTTTAATGTTGTTTTTTAATTTTAACTTTTATAGTACCTAATGTCTGAACTAACCTCATTGACAATGGTGCCCCACTTACGGACTAATAAAATAAATATAATTATATCAAAACACAAGTTGATTTTTTTTATTTTAAAGAATACTAGTTGGTTCATACAATAAATAATAAATATTATAGTATATGACACTAAATTAGTAAAATAAAGCACTTAAAAAAAATGCTCGTCGATTCGACGTATGGTTAGGGTTTATGGGGGGCGAGCAAATGTTAGGTGTCTAGGGTTAAATGAACATTGCCAAAAGGATGTCGTTTCAGCATGTGTGCCTGGAACGGGACACAGACCGTTCCGAGACACGCTAGTTTTCAGCTGACACCGCCAAATTTAACTGAAAATATAATATAATAAGATAAACCTACATATTTTTATTTTATAACTAACAAGTCGAGCCAACTTAAGTGCTTACTTAAGGCTATGAGTTACTTTTTGATGCAATGTATACTTGAAGCTTATTAAAAGCAGTTAACAAAATGCTGCATGCTGACGGAGCTGCATTTTTAAAAAAACAATATTAATTAATTAAAGTTATTGACTACGCCTAAAACCGGTACTTTAGTACGGGCTCAGCCAAGTAACACAGAAAATTAGTCGAATCGTATCAGTATCAGTCATATTACACTTACCACGACTACCGATAAGCCCCGCCCCGGCATCGCATAAGAGTTTTGATTAAATTTAACTAGATATATAGCGTTCCTTAACAATTAAGCTATTTATTTTAAATTTGCTACTGATTGAAAACTGAGAAAACCTCTTGCGGTTCTTCTCTCTTGAACATGCGGTTAAAAAGAAATGCTATCAGAAGATAGACCCCTCCATTATTACTCCTTCAGAGAGATTATATGTGATTTGAACAATGGATTTGAACAAATAAAGTACTCAGAGCAAACTGCCGCTTAAAAATAATTGTCCTTAGTTTACTTTGTATTTGTGTTGTTGTTGTTATTAAAGATAACAAACAAATTGAATGTCTCGTTTAAGTAAGTGCGAAAACAAATAATGGCGCATATGACGCAAAACGGTTTCCATCTATTTCTGCCATGGCAACTCACTTTAATAGACATGGGGAGTTGGAAAGATACATGGATTAAATAACAAAGGATCCAATGATGGTTCCAGACAAAAAAAAGGTAAGTGTCAGTCAAGCACAAAGGGAAGGGTTCCGTCCGTGAGCGCAAGCGCATTGCGCCAGCCAGTGGGAGAGTCCACTATATCCAGTGTATTACTTTACTCCATGGCGCAATGCGTTGCGAGTTTCAATCGACATGTGATCGACATTTCGTTTTCGATCAGAAAGATCGAGTTCTATACATCAGAGTAAAAACTATACATATTTGTGTCTCTTTTACTCCTTAATATTATTTTACGACACCTTAAAAAGAACGATTCGATAAAATTCGCAATCCTTCTACCGTGCTGTTGAGAACGTCATAAAATAATGTCTCTAAAATAAGAGTCCGTCTACTATTTTATTTAATTAATATTTTACTATCGTAAAACAAACTGTTTCACGCGATATTCAGTAGTGTAAGACCTTTGCCCTCCTCTTGGATATTTACTGTGTGAAAGTTGAGTTTGATTTAAGTATAATTTCAAAGCTAAGCTGTACTGGATAGCTAATCTTGACTAATATCTGTAGTGTCGGCTTAGAATAGTACTCACCTATTTCTTTCTGCGGGTGGTTTAAGAGCTTTTTATGTAATTGTAATTATGTAATTAATTTATGATTCTCTAACTATCTATCGCCCGATTTCTGAATTGAGTATTCTAGCTGAGAACAACTTAAGTATCGTTCAGTCGCATTGAAATCTTAACAGCTGAATGAGACAAAACGATACTTAAGTTGTTCTCAGCTTGAATACTCAATTCAGAAATCGGGCGCATATCTCTAAACTATGATCGGAAGGGCAAGCACGAGCGCTTTTTTATCGACACGATAACGGTTAGAATGAGATGGTAGTATACGATACTAAATAAGTGCGTAAGAGATGGCTTCTTTATCCTTATCCCACGCGATAACCAGTTTAAAAACGGCTCGTGCTTGCACTGCTGATTCAGTTAAATTTTTCGCTGTATCGAAAGAGCACATACACATTATATAAAAAATGCGTAAGAACGTAGAGAGGGTGGATCAAGATAAAGCCAATGTGGATGGTAAATGGTAATATATATGTCGGTAGAGGACGATCATGGAGGACACAGCTAGATCAAATTGAGAATGTTCTCAAAAAGGCGGGCGTCCAAAGTCTAAGCAATAAAACATACATCACTTTAAAAGCCCCAATACCCTTAATCGCCTCTTACGAACACCCACGGGAAGAAATGAGGTAGTGCCATTCTAAGCCGGCACTACACGGCAATTTTGAATATCTAGTAGCTATATTTAGGATTGAATCAGTGAGTATATAAAGACATATCTATCTAGTCTTTTCTAAAGACATATGTGTGGTTAATTAATCATGGTTGTAAACGGCGAGGGAAAACATCGTGAGGAAACCCACATGGCTGAGTTGTACTTAGTCATGTGACAGTGTATTCGTACAAAACGGCGATAGGCTTGCCCCCTATCACGTGAGTACACTGTCCATGCAAAACATGGGTACTGTGAACACCAGGTGACAAAGTCACGTGATGTTCAGAAGTATTAGTACCTCTGCCAACTCCTTCGGGGATATTCGGCGTGAACGTTTATGTTATGTTTATAATTTAATAAACAGCAATTCCCTTCATGTTTGGTTCCATGTTACTACGTTGTTAGTAAGAAAGTTCAAGGCTGTTTTAATAACGATATTGCTATTTCATAGATGCATATTATATTCCATAGTATACAACTAAGTAATCTGGGAACATGATAGTTTAATGGGTATCACCACCGCCTATCGCGCAGAGAGGCTTCGTTCGAATCCTGAGTTGGGCCTACACCGATGTGTCTTTTCAAAGTCGTATGTATGTGTGTATGATGAATTTCTCATGGTTGCTAACGATGAGGAAGAAAATCGTGAGGAAACACACATGGCTAAGTTTTCCTTATTCATGTGACAGTCATTCTTATATAAACGGTTATAGGCCTGCCGGTGGGTACGACGGGTATATGACATAATGTATATATATATATATATATATATATATATATATATATATATAAGTAAATAAACCATCATATTATAAAGTTTCTTAAAGGGGTAGTCAGAGGTTTCAGTTTTAGTTGGTTTGATTAATAAAACGTTTGTTTTAAAAAAACTGATTTTTTGAAAGAAATAGATACAAAAATTAATTATAGACTATTCGTACTACCGTGATAGCAGCCAGCACTGATGGCTGAAAGTGCCTCTGAAGAACAGTACGGTAGCGTCTTAATTTTAATTTTCTAAAATTGACTGTAGTAACGTTGATTCTCATAGTCAGTTTCACCCTTCTGGTATTGTAGCTATGAATATATGTAAGCTTGTGCGTATGATGACTCAGAGAAATAATATTTAGCATTCCCGGCTGAATTCCCGAAGTACTCACCTCAATCGACAACCAGAGAAAGAGATGAGATTCAGTTTTTCTTAACCGGAAAACAACCAACAACACAAATAAATTAAACCCTGCATATTCCCATTAAAAGATATAAAAACTTCAATTTATTTTGCAAGATCTGTGCGTGACGTAAACCTAGCCAGTCTAACTTGGTCTCCACCTTCACGATTCGCCTACGCTTTGGACTTATAGAGGGAGGTAGGCGGGGGTCTCGGTAACTGGGCGCCACCCTTGCCACCCATTTATCGATCGTCAGAATATGCCGGGCTCCATACAACGAGTGGTTTCTGAGCTGACAAGTCGTTTCTATACTGTGAAGTCTGTTTAATCGATTTCTATTGAAATTTGCGACCCTGGTACTTGAAACATGTGAGTGGTTTTTTACTGTTGTGCTTTTTTTGTATGCTTCACAAGATTTTTATTAATTTTATCTACATACCCTATTGTGGTTTTCCGTATTTTTTATTAATGGAGGTAATTCTGCAGTAATTTTATAATGTTTATTTATGTACTTAACCTATGTAAGGAAAAGGTATTGTGGGCTCAAAGTAGTCTAAGATAGTTTTTTTTGATTGGATAGGGCATAAAGTGACTAAGAATAGGAACTTTTTATTTATTAATCTCTTATATAAGCGATAATTGGAAGATGTGGCCACCAATTTAATAACATAAGTACGCAAAACTTTAAAAAGTATACCCCCGTAGAGATTGTCAGAGGTACTTATACTTCTGAACATCAAGTGGCATTTCTATCACCCTGGTGTTCATAGCACTCACGTTTTGTTTAGACAGTGTACTCTCGTGACAGGGGATAGGCAGGCAGGCAAGCAATTTGAGTTATAGTATGAACTAGTGGATCGGGCCCAGCTTCGCACGGGTAGCGTAGTTTTAAAAATATCTGAGGTTTCTTCAATCACTGCTCAACCTTTGTGAAATTTAGTGCAATTTATAGCATTCCTGAATAGTGTAGCTTTGTGATTGTGAAAGCGCTTTAATGAACGGTTCAGTATCTCCGAAAATAAAACCATGCAAACAAACAATCAGCGTTACAAACTTTGCATACATACAGGGAGTATGTATATGCGGAGCATGTATAAGTTTGGTTATTCTATACCGATTTCTATGATTCTTTTTTTATTGAATAGGTAATAATGTAAACTTTTTTAAATTTGAGATGAATGAGAGAACTATAAACGTAAGAGTAAACAAATATAACCACGATGCTCTGAACTGCTAAGCTATCAGGAGTTACACGTGTTATTGTGAGTCAACCATAAAAGAAAGACATATTATGCTGTTGAAGGATATTTTTTAGACAATTTTATGTTGAATATTTCCGTGATACATGATTTCTATGTAACTGTAACCATTAAGGCTGCACGCGCGACGAAAGCTTAAAAAATGGAGTAACTTCCCCCGTTTTCCCAAAATTTCCCAAAATTCCCCTTCACTACTTTGCTAAAAAGTACACTATAACCTGCCCAGTAGTATGAAGTATAGTTGTGCCAAGTTTCGTTAAAATCCGTCGAGTAGTTTTTGTTTCCATAAGGAACATACAAACCGACAGACAGACAGACAGACAGACAGACGGACAGACAGACAGACAAAAATTTTACTGATTTCATTTTTGGCATCAGTATCGATCACTAATCACCCCCTGATAGTTATTTTGAAAATATATTTAATGTACAGAATTGACCTCTCTACAGATTTATTATAAGTATAGATAGATAGATAATATAAACAAATGGAGCATAAATAACATCTAGATACATGGTATAATAATACTACTTGCTAGTTACATACAAAACTAGAAAACACAATAAATATATAAAAAACGAGGGACACATTAATATTAAAATTCGCATCTAACTAAAAATGGGGTAGCTGATATAAGCCAACAATTCATACGAAATCTATATTGATAAAAGAAAGTGGTGTTAGTTACACTATTCAGAAAAAGGACATAGGATATATATCATCACGCTAAATATCGTAGGGGGTAATCAGAAACAAATATTAAAAAAAAAAGAAAAGAAAAGAAATCATTTATTCATTGCCTTAGGGAACAATAAAACATTACAATTAGAACAAAGTACACACACAATTTTAACAAAAAACAAAACAAAAAAATATAATTAATAAAACATTTAGAGACATCAGAGAGAATTAAAATCCCCTCAAAGGCAAAGAAAAGGTTGCTGACTCAGCATTTAATAAAGTTAAATTATTTAATATATAATAATAAACATTATATTTAATAATTAAATTATTTAACACTACCGTGCGAAGCCGGGGCGGACCACTAGGTGTATATCTCAAAGACTAAAACGTTTACGCCGTATATTCCCGAAAGGGTTTGTAGAGGTATTAACACTTTTGAAGCTGAACATCACGCGATATTGTCACATGGTGTATATCGCCGTTTTGTATGTATACAATGTCACATGATTAAGTACCACTTCGCCTTTTGGGTCTACTTACGATGTTTTCTCTTACCGTATAAGACTTTTACAAAGACAAATTGGTAGGCCCGACCCGGGATTTGAAACCAAGCCTGTCTGCATTACAGGCGGGTGTATTTCCCATTGATCTATCACAGCTTTAAATAATACATGGCTTTTAAATATAGTACATGTATAATTACATATTATTCCTCATTAGTCCCACAGTAAAATGCAACAAGAAACTTTAACCCTAGCGTATCATTCATTACTTAAGCGTTTATTGAACTAAGCAACTATCTTGATCGATTGCTGTCAGTAATTATTTTATAAAATCCGCTCATTTACTTAGACTGACAAATATTTAATCATATGCATATTTTATGCATACCCACATGTGGTTCATATAATAGTATCTAATCTTGTATATATTGTAGCTATCTTTAAGCTGAGTATCAATACTATACATTATTTATAAGGGTAGTTAGCGGTGAGGGAAAGCTTTGTGAGGCCGATTGTGTCTTGAGTTGCAATCTTGTCACTATCAAAACGCATACAAATGTATAATACTGACAACGACAGTCTTGCAACTAGTGACAAAAGCGCCGGTCGCTTAAAATATGTAGTACGGGAAGGAGGACAGCAGCTTTAGTTCACTTTAGGGATCTACAGCGTAAATGTTGCATCTTCTACCGTATCTATAAAGTGCAAAAACTGACTTTCGAAATTGCCTTTATGTGGAGTTATGATAAATTACATACATACATACATATACTGACGGCTATAAATCCCTAGAAGGGGTAGCCAGAGCTAAGGAATTAGAAATTCCTCAGCCACTTTCGGAAGTTGATCGGGGAAAAGATGGTAATAATAATAAATGTTTTGGTGACGGGTCTCCAACCGCATCGCCCAAAAATCACTTTCAAAAAGCCCCTATACCCTTAGTCGCCTCTTACGATCACCCACGGGTAGAAACGGGGTAGTGTTATTCTAAGCCGACGCTACACGGCAATGATGATATGATAAATTAATAATACTTTTTCTTTGTTTCACAGATAACGGCTTCCTTATTCATTCTTACGAGTGACCTTCCACTTCTAGAATTAGTCAAAGAAGTAGTGGCGCGGGTGTCGCGCCACAAACCATAAAAACGATTGTATGGGCGCCTTCGTTGATACCAGTCACGAGCTGTGCAGGTTCTTAATGGTGCTTCGTCAGAGTAAACCACATTCTTTGAAACTTAACAGTGTGGCCAGAGCAACTTCTAGGTACTCAGCCAGAGATCCTAGATTAAGAAACATCGTCCACAATATTTAAACACCAATAACAGTATTAAACGCTCGTTTAGTCTTTAAACTAGGTACAATAATGGACGGGGATACGGAAAACGTTACTTCCATATTACATAGAAACAGAACTTTATCCAAACGTGGTGTACTCGTGAGAGAAAAAGCTATAAGAGAATCTATGGTATCTGATTCTACTTCAGGAATTGAAAAAGATAACCAAGAAGACGATACCGCTAGCGTGCGTTCCGTTTCCCAATCTTCATTCAGTCAGGATACAGAAGCTGGACTAAAGCTACCAAATACAATTCAAGAGTCTAGTGATCCAATTAAAGATGCGATACTAACAGAAAATCCAACAAGTGAGGGTGTCAAATTTGCAGATTTCGATGATGTTGATAGCATTTGTTCCGATGTCGAGAATACACAAAAACCAAATATACCAGACGGAGGCTGGGGTTGGGTTGTTGTTATGTCATCATTCATAATTTCTATGATTGCCGATGGTATAAGTTTTTCTTTTGGTCTGCTCTATATAGAATTTTTGGATGAGTTTGAAGCTAGTAAATCTACCACAGCATGGATTGGAAGTTTGTTTATTGCTGTTCCATTGCTATCAGGTCCAATAATGAGTGCTTTGGTGGATAGATATGGTTGCAGAAGTATGACTATCTTAGGAGGTCTGATTTCAACGTTAGGGTTTGTTTTAGCATCGATATCCACATCTTTGGAAATGATGATGATAACTTTCGGTGTTATCGCGGGATTAGGTCTTGGGTTAGTTTACGTCACTGCTGTGGTATCCATCGCTTATTGGTTTGATAAAAACCGTACATTAGCAGTAGGCCTGGGAGCATGTGGCACTGGCGTTGGTACATTTGTTTACGCTCCTATGACGCAATACTTCATTGAAGAATATGGCTGGAGAGGAACAATTCTGCTCCTTGCTGGAACGTTACTAAATCTTTGCGTTTGTGGTACAGTAATGAGAGATCCGGAATGGTGGATTTTGGAACAGAAAAAACAACTCGCAAACAGTAATAGATCGAAAAATTCTAGTTCTATGTCGATATCAGGTCGTTCTAATGGTGGTGAATCGATATATCCTGGAATTGAAGAGTTGAGGCTGTTGATAAAAAGCGGTCATCCACCGGATTATATTCTTACGCAATTGGCAGCTTCAATACAACATGCTGAGAATTTGGAGTCGACGACGCAAATGAATGCTAACACCAAAATTAAAGGCAATTCTCTTGTTCAGCTACCTACATTCATGAAGCAAAGCGAAAAGGTAAAGATTCTTGTTCATTTATTTAATACCATTACAAGTCACTACCTCTGTCTACACACGGGTTTCGTAAGAGGCAACTAAGTCTATTGGGTTTCTTAATTGGCTTTTGGGCGATGCGGTTAGAGACCCATCACTAACGATACTTTATTTCTACCATCCTGTCCCTTATCAACTTCCAAATGTGGCTGAGGAGTTTTTAGCTCGGAAGCCCTGGCCCTTGACTGGACTTGGCTATTGACTGTGTCGAGGTTATTTTGTTAATCAAACTTAGGAATACAGTCATTTAATTACAAATTAATACAATGTCATGTCACTTCACGTACTAATAGAAATATAAATTATATTATTCTGATTGTAATTTTCAGGTCCCCATAGAAGTTCTAGAAGGTTTGATGTCCAACAAGCGACTTTACAATATCCTTCTGGTTAACTATCCCTCCTTACTTAATAACTTTAGAAGTAGTTCCGAACAAAAACTACCAACAGAAAGTTGGGAAGACACTCATTTTCAGCCTGTTGTTTCTGTTGCCCTGAAAGCTATGAAGAGAGATAAAAGTACTGAGAGAGAAATAGAAGAAGCAGAAGTCCTTTTACCAGTTAACGGCATAGATGTGAAAGTCGTAAAAAAGCAGGATAGTAAAGGAGAGAAGAGAGAATGGCTAAAGAAACAATTTTCGGTAAACTATCATTATCTGAAAGACCTACGGATGCCCAAAAACTCCATTATGCATAGGAACGCAATGATGAATATATCGAAGTATAGATTGAGAGCATCTTCGTGTCCTAATATATACAAGAATTCGATGATCACCATCAATGAAAAGGAAGAAGTAAGTTTTTATTTGTTACTGAAAATACTCAAACACTTCGCCAGACCAAGTTAAGGACATATTTTGCTTTGTTTGAGAGTAGCTATAAAAGTTTTACATGTACTTAATGAAAAAAAAGCTAAAATTGTCTCAGGCATTCAAACTATCAGTCGTTGCCAGGCTTCAACATTTTTTTGCTTGCACCTCCAGTACAGATTGAATTGCTCAAATCAATTGTTATCATAATAGCAGTTTTTTCCAAGTTTTTTACAGTCTCGCTTTTGAATGATGATGTGAAGTCTATTCGGAAAGAATATATTATTAAATTACATATATCACGGTCATGGCTATTATATAGAAGTGGTAACCGTTTCTTAAGCATTAACAATATTCATTCATCAACAATGCAAGAGGAAAAGATGATGAACTAAAAAATCGTTAACGAAACTGCTAAAACATAACATTGTTTGAATAGTCTAGAACACATGGGTTCATGGGTTATTTCATTTCTTCCCAGTGCTTAAACAGTATATCAATTTTAAATTGTAAAAATCTAGCTTAAAATAATCATAAAAAAAGTTGACTTACTAGAAACAAGAGTAAATGCGGTGGTAAGTTTGTTTACAATCGTTCATGTCGTTCTACCTTGCGGCGTGTAAATATTACATTTTAATTTAAGTAAGATCATTTAATGTCAAGATTAATTAATACACAAGAAAAAGAAAGATAATAAAATATTTAAAATAATATTTTACATAATTCATAACATGTCTTAATCTTAATACAGTGATCGATCACACAAAATTAATCTAATTATTCCACGGCCAGTCTTAGTCGTTACTCTATGTTAAAGTAATTTTATCACAATTTCCAGAAATGGTACGCGTCTTGCTTCTCCTGCTTTGCGGAATACTTCGACGTGTCCCTGTTCTTCGAGTGGCACTTCTTCCTCTTGTGCTTCGGAACCATCGTCCTCTTCGTTTGGTTCATCGTGCCGTACTTCTACCTCGCTGAGCACATGATCAACATCGGCTTTAGTGAAGATGATGGGGCGGTTATGCTCAGCTTGATCGGAATCACTAATACTATTGGCATGGTATGTGTGTATTCATTTTTTTTTAAAGGTCAAAGATGTTCACAGAGGAGACACTTAAGTAACTAAAGTATGTAATTATATCCACTAACCAAAACTGAGGAAAATTAATTTGACTTATTTAGAAAAGTTACCATGTAGTGCTGGCTTAAAATGTCACTTACCCCTTTCGACCCACGGGTGTCGTAAGAGACGACTAAAGGTATGGGGCTTATTAAGTAGTAATTAATAAGTAGAGGGCGATGCGGTTGAAGACCCAGAGCTTCTAGCTTTGAAGATCTGGCTACCCTTTTTTGGGATTTATGGCCGTGAGTATATGTATATATGTTATTTAGAAACAAATGAGGAAATGATGATTCGGACATAGGCTCTAGCTACCCTTCTTTTACATCATGACTCACGGTCACTTAAACTAGTGATAACTAAGCTTGCAGTGCTGGAGTTTACACCCACACCTGCTCCATAAGTCGCGTCATACGACATCATGGGAAAAGTCGGGGAAGAGCTATTCTGAACGACAATATGACCATATAAAAAAATATTTTTTATATTATGTACTCTGGTTCTTTTTGTAGGAATGCTATTAAAGTTTACGCCTGCAAAAACAGTTGTACAGTTTCGCACAGAGTTCTGTTTATAAAAACAAAACGTATTTTAGCTAAAAAGGCGTAACAAAGTATAATGGTTTGGGTCGACACAGAAACAAGTCTTACAGTCTCATACATACATAAATTTCATATATATTTTCTTATTGGGGTAGTCAAAGGCTATCAAACCACTTTTGTACGATCAACAAACAATGAACTCCTGCATTTTAAGCACATTTTCTATTTAATCTAAATTCATCTACATTAAAAATATAACATAACATAACATAAACGTTCATGCCGAATATCCCAGAAGGGGTTGGCAGAGGTATTAATACGAGGGGCATGCCAAAAGAAGTTAGATACTCTTTTCTCATTTAATTGACACTGGCAAGCTATACACCATCTTATAGGCTGTTTTTTTTGACATATTTGAATATAGAACCCACTTCCTTTATTTATTTTTTATTTCAATGAGCATCATTTTGCCGAGAATCTGGCGTAGCGTTGTGTAACTCACTCTTTTTTAATGAGTATGAGTGAGGGCCTCATTTTACCTCATGAGGTACTCGCGAGGTACCCCTCATTTGAGGCGAGGTAGATGAATGAAATAAACTATATGAACGAGTCGATAGTGAGGCGCGCGTAATTTTGCCGCTTTGCACTGAATGAGGCAAAATGAGTTCTAATGTTCTATACCTCGTATTTTTTTTATAAATAAACTTATTTTAAACGAATTTAATAAAATTTGGATAAAATACAAATTTTGTAAACTGAAACTAACTTTCTCTAACTGCTTTATTAGTTATTTTACTCACTTCGCCCCGTTTTCTTCAGCCCTTTAATATCATTAAGCTAATCTAAGGTAAAATTAAAAGGTACAATTTGTAAGAAAACGCTAAAATAAACTGACTTATCATTCCATCAAACTGACCCGACTCCTTCAAACGCGACGCGAGCGAGTATAATGTATGTATAGACTCAATCTTTCAATTTTTGTCAGTAACTCACTCACTCAATTTGGTCGATGCGAGTGCTGCCTCGACTCGCGCCTCGAAAGAGTGAGGAGCTACATGAGGTGGTTCATGTTTCAAATACGAGGACTCCCTCATTTTCTCGCGACGAGGAACTCAAACGAGGTACCTCACGAGTGAGGGGCTCATCACTAATCTGGCGGGAATTCACTTGCAACAGAGCTCAGTCGACGTGATTTTCGCGTTATGATTTATTATGACTTTAAAAAAGGTTTAAAAAGCCTAAAGAATGTTTGAACTTTTGGCTTCTACTTTTTGTAAGTCTGCTTGTTCCCGAGCACGCAAGAAAACGTTCGTGCAGTCGAAAAACTTATTCGCGTAAATCGACGAATTACATATGTAGAGCTAGAGCGAGAACTAGGAATTATCAGCAGCAATGCAAACCGTAATTCACGACCACCTTTCTCTCCGTAAACGATGTTCGAGATGGGTGCCGCACAAACTTACCGATGAGCTGGAAGATCGTCGGGTGGATTGGTGCCTATTCATGATAGATAAATTCAACGGAGGCGAGAAAAAAAACGTATATGATATACTGACTGGTGACTGAACATAGCTATATAACTGTGATCCCGAATCAACAGTCGGTCGTCTGTATGGTGCTTTGAAGACGAGCCAACTCCAACGAAATGTCGCCGTGCACGAAGCACACAGAAACAAATGGTCGCCTCGTTTTTCTGCGAAACGGGTCATATTGCTACTGTTGTGCTAGAGAATGAAAGAACGGTGAACTCCGAATGGTATGTGATAGTTTGTGCTCCAACAGTAATATCAGCTTGGTGTGACAAGCGACCGAAGTCAGGAATCCGGCACCTTCTCTGGCACCACGACAATGCGGCGCCGCACACGTCTGCCAGAACACTAGACTTTTTCAACTCGAAAAATGTGTCAATTTTCCCTCACCCGCCATATTCCCCTGACCTAGCGCCTTGTGATTTTTACTTGTTTCCAAAAATCAAAGAAAAACTAAAAGGAAAGAGGTTTGAAACCAAAGAAGATGCGCTGGTTGCCTATAATTTCGAGATTTCTGAGGTATCTAAAGAATAGTGGTCACAGGTATTTTCCAATTGGTTCAGACATATGGAAAAGTGTATACGTGCTCAGGATGAATACTTTGAAAAGATCGATACTTGTAATAAAGAATAAATTTTATAACTTTTGAGTATCTAGTTTCTTTTGGCATGCCCCTCGTACTTCTGAACATCACGTGACTTTGTCACCTTGTGTTCAGAGTACCCACGTTTTGCATGGACAGTGTACTCACGTGATAGGGGGCAAGCCTATCGCCGTTTTGTACGAATACACTGTCACATGACTAAGTACAACTCAGCCATGTGGGTTTCCTCACGATGTTTTCCCTCACCGTTAACAACCATGATAAATTAACCACACATATGTCTTTAGAAAAGACAAATTGGTGTAGGCCCGAACTGGGATTTGAACACTAGTCGTTTGCACGATAACCGGTGTTCTAACCGGTGAGCTATCACGGTTGCTTAAAAATGTTACAATTAAAAATATATTTTGTTCTTATAAATTTATTTTTATACACCCTCTTTATCGGTTAAAGAGTTTCATCAACACTCAGGACAGAAAACAGGTGACAAAATAACAATATGCAGAGCCTACTCTTTTATGTGATTTGATTACTAGCTGAACGCACCGGCAAACGTTGATTTGTCATAGAAATTATTTCTAGGGAATTTCTAGTCGATAAAATAAAATATAATGTTAGGGGTGTGGAACCCTTATCTTATCACTTAGGAGCATATAAAATTGTTATAAGCCTATTCTCAGACCTAGCTGTGTGTGAGTTTGTATGTAAATTGCTTTAAAAATTGGTTCAGCCGTTTCGGAGGAATTTGGAGACAAACACAGTGACAAATGAATTTTATTTATTAGATATGCCAGAAGGGCAAGCACGAGCCGTGTTTAAACTAGTTATCTCGTGGGATAAAGCAGCTATCTCTTACGCACTTACTTAGTATCGTATACTGCCATCTCATTCTAACCGTTATCGTGTCGATAAAATAGCGCTCGTGCTTGCCCTTCAGGATGACACACTGTGTGATTCCTGAACGATGTGATTTCAGAGAAGGTCAATTGATGATTGGAAGAAAATATAAAAAGTTTAGTTTAGAAAGTTTAGTTAGTTTCAGCTCATTTAACTTGGATTTATATGAACCTGATTTGAATGATATTTTTAATGAGGGACAACTAGGAAGGAAGTTTTAAGACGCAATTAGAAAATAATCTAAAAGGTTAAACATGTATTTCCAAAAAATATATTTAAAAAATACATTATGCATTCATATATACATACATATCCTAACGGCCATAAATCCCAAAAAGGGGTAGCCAGAGCTGCAGAGCTAGACACAGCCACATTTCGAAGTTGATAGGAGATAAGATGGTAGAAAATAAGTATCGTTGGTGATGGGTCTCCAACCGCATCGCCCAAAAACCACTTTCAAAAGCTCCATACTCTTGGTTCCCTCTTACAACACACTTGGGTTGAAAAGGGTACAGTAAGCCGGCACTACACGGCAAATCAAATTGCTTAACTTAACAAAGACTTATTTGTCTGGTATGTACCCACCTCTTCAGAACCTTGGAGCCCCAACTGCTATTGGGTCGGATTTAGGTCTCATGACCTGCCCTACAACAGGAGGGAATCTCTGCTTAATCAGGGATCTGACTATCGGGGTTATTTATTTGTATAGCTTTAAATCATCTTATATTTGCAAAACATAGTATCTTTCGTTAACACTTGCATCGGCTAATAAAAAAAAAATACATCAGCATAGCTTGCACGAGAGACCTTTTTACTAGATATCGCGTAGTATTAAACACCCAGCTCTAACGCACTTATTTAGTTGTCGTATACTGTAATCTCATTCTAACCGATATCGCGACGATTATATAGCGCTCGTGCTAGGCCTTTTGAAAGATATAAGTAGTGGTTATAATAACCAAATAAGATCTTTCCAATTTCAAAACCGGCTTCCATACGGATACAGATCCACAATCTTTTCTTGGCCGGCGGCGACTACCTACCTACCTAGTCGCCGCCGGCCAAGAAAAGATTGTGGATCTGTACGCCTAATAACGCTATGACATTGACGAAAACTGTCATCTCTTAACCTAATTTATGAACAAAACAGCAGTTTGAATTGTATTAGGACGAAGGTACGCGTAATATGCACGCACTTTTAAACTCCTTTTAACTAAAACGCGCTGTCAGTATAAATATCTTTTTTTTACTATGTCTGTTGTTCAGTGATAAGGTCAGCTGACTGGGTGAGTGTTCATTTACTCCTTGGTCGAATATGGTCTAATTTTGAAAAGCGGATTTGAGTCCAGGATAAGACACAGAGATGTAAAATTACACTTATATTTAAAAAAAAAAGTTATAGTAGTGTTTACTCAATGTTTTCTTGGCCAAGATCTGGAAACACATACTCTACTATAATTATTTTTATTATATAATATCGTAAACAAGCACGCTTATTCTTATGTTAAATAAAAAGTGCTTTTCCGAAAACATTTCCATAGCCACTTCTAGCGCTCTTCGTGCTTAACCAGACTGCCCTAAAACTACTAATGCGCAGGAAGCCACAAATGTCTTTAATAACTGCGTATTCGCCTTGGAACGACTTCAACACAATGTAGAACAAGTTACTGCCGCAATTAGAGTATGTAGCGTTTCCTAAAAATACCCAAGATTATCCACTCCAGCAACTAGTCTCACATGATTGTCGAATCTGTGCCAACAATATTTGGCTTGACGCTTTTCTAAATTCGTATCATCTGATGCCGGAGCCACTGATTTACCAAAATAACCATTATTTTGACATTTCTGTACTATAGATAGGATGCATACACGAGATGATAAATGATGCATGATCTTGATGCATGCGCTGATTTTGGCATTGAATAAGGGAAGATAGTTCTAAGTGATTTCCTCAGGATCATTATTAATTATTTTTGCATTAATGAAAATTATGCTGAATGTTGTTTATAATCACCATGAGATAGAAAAGAAACTCAAACATACATACATATACTCACGGCTATAAATCCCTAGAAGGGGTAGCCAGAGCTAAGAAACTAGAAGTTCCTCGGGCACTTTTGGAAAGTTGAGTGGGGAAAAGACGTCAAAATAAAGGTTGTTGTTGGTTGATGAGTCTCCAACCGCATCGCCAAAAAATCCCTTAAAAGCCCCAATACCGTTAGTCGCCTCTTACGTACACCCACCGGCAGAAATGGAGTAGTGTTATTCTAAGCCGACACTACACAGCAAGTAGTATAGTAGTAGAAATCTACTTTCTCATCACAAACAATTCTTTACTTAATGATGAAAAAGTTTCTTATCTTGAAGTTCTGGGTCCCACTATTTTGAAATTATCAATTATATGTAACTTATCTTCCCAGATTGGACTCGGATGGATTGGTGATCGACCTTGGGTGAGCGTCGGGGCTCTGTATGCAGTATGTCTTGCTCTCTGTGGCGCTTGTGTGGCGATCATACCATTTGCAACCATCAACTATTGGTTCCTGGCTTCAGTTTGTTGCGTGTTTGGTCTACTCTTTGCTGGTGCCTTCACGTTTACGCCAAGTCTTCTGGTAGAACTTGTGTCTTTGGACCAGTTTACTTCGGCGTATGGGCTCGTGCTGCTTGCGCAGGGAATTGGACATTTGATTGGGCCACCGTTATCTGGTAAGTGTGACAGATTGGTTTAGGATAAGGGTTGCTTAGGTTGGCTACAAAATACAAATACGAAATATAAGTCCTCAAAATTCACACAGTACACATGTATGCATACTGTAAAATCCACATATATAAAAAAAAATAGTTTCATATGCGACGACTATGAATTGGTTAAGTATAAACTTGGTTGTGTTGGATCCTAAAAATGGTTATTTCTCAAGACTCAAGTGTTCACGCTGTATGTCCCCGAAGGGGGTGACAGAGGTACTTATACTTCTGTCCAGAGTAGCCACGTTTTGCTTGGACAGGGTACTCACGTGGTATAGGGCAGGCCTATCGCCGTGTTGTACGAATGCCCTGACACATGACTAGGTTCAACTTAGCCATGTGGGTTTCCTTACGATGTTTTCCCTCACCGCTAGAATTAACCACACATAACAGTTTAGAAAAGAAAAATTGGTGTAGGCCCGACCCGGGATTTAAAATCACGCCTGTCGGTATTGACGGCCGGTCTTTCTACCCATTAGACTATCATGGTTGTTTCTTCACCTCTAATCAGTCTCCAATAAAACGATGCTACCACATCTAAAACTAAGCTCATAACCACTGAACATAAAGTTCATTTAAGTAATGACTTTTTCTGTTTCAGGCTTCATCTATGACGTCACATTTTCCTGGGAAATGTCATTCTACTTATCTGGCGGATGGATCATATTTGCTGGAGTTCTCATAGCTCTGATTCCTCTGACAAATAACTTTACCATCTGCAGTAAAGAAGCAAGAAGACCGTCAGTAAATGATAGTTTCGCTTAGGATTTTTATCGTTGTCAATTTGGTTTTCAGAGAAAAGATAGGAGAAATGTAGTTGCTTAGTTTGAATCCATCTATTACATAATTTGTTTTATCTAGCGTAAAGACATCTCGATTATGCGTCATTATATTCAATTCTAGATTTGACTTATCTTGAAAACGTGATTGATCTTAGGCTACTGAATTACGTCCAAGGATAGAATACATTTTTATTGTATAATGGTTTAATCTGACATTTTAATATTAGGTTCCAATCCTAGATTTATTTGTGTTTTAAACTGATGTTCATTGTTTTTCAAAGCATGTTATGAAATATTCACTATCTCTTTTAACCTATGTACCTAATTTCAATATTTATTGTTTTTTTGTAAGAAAAGAAAGTACATACTGGTTATGATGAGGCCTTCAAGAAAGTGTTAGAAACGCGTTGACACTAATCAAACTCTACTTGTTTACTTTGGAAGTAAACTATCATAGTTATTGAAAAGAAACTGGTTTTATATTTTACTTTAATATGATACAAATGGAGCTCCTAATTTCCAGCTTCTTTGTCCGGCGCTCTGATTACGTATCTTTAGCGACCACGATTGTGACGCAAGTTGCATAATAGTCGCTGTTAAAAGTGTCAAAACGCATACAAATTTATGACATTGACAGCGATAATCGTGCAACTTGCGACACAATCGTCAGTCGCAAAAGATACGTAATCAGGGGGCGGGTTAATTTTGATAGTGTCAATCCGTTTTTAAATATGTGTTTGTGCTAGGGGTAATGTAGGAAAGTGCCTTTATGCCAATTTATTGTAGTCAACTTCATCAGTTTATTTTAAATTCATTTTGTAGAAATAATGTTATAGCCAAATTCTTATACTGGATATATTTTGACTCGATTTACACCATAGCTTTTTGATTTCATTATACCTTATTAATATATATTAGTTATTTGAAAATTGTATAATTCTTAAAACAGGGAGTTTTATTCTATTGCGTAGTTATAATAGATACATTTGTTAATAGTAACGTAGAGATGTTGAAAATGCACTGAAATTGAAGATAAGGCACTATAGGTAGGTAGGTATCGAAAGGGATGGAAACGACAATACTTCATAACGATGGGATAAATTGCCGAAGTACTTTTTCTGACTTGCTATTTCATTGATCTTAGAAATTAGTTTTATAATCTACGAAGATGATGCAATGCCATAATTTGATTAAATATCATTTGATTTAATTATATATTAAATATGATTGCGTTATCAATTAAAAATGCAGATATCCGTTTATTTTCAATTTACTTAGTGCATTCACCGTGTCCCAGCTTTCAACAATAAGTTTTGTTGTGAGAAGCTGATAGATCAAGTCATAAAATTATTGACAAACACTTCAGAAAAAATATATTTTTCTTATGAATACGACAATTTATTATTTTAATTACTTATAACATCCACACCAAAAATAGGTTAGTGTTATCCAAAGCCAAATACACAGAAAGTTAGCAAATCATACGCAGTTTTCGCATTACGCAGAAGTCACGAAAAATATTTATTTCTTTGAAACATATTTTATTTTTATTTTTTCTGTCATCTTAAAAATGACTATGCTTCAGTCAAACAAGACCAAATAAAAGGACTAAAATATCTCATATTGGTTTGTAAAGAATTGTGAAATACTTCTTTTTTAGGACGGTCATAAGTAAGCAAAGGGGAAAACCCACAAATGCTATGTTCATCAAAGGACAAAGATTTAATGTTCTAGGATTCTATTGTCCATAAAGAAACTTTATATTCAAAAGAATAATATGCTACCTGCACTTAGCATCTAATAAGAAATTTTGATAGTGTTTATTAATTGATCTATCTATTTATCTATCACTTACGGTTCATAAGTAATAGAATTTTGGGACACGCTGTGTATTGGATTGTATAATGGTGGCGAAAAAAAAATCTTCATGATTTAGATTCAAGTTTTATCAGCACGAAAAAGTTAAATTGAATACTTTTTAATTGGTTTATTCTATTTGTCAAGATAATATATAAATAATTTATTCATGAAAATTTGTAGAGAAATAAATTTGGCACAAATATGATAATAGCGTTAAAACATACAGAACTTTAGTTATTTTAAGCAACTTTAGTTAAGTTCTCTATGGAAACTAATGGAAATATTTTCCCATCTTTTCATTCTCGTGGTTTTATAAAACCACATGTTTTTGATTTAGACTAACTCACAGAAACCAAATATATGCTGCCCTTATAATTCTTCCAATTCTGTAGTATCCTTCAAGAAGATTGTGAGGGTAGATTCCAAAAATGATAATAAATTAGCCCCCGTAGTACGAGGCGTGTGAGAGCGAATATGTCATGTCCGTGTCCGTGACGTGACACAATCGGTTCTGACTGAAAATCAGTTTTAAAGGCTATGCCTTTAATAAATGCTGAGTCAGCAACCTTTTCTTTGCCTTTGAGGGGACTTTAATTATGTATGTCCCTAAATGTTTCATTAATATATTTTTTGTTTTTTTGTTTTGTTCTTTGTTAAAATTGTGTGTGTTTTTGTAAAAATGTAATGTCTTATTGTTCCCTGAGGCAATGAATAAATGATATCTTTTCTTTTCTTTTTCTTTTCATGTGAGAAATGAGACACTGACAGATTTTGTATCACCAATCTCACATCTCATGTGTCATACGTGCTCTCACAAGGCTCTTGCTACTAGTGCATTAGTTCATAAGAAAGTGACAAAGCGACGGTCTTAAAACCACAGGTGCACTTCCCTTAACTTAGTCGTATAAATTAGGTATTTTAAATATGTAATGAAAATATTATGCACAAATACCTACTAATTTAAATATGCATATTTTAATAGTTCTATCATAGGATATATCGTTAATATATTATTCGTAGTTTACACGTTATATTAATATTTAGGCTGAATACATATGTAAAATATAGTTATACTTATTTCAGTATACTTTACTGACAATAATGCATCCTTAGTATTCCTATTGTAATCATTTAAAATAGTTTAGTTCCAATAATAGAATGGTTTTCGCAAAAAGTCATCCATAACAATATATTAACAGCTATTTCCGAACGAAAAGTGTTGAATTTTGTAACACTATTATGTAAGCAATATTTTTGAATCAATAATCAAATAATATAAATCCAATATTTGTTTTTTTCTTCTTATTCTGAATACATAAAGACGATTCTTCCGGTGGGTGTACGTAGGAGGCGTCTAGCGGTATTGGGGATTTTTAAGGGATTTTTGGGCGATGCGTCTGGAAACCCATCACCAACAACCTTTGTTTTACCATCAAAGTGGCTGAGGAATTTCTAATTCCTTAGCTCTGGTTATTCCTTTTAGGGATTTATAGCCGTGAGTATATGTATTTATAAAGACGACGACGACGAAGAATGTAAAGAGTTATATGGAGTTTGAGTGATGTGGTCCCGTACATTTACTACCTCCTTTAACGCTCACGGGAAGACAAATTAGTGTAATGGTATTCTTAACCAACGCTATGCAGCAAATATTCATATCAAAAACCAGTAATTCCGCATCAGATAAATTTTCTCGCTGTACTAGGGCCTCAAAGTACTTAGTAAGTAGTCTAGTTGGAAAATAATCAGACCCGATTCTTTAATTCCTCAAATTTGCTCTCTCAATTTTCATCTCTGAGGCCTGGCTACTACTTTTTGGGATATACGCCGTGAGTATAATGATCGTGGTAGCTCAGTGGCAACAACACCGCTTCTCTAAAGGAGGCGGGAGTTCAAATTTTGAGTCCGGCCACAAATGTATCTTTTTTTAAGTCATGTGTTTGGTAAATTCATCAGGGTTGTTAACGGTGAGGGAAAACATCATATGGAAAATGTGACATTGTTTTCGTATAAAGCGGCGATAGGCTTGCTCTTGTAGATACAGTATTTCAGGAAAACGTGGATACTCAAATGTTAATCGATGTTCAGAAGTATTAGTACTTCTACCAACCTAACGGAAATTCACGGTGTGGACGTTTAGTAAGATCTTTATCCGTTTTCAACATTTCGTATTTTCCCACACTTTTGCTTAATGAACAATACTCTTAACAAGAACGCAGTGTTCAAACAAACTATATTTCTAGGAATTTCCAATCGATTCAGATTACATAACACATCTCAGAATACTTCGCTATGTAGTGTCGACTTTAATTTCATACATACATGCATACATATACTCACGGCTATAATTCCCTAAACGGGGTAGCCAGAGCTTTGGAATAAGAAATTCCTAAGCCACTTTTGGAAGTTGAGTGGGGAAAAGAAGGTAATAATAAATGTTTTTGGTGACTGCGGTCTCCAACCACATCGCCAAAAAATCACTTGAAAAGCCCCTATACCCTTAGTCGCCACGGATAGAACTGGGGTAGTGTTATTCCAAGCCGACACTACCCAGCAACTTTAATTTCAATTAACATTAAATGCATTACTAAAATGTTAAAATACATCAACGACCAATGGTCACTGACATACATATACTCACGGCTATTAATCCCTAGAAAGGGTAGATATAGCTAAAGAATTTGATATTCTTCAGCCACTTTTGGAAGTTTGAGTGGGGAAAAGATGATAAAATAAAGCTTGTTGGGGATGGGTTTCCAACCGCATCGCCCATAAAACCCCTAGTCCCGTCAGTCCCCTATTACGTACACCTGACGGAAGAAAATGAGGTAGTGCTATTTTATCCTCTCTATGTGCCCAAACCACCCTAACATCTTTCAAAAATACAAATTATTAATAATATAATTTTTTATCTTGTCCGATATGTTTTAACCTTTACATTTATGTTCTTTAATCTATACTAATTGTTTAATGAGGAAAGGTTTGTTTGCTTGTAATGACTCATCTGAAACAGCTTAACTAATTTAAAAAAGTCTTTCACAATTACTTACTTACTTACTTATACTCACGCCCATTATTCCCATTGGGGTAGGCAGAGACTATCGATCGCCACTTAGTACGATCTTGACAAACCTCTCTTGCTTCCCTTACATTCATTATTCTTCTCATACATGCTCTTTTATTCTTCTCACTTCTTTCACAATTAGAAATCACTTTAAATGTCACAGGAGGTGAGTAACATACATATAGAATAGAATAGAATAACTCTTTATTGCACATCAAACACAAATTTCCAAAAATAATAATATGATCAAACAGTTTACATTGAGGTACAATTGGCGGTCTTATCGCTAAAAGCGATCTCTTCCAGACAACCTTTGGAAGGTGAGATCGATAAATTAATTATACTCACGGCTTTAATTCTCAAAAAGGGGTAGCCAAAGCTTCAGAGCTAGAAACTCCTCAGCCACATTTGGAAGTTGATAGGGGCCCAGATGGTAGAAATAAAGTATCGTTGGTGATGGATTTCCAACCGCATCATCCTCCAAAAATCTCTTAAATGGCCAAAATTCCCTTGGTAGCCTAATATGTGCCTCTTACGAACACCGACGGGAAGTAATGTGGTTCTGCTATTCTAAACCGATACTACACAGCAGAATATATTTTGTGATTTTAATAAAAGGAGAGAAAAGTGTTTCTAACGAGTTAAGAACAAATAGTTGTAACTATGTATTTGTGCATACATTATGCTGATTTATAATTTTGATAAAAAGTGTTATGGATGAATGAAAGTGAATTGGTAACCAAGATACACAGAACCAATTTGGATCAAAATGTCAGTACTGGTTAAACGAATGTTAGCGGCAGTAAAAAGTATGTGTGTTGTATAAAGTTGTGTCATTTGAGCTTAGAATAACCCAACACTACCCCATCTCTTCTTTTAGTTGTAGGCGAGTAAGGCGGCTTTTTAAACGACTGCAAGAACGGAGGTTCGGTATACGCCCGAATGTTTCTTTTTTGATCATCTTTTTGTCATTAAATTTGGAAACTCAGTACCAACGAACCTCTATTATAGCTTCTTAACCCGTCTCAACGTCCTAAAGTGGCTGAAATATTTTATATTTAACGGGTCTGGCTACTCCTTGCTTTTCAGCCGTGAGTATAGTTAGTTAAGTAAGTTATTTAGTACAGTAGCCATTATACCCAATTCGTCAAATTTACCATATCTCTGTGTTGTTGTTTTACCTGTTCCGTTCCGTTTGAGGTTGTTCCGTTTAATTCACTAATTTTTGAGCTTTATCTCCATAATCCCGCCTTATATAAAAGTTAGTGCAACCGTGATAGCCCAGTGGGTAGAACACTCGGTTATCGTGCAAACGACTAGTGTTCAAATCCTGGGTCGGGCCTACACCAATTTGTCTTTTCTAAAGACATATGTGTGGTTAATTTATCATGGTTGTTAACGGTGAGGGAAAACATCTTGAGGAAACCCACATGGCTGAGTTGTACTTAGTCATGTGACAGTGTATTCGTACAAAACGGCGATAGGCCTGCCCCCTATCACGTGAGGACACTGTCCATGCAAAACGTGGGTACTCTGAGTAGACCAGGTGACAAAGTCACGTGATGTTCAGAAGTATTAGTACCTCTGCCAACCCCTTCGGGGATATTCGGCGTTAACATAAACATACATAACATAACATAAACGTTCACGCCGTTTATCCCCGAAGGGGTTGGCAGAGGTACCAATACTCCTGAATTCACATGGCAAGCGCCATCTAGTTTCCAGAGAAGGTACCCACGTTTTGCTTAGACAGTGTACTCACGTGATAGGGGGCAGGCCTATCGCCGTTTTGTACGAATACACTGTCACTTGACTAAGTACAACTCAGCCATGTGGGTTTCCTCTCGATGTTTTCCCTCACCGTTAGCAACCATGATAAATTAACCACACATATGACTTTAGAAAAGACAAATTGGTGTAGGACCGTCCCAGGATTGGAACTCACGCCCTTCTGTTTATCGGGCGGGTGTTCTACCCACCCGAATTATCGGCGTTAACGTTTATGTTTATGTTATGTTATGTATATAAAAGTTCCAATTTGATCTTGAAACGTCCTTCTAATGACGTTACGTCTCAACCACATTGGCTTTGTATATCTCTTTCGCGACAATACCTTCATTACCCTTTTCCTTTAGAGCTACTAATCTAGAGAAATACCGAGTTCATTATAATGTACGATCTTTGATGTGATTACTAGTATAGAGTTATGTTCCGGAATTTCTGAATCCAGCGCTGATGAGATAAAATTAGGATGTGAAAAAAGCGTATAAAAAGTCTGGCATAAAATTATCAACCAAATGTAAAAAAAGTGTTTTGCTTATCTGTCACCTTGACATTAGTGTAGTGTAATAACATAACGTAAGCCTAGCTGTAGCTCTCGTAAAATTCCATAGCAAATAATAGAGATTCGACTTGATGCTTTTGAGTCTACTGCAACGCTGCTTATCTATAATACTGATAATGCCATTTAGTAATTCGCATCCACCACGTCCGGACGTAGTTATTTTTTGTGTAATTTCATGTGTATTTAGGTTTAAAAATGCGGCATTTTCGCAAGAGGCTGGGCGGTAAACGCGTCTCGCCTCAATAATGCGTTCATGGGCTTTGTATCGCGTTCATTCTATGAAGTTGGCGAGTGGGGACGCTCGTCTTTTCTGTGTTCACGTCCTTGTACGCGGCCAGCTGATTTGTGTTGACTATAATACCATAACCCAGTGATAGAACAGTGCTGGAAGACAGGCTCAAGGTCAGTCAAATTTGTGTATTTGTTATGTGATAACTAGTTGTGTGTTTTGTGAGCACGATAATTCCATGCGGTCAGTCGTAATCGTAAGTTTTGTTTTAAAACTCGCACGAGTGAAGTCGGCCAGTCGGCTTGTCATTCATTGTTTTCTGTGAATCGTTTTCTTAATGAGCTTGGATATTATGCTATTCAGCCAATTTATATTTTCAATTGTTATTACAATACAATAGTTCGCAAAAGGTGCATTTATATTTTTAGTGATTTATTAAGCATAAACAGTGTTTCTTTCAAAAGTTAACGGAAATTAGTTTGAGGTTATTGCTTTATTCAACCGTTTTATTTTAACACTAACTCGTTTGGACATTGAGTCATTGTATAAACTTATATTTACGTCCCATAGTTCTTTTTATGTAAAATAACATTTAGTGTAAATCGAAATTGAGAATTGTAGAGTTTTAATATGTATTTGTAGTCCTGAGTAATTGTTCCATTTATGGCCATTGTATCTGTTATCTAGGTAATTAGCGGTAATAAAAGTTACAACACAAGTAATTTAATTCATGCAAATTATTTTACTGAGTGAGAGGTTAATGATAATGTAATGAATAAAGAGGTATGATGAGTGAATACAAATATGATGAACTTAAACAATGATAAATTACGCATTTGAATATGTCTAGTGCTGTGTAGTGTCGGCTTAGAATAGCACTACCCCGTTTCTTCCCATGGGTGTACGTAAGAGGCGACTAAGGGTATTGGGGCTTTTTAATGGATTTTTGGGCGATGCGGTTGGAGATCCATCACCAACAACCTTTATTTTACGATCTTTTCCCCACTTAACTTCCAAAAGTGGCTAAGGAATTTATAATTCCTTAGTTCTGGCTACCCTTTCTAGGGATTTATAGCCGTGACCGCGACTTTTGGAAGTTGGGTGGGGAAAAGATGGTAGAAATAAAGGTTTTTGATGATGGGTCTCCAACCGCATCGCCCAAAAATCCAATAACAGCCCCAATACCCTTAGTCACCTCTTACGACACTCGTGGGTAGAAAGGGGTAGCGACTAGGGTTTTCGATTTCTCGACATATTTTATTTCTCGAGAATTCTCGACACCAATTTTTTGGGTTTCTCGAGACATTCGAGAAAATTTTTAACATTTAAAGATCTATATTATATTGAAAGAAAAAAATCAATTTCAAAATCAACAATAATATTTATTATTAACTGTACGCCGTTTTTAATTATTATAAGTAGTTTTGGGTAATCAGATCAATAATCTTAATTTCTAATAGCTAAACTAATCAAGCCAATCAACTTAGGTTCTATAAATCACAGTCTTTTACTAGAGATAGGATTTGTCATTCTTTGGATGAAATGTTTAGAGAACAATCATCTTATTATTTACAATATACTTTCTAAAATAGGCTTTTAGAAATACTTGACCATTATTATTTTCTAAGGCTTTCACGATTGTATATTACATAAATTTAAAACCACTTTTGATTTCCGATATTGTAATAACACGCGCTTAAATAACCGCAATTTAATAGTTATTTTACTAGAGCACTAATTGCTTTGTTAGATAATCTGTTGCGTATTTTGGTGATATTGTTGCCAGACATAGAAAAAACTCTTTCGTTTTCGGTTGAGGTGAGCTTTACAGTTAATAGGGCTTTATAGAGATTTTCAAGATTAGGTGTTCGTTTTCCCATAGACTTGTACAAACTGGAGGACGCGCCTAGATTGTAGACAGCAGACAAAAGTTTCTGGGTTTCAAATTTGTTTGTCGATTCATTTCTCAAGTTCTTTAGTTCTCGAAGTATTTTTTCTCGTCTCGACTTGGTGTGAATTTCTCTAAAACCCTAGTAGCGACATTCTAAGCCGGCACTACATGGCATGGCATCTATGGTATTGACTAAAACTCGGATAAGTACATCTTAATATGTTTTAAAACGAGGGAGGGAGGGAGGGACGACCTGGACAGGTTTGATCCAGGGTGGTGGTGTACAGCCTCAAACAGAGATGTGTGGGCTCAAAATTGTGAGGCCTTTGCCCAGCACTGGGAAGTGAATTAGGCTATAATAATAATAAAAAAATATTAACCAACAGTGTACAATGTAACAACAGTATAGAAGAGTATTTCTTGTTCCTTATTATTTACTGTATAAAATAGAAGGGGTACGCGATGGTGTTTCATATTTATGCATTACTCAATTTACGTAATATAAAATTAATTTATAATTAAAAGTTAAACTGATAAGTTATAATTAAAAGACTCATATGCGCGTTGGTATAATCAAGAACCTATTTTTTATTTTAAAACGTGACCCTCGACCGGTTTTGGAAGACTAACAATGATTCCATTTTGAGACACGTGATCGAGGGCAGGCCTTTTGTAAGAATACACTGTCACATGACTTTTCAAAACTCAGCCATATGGGTATATGACTTAAGAAAAGACACAATGGTGTAGGCTCGACTCAGGATTTGAACTCGCGTATCTTACATGAGAAACGGTTGTGATGGCACTGAGCTATAAATGTTAACGTACGTAAACAACGATCCGTTACACATAATTATTAAAATAATGACAGAAAATTACTAACACGTTTTTTCCGTGTTTCGAAAACTAATTTTATGACTAAAAGCATAATAATAAGCATAAGCATAAACGTTCACGCCGCATTGTTGGCAGAGGTACTAATACTTCTGAACATCACGTGACTTTGTCATCTGGTGTTCAGAGTACCCACGTTTTGCATGGACAGTGTACTCACGTGATAAGGGGCAGGCCTATCGCCGTTTTGTACGAATACACTGTCACATGACTAAGTCCAACTCAGCCATGTGGGTTTCCTCACGATGTTTTCCCTCACCGTTAACAACCATGATAAATTAACCACACATATGTCTTTAGAAAAGACAAATTGGTGTAGGCCCGACCCGGGATTTGAACACTAGTCGCTTGCACGTTAACCGAGTGTTCTACCCACTGGGCTATCATGACTAAACTAAGTCTTTTTTTTCATCTTTATAAAGATTTGCAATTTTTGACAAACTAATATTGGCTGGACCAGTATCATGATTCGAAGATTATCTTCGTATCTCCGAACTACACAAGTTGCTCAACAAGTTTCATAAATCAAAATGTTTTAAAAGTAAATCCAAGATGGCGGCGAATGTTTTCCAGACAGATCCAAGTTTAGTCCAAATGAGGTCGCAACTATTTGCCCTCTTTTTTAGTACTGGCTGGTTCGTAACTGTAAAACCATAACCATATACATTAAATGGCGTACAAAATTTTTATTTTATAATCTTTTGGATGAAAATGAGAGTTGCTAGGTAAAAAAGCAATATGATATAATTCTTATAACATGGTGCTTAATTGGCAATTTTAAAAAACTCCATTTCTTGTTTCTTACGTTATAAATAACTTGATTCATTTGATGAAAAGTTTCGCGCTTTATACGATATAACTTTATCGTATAAAGCACGCAGATTTAATTATCATAAAACTTTGCATTTTAATTAAATTACTCATCAGCTTAATGCGTACAAAAAGTTTTATAATGTATGATGTGTTTTTTATATTATTATAATTATGTAGAGACAAATATAATATTTCATCCAATAGTTTAGCTTTGAAAGAAATAATAATTACATAAATCGAAACAATCTTTTACATTAAGTACAAATTAGGTACCGTCTTTTCTACTCCATTAAACAATTGAGCTTTACTTTCACGTATGATAAGAGGCATATTGCTTAATGTAGATGAAGCCAGAAAGTTTTCCAAGGAACATACAAAGTGGTGATCAATAGCATTATAATTCCTGCCCCAATTTTCTTCACTCGTATGTCTTTCATCTAATTAAATTTTGATGACATCGCCCGTTTATTTTCGTTTCTTTTACATACATATACTCACGGCTATAAATCCCTAGAAGGGGTAGCCAGAGCTTCAGAATAAGAAATTCCTCAGCCACTTTGGGAAGTTGAGGGGGAAAAGATAGTAAAATAAAGGTTTTTGGTGAAGGGTCTCCAACAGTATGGCCCAAAAACCGCTTAAAAAGGGTTCATGTACCCTTAGTCGCCTCTTACGACCCCCCGTGGGTAGAAAGGGGTACTGATATTCTAAGCCGACACTACATGACACCAAAAAATCTTAGCGTAAAACATGAAACATTGAACGCATTTGAACGCTCATTATTTGTTGATCATGTAGGAAACTGAGCTATTAACAGATTCAATACACATGTTTGAAATCTATTTATTGCTTTTGTCAAATTCTTTTGATCCGATCGATGAGATAACACTTCGTAAAAGATATAACTTATTGATTTCTAAATTTCCACGTTAAAACGGTTAAGTTGTAGTTTGGTAGTACATACATACATACACTCACGGCTGTAAATCCCTAGAAGGGGTAGCCAGAGCTAAGGAATTAGAAATTCCTCAGCCAGTTTTGGAAATGTGAGTGGGGAAAAGATGTTAAAAATAAAGGTTGTTGGGGATGGGTCTCCAACCGCATCGCCCAAAAATCCCTTAAAAGCCCCAATACCGTTAGTCGCCTCTTACGTACACCCACCGGAAGAAATAGGGTAGTGCTATTCAAAGCCGACACTACATAGCGTAGCACAGTTTGGTACTATATCTATTTTTACGATCTCTCAATCTGTAGTAATGGTAGCTTTTTTAAAGACGAATTTTTTCATTAGTAGATATCGTTCCGTGGCGTTTCTAAAAATCTTGATTATGTGTAATTTATTTATTACTAAATTTATCCTTACGAGTAAGTCAGAATTAATATCTGAAGCGGTTCCACTAACTTTAAAATTAATTAAACTTCCATTAGTTGCTGTGTAGTGTCGGCTTAGAATAACACTACCCCATTTGTTATCTACCTGTGGGTGATCGTAAGAGGCGACTTAGGTTATAGGGGCGTTTGAAGTGATTTTTGGGCGATGTGGTTGGAGACCCGTCACCAAAAACATTTATTATTACCATCTTTTCCCCAATCAACTTCCAAAAGTGGCTGAGGAATTTCTAATTCCTTAGCTCTGGCTACCCCTTCTAGGGATTTATAGCCGTGAGTATATGTATGTATGTATGTATAAATGGCGGATGATTTTGATGATTTGACTAAGCTCTGGTTATTCCATCCATAGTAGTGTTGTATGTGTGTATTATAGAAGGCGCAACTCCCGTGTTGATAAAACTAACACGCGAAACAAATAATCAACTGTTCCTATTTGCGCACATTTATCAGATAAAATATCTCTTGAGATAAAACGATTTGCAGCCGTCTATTTGACGAGAGAAAATAATCGTATCATGGTGCTGTTCGTCATTTCAGACAGACATTTACACCTTGATAGCTCAGTATGAACGACGCCGCTTTTCATTCAGGAGACTTGGTTTCAAATCCTCTAGCATACACTTTGTCTTTTGAATATTAAGAAGTTTTAGTACCTCTGCTTTACCTCCTCTTGGATTCACAGCATTAACGTTGAGTTTAATAGTTTGAGATATATCTGAGAGTTTCTCTTGCTGTTATTGAATTTATTCTGCTGTTAGTAACCCTTCTTATTAAATCGTCTGTGCAAAGCACTGAACCGCTTTATTCTTGGTGACTGTTAACAAACATTTAAACGAAAAAATATCATATATTTTATAGTTATCATGTATACATATATCATGTATGTTACCATGTTATGAAGCGATGTTAAATAAAAGAGTGGACTGTATAAAATATAGGTTTACTGCGGTATAAATGTTACAAAAGTTAGACAAGGTAAAAAATTAGACCGTGCGTATGCGATCCGATCGTTAAGGTATATATCAACCACATCGGATCAGATCGTTAGGTATATCAACCACATTGTGTATGATTGACAATGCTCTAATGCTTTTCCTGTTCCCTCTTTGCAATTATTATTGAAGCAACAAGGCTACATAGTATTGAGTGCAATTATTTATTAACATCTACTATTTAAACCTCAAGCACAAGTAACGTAGGTTACAGATCAATATTAATTATTTAGGTTGCTTCTCTCTACCGCATATTCCCTACCCACTTTAATGACCTTCGTGCTTCCTAAAATCGTTAGTTACATTTCATTTTAAGCCATCCATTTAAGAACTAGGTCATTTTTATATAAAAATCTGGTCATAGACACAGAGGTGCACCTGTATAAATAAATGCTGATTTTGTGGTCATTGAACAAGCTATCACAACAAATAAAATGTGTGGCTTTATTTTAAATCTTTTTGTTCATGAAAACCTCATGTGGGGGTTATTACTAATAAATAAAGAATAAATAAACTAAATAATACTTAAACGTGTAAAAGAAATAAAGGATAGAAGAATTTCGCGCTGGCAGCCATTGACACGGTAGCTCAATTGGCAGAGCGACGGGAGCGTATACCCGAGGTCGCGGGTTCGATTCCCGTGTTTGTCGAAATTTTTCTTACCTTTATTTATTAGCATGGCTTTATTGTTTAAAATTATCTAATCTGAATATAATTTCTAAATCAAGTTCCATTCAAAAATAGTTACTCAAAAATCTATTACGTTGAATCCACTAAGTATTTATAGAAAGTAGTAAATACAAATGTAGTTTTACTTTTACGGCCACATAAGGCAAGACGCGAGCAACAAGTTAGCAAAGAGGTCGGCCAGGAAAATTTTCCATTGAACAAAACTCCATGGTGCATGCAAATTTTACAACGAGGTAAATAAATGTAGATGCTGTTGTGGGTTATTAAAACTTGCCACTTAATAGGAGATGTGCAATAATTATTTGTCACGGAAATTTTATACACTATAAATTTTAAGTTAAGAAGTTTTGGTAGGTAATATAGATAGTTCTATGTTGAATTTGTAAGGTGTGTTAAAAAGACTCCGTAAGGAATCCAATCACACACATTTTTTGTAGTAAAGAATATTACAACTTTGATAGGTGTCTTGAAATATAGGATCTCTATCCTATATACTCTGTAGGGCTCTCCCTAGCGACACAAAACTGTTTAATCTATTAGTTGAATTGTATCAAACTTATTCTGTTCACAAATGTCTGACAGTAGTCAAACGGAAAATATCTCTTTCTTTACGAAAATATCAGTGTAAGTTAGTTATTTGTTAACGATACCGCTTAGAAATACTCACATCGAAAACGATTTTTCTCATACTATACCTCTTTTAAAAATAATATTATAATAAACATGCCAAACGTTTGAGTTCAGAAATAACGGTCGAGGTAAAGATTTATCTACAAAATAGATAACAAACTTAGGAATATACAGAAGTGATGAAGTGTCTATCTTTTGTATTCGAGTCGTTGTCAACCTGTTTGCAGTACGAGTCAATGACCCCAGGTTATATGCTGTCGAGTATAGTCATATATAATGAATGATAATTATGTATGTATGTCTATTTCGTCCGTCTCAAGTCGTGTTGGCTTAGAATACCGTAACCTCCCAAGTTTGGTTATCGTATGAAGCTACTACTTGGAATTGCAGTTAAAAGCATACTTGTATGTTGTAAACTCCCTTTTTATGTTGGATTACAAGAGTATTTGAATTTTGAAAATGTTCATGGCATATTGTGTAAATATATTTATTTAGGACAAAAAAAATATGCATACTTTGAAAAGAAACATTAATACATTAATTAAAACTACAATAAGCAAGCATATATTCACAAAGGTCCATCACGAATAAATTATAATAATTGTAGTGCAATTTGAAAAAAAATAATTAAAAATAAACACTAGTTGAGAATCTGAGATAAAAACTAACACTACAAATTAATTAAAATTAGAAAAAGACAATAAACATAAACACGTGAAGATCAAAATTAATAAATAAATAATGTCAATATAATTAATAATAGGCAATAAAATATGTTAGTGAGTTAATTACAATAAAATTAAGTTGGTGTCCAAGTATAAATAAACAAAATTTTAATTTTAACATTCTTTTTTTACACAATTTATTGGTGTCTGTGATGATCATGCATCTACTCGTATTATTTATATCCTTTTTAAATTTATATTTGGAGGTGTTAAAAAATATCGATGGAGCTAAACTTATCACATATATAGCGAATATCAGTGGTATTATAACACGGCCACAAATTATCACCGCAAAATGTATGGGTGATCTATGTATCTATCTATCTATAACTCATCTTTGAAGCCACTATTGACTCCTCCTCCCCCATTCTCAAGCGCCATTTTGTAGTAAAATAACAATAAAGATTTCATGACTAGACGACCCATGTGCCAATAATCTCTTAAACTTAGAGTAAACGAAATAGTCATTCATAACAGTGAAAGTTGTAAGTTGGGCTGGTTCTGTAGTTTATTGAGTATATTTATCAATTTATCATGATCAACTAGCTGGTTTTAAAATAAGGTTTTTTCACGTTTATAATATAGTGTGCTTATTTAGAAAGAAAGAAAGAAGAAAGAAAATACGTTTATTCGCCGTTGTAGGCACAAGAAAAACAATTATTTTACAAATACAACACACAAAAAAACACATATAAAAATACACTTGTTCAACACTGAAACGCGACAGTATGAGACCGTATATAAAGACCGTGATTCGCTTTACGGTTTCTTTTATTACGGTTTCATTCGCAAATTATTCATTAAATTTAAATGAATATTGATTTTTTTGTTTTGTGTAAACGTGATGTAAGCCGAATAAGAAAAATATTCCCAACTCTTCTTGGGTAAGGTTAGTTGTTCTGCAAGAGTTAGTAAAAATTAGTTTCAAAGATAATTGACCACTCGGGGTTTTTAAATAATACCAAATAAATGAACTGCCAGACACTTAAATAATTAATAATTAAAATTTGATACATAATGGCCAGGGGTTCAAGGCATTTACAAAATGCACTAAATGAAGCATTTTTTCATTACGTAGTGACAACAACATGCCTATTTTTAAACATAAAAAATAGTAGTAATAGCCGTGTAGTGCCGGCTTAGAATGTCGCTACCCCCTTCTACCCACGGGTGTCGTAAGAGGCGACTAAGGGTATTGGGGCTTTTTATTGGATTTTTGGGCGATGCGGTTGGAGACCCATCACCAAAAACCTTTATTTTTACCATCTTTTCCCCACTCAACTTCCAAAAGTGGCTGAGGAATTTATAATTCCTTAGCTCTGGCTACCCCTTCTAGGGAAATATAGCCGTGAGCATATGTATGTATGTATGTATGTAAAAAATAGTACATCGTTTGATTTATAAAATATCAGGAGTAACTCTATGAATTTTTACTTAGGTCCATAGCTAGCAATATACACATGTAAAAATGACCATCTTTACCCGTTAATTAGTTAAGGCATGGTTAAATATCAAAGAAACTCGTGGTCGAAGACATTTTTGGGTTTATAAAATAATACATAACTTTTAATACAAAATGTGGATGAAAATGTTTTCATTAGACAATTGATCACTTCTATGTAAGTAATTAATATTATTGCTATTACCGAACTAGTAAATCCTTAGAAGAAGCTTAACTCTAGGTTTACGGTTCTTGAAATAGATAAAGTGGCTATATTTTTTTATGACGTTGCCTCGCCTGGCGCCAAGCCCGATGTACCGTCCTTGTCTCGCTGTACAAAAGAAAAAAAAATCTGTCTAGACGGAATCGCGAACCGTATTGTTTGTGCAGATAAATGATATAATGGGTCTTATTACATGACACTGGCAAAAAAAATGTTCAGATGGCCAATTTTTTAATAGATTATTTTTTATGTTTTTTCGGATAATAGACGTGAGAAGGCTCTATTTATCCCTTAGAGTAACTTTTAATCTTTCATTGAGTTTAGAGAGAGTTAACCTTTTATTAACACAATAACAATGTATTTATTTTTTTACACATTTAACTATATTTGCCTTGTCTTGAGATGATTTTTGATTAAAAATTAAACATGTCCTTTTTAGGACACCAAGCATACCAAACATACACACATACATATACTCACGCCGTTAAATCCCATTGGGGTAGGCAGAGACTATCGATCGCCACTTCGTATGATCCTGGCAAACCTTTCTTGCTTCGTCTACATCCATCAATCATACCAAACTTCGTTTATTATAGAATCAGTGGTTTATACTGTAGACAAACGACAAGCCTATCATTTCTGTTTAGAAATGTTATCGTGTCAAGGTATTTAGTCTAATGAGCTTTGGCCTATTTTCAACCCGACTGGTGTAAAATTGTGTTAATATTTTTTAAGTAGCAGAGTTTTAAGTGGTAGCATCAATACTCACAAGTATAGTTTTATGTCAGTTTGTATATACTTTTCTAGTGGTCTATTTTTGGAAATTGTATTTGGTGTTTATATTGATTGATACGGGTGAACGTGACAAAGAGAGAATGCGGGCAATTCTATAAACTAACCTTATAATCGACTTCGTTCACTGCTGTTGTGTGTTCATTACTTACTACCGCGATACATCAGTAGGAGAACCACCGCTTTTCATGCATGAAACGCATTTAATTGTGAGTCGGGCCGACATCAATATCTCTTTTCTAAAGTCATATTACAGTTTTTAGATTTCCAAAGGTGTGGGAAACTATCGTTAAAATAGCCCTATGGTACAGTGTATTAGTAAAACAAGGGGATAGGCCTGCCCCCTTTCAAGCCCAAACGATCTCCTGTCACGAATGTACAGTCTAAATACAAAGGGTATACTCTGACCTTAATGTTAAATAATCTTTCGAAGAATTAGTATAATCTACCACCCGTTAAGGGACTCACGTCACGGCGTGAACATTGGAGTTTGCGTTGGGTTTAGATGGGTACAGCTGTAATTTCTGCTAGATCTTAGCAATCCTAAGCCACTGGCACGCAATTACATATTAATATTACACAGTCACATTTCATATAGTGTGTCTACGAAAGCTTGCCAAATATCGCAAACCCGTTTACGCGAAACGCTATTACCTACCGGTCCAGTAACATCCTTGACTGTCTGTCTGTCTGGCCAAGAATTGCACAGAAATACATTTACCTCAGTACTATTATTACTTGTATCTCGTTTCGTTTCGAAGTTTTCTTTGCAGCTTGGATGCAGATATTTTGATGACATTCGCTGTTCATCTATTTGCGCAAATTTATCTTGAAGAATGCAATTGATTTTTACTACAACCTAGGCCACTTCGAGAAGACCTAACTAATTAATAGATTCTCTTTGTTTTCAAATTTAATTATTGCTGCACCACTGCTCTTACTTATATTAGCATTATTGCATATTTTCGATAGACAGGCTATATGATACTAAAATATTGATTCAAATTGGACCAATGTTTCCTGAGATAAGCGAGTTCAATAAAATCTCATCAGCTTTATAATACTAGTATATATTAAGTACTCGTACCAAGAATACTTACTAATCATAATCAATTAAGCAAACAAATTTTTTATTTGCTGAATTGATGAGTAATAATCCCCACATGAGGTTTTCATACAAAACAAAGCCTAACCAAGAATACTTAGTTAAATATTCGCATTATTAGTATTATTTATTTATTTATTTTGGACAAACAACAGACACAGACTAAATACATTATTTCTAATTGAATTACATGGTGAAATCAGTCTGTATCCAGAACTGTTCATCACAGAATATTTACATTTCTATTATTATTCTATTTATCTTATCATTATAAACATATTTTAAAAACTTATATGAAACTGAACTTTGTATAAAATATATAATAGATAGATAGATAGATAGATAACTCGTTTATTTATGTTAACATAACACCACATACAATATTAAAAACAATACATAAAGTGAAAAAAAAAACAATATTTTAAACTTAAAATTAGTGCTATGGTAACACAAACTAGGTCCTAACTCAGTGCTTGATATTGCCAAATGGCAAAACACTGGTTTTCAGTTAAGGCCTACACTACACTACACATAATTAATTAATATATAAACAAAATAATCTGTGTCTGCCACATTTGAAGTAAACAAAATTGAATAAATAGTAAAGGAACAGACAGTAAACTAAACAAACGCACAACAAAAAAAAATAAAATAAAAAACAATATCTTTTAAAATTATCTTTAAACATATTCGCTTAGTCTCAGAACATTAAATAATTAAAAGAACAAGAAAAAATTATCAGTATTCACAAATTCTCAAGTAAAGTTTCACATGAGAAAACCAAGCAATACATTTATACATTAGTTATTTTTATTATTTTACTGGAAGTTTACTTGCACGTGTGAGAAAGTCTTTGAGATATTAATTTTTTGTTGATTCAGAAGGAGCGTTTTGTACTGTTTTTTGAAATTAAATTTATTTAATATTTCACGCATTGGTGGAGGAATATTATTCCAACACTTAGTTGCATTGTAACGAAAACTTCCAGTAAAAGCTACAGTACGATGATGGATCAGTGATAAAGGTGGGAGCAGGCTACGAACACAATAGAAACTTCCAAATGATGAATACTTCAATTTGTTAAAAAGATATTCTGGGCATTTGAACTTCATTACATCAAACATTAATGAAGCCATATGTAAGCGCCTACGGGATTCCATGTTAAGTGTAGAAGAACTATTCAGGTAAGGTGAGATATGACAACGTGGCGGTATACTATGGGAAAATCTATAGCAAGCATTTTGGATTCGCTGAATCTGACTCTGATGCTGATTCCTGATAATCAGCATTTAAACATTATAAAGCTTATAACTAATACATCTATTAAATGGGATTGTGTTTATACAAGTTTATGCATGTGTGTGTGTGTGTGTTTGTGTGTAAACCATTGGGTTACACTAAGATTATATATTGCTACTTTGTGCGATCCTGAAAACATTTTGGCAATCTTCCTCCAGTTCTTTATCATCAATGAACTATTTTTCACACCACAATCATTACATCATCATCAACAGTATAACATTCAAATACTTATACATAGAATAAAATACAATAGATTTTTAATCACAATGTTTGATGAACACTATCAGCAAGTTTTACAATGCTTTGCATACAAATACGACACTGACTATCAGGTCGGATGACGCAATGCCTAAAGTACTGAGAATCTAGAGTGGGAGAATCAATGCAGTCATAAAATAATTGTTTGACATATCTTCTTTCCTGTGTTGACAAATGACAGCGGATCTTTGGGAATAATAAGTTTACTCACTAGTTTGTAACTTAAGATTTAGCGAAATGATAACGTTGTATGAACGGTCAGAAGAGGCTTGATAAGATTATTAGGGCATTTATGGATAAACGTACAAAGTTAAACTTGACGTTGACGAAACGTTATAATGACTAGTCCGACAGAGATGTGCCAGGATGGTGTGATTTTAAGATCCAAAAGAAACGCTTTATTAATTTTGTTGAGCTGAGGTGAGGTCATGCAAATCAAGTAATTCGATTCCACGCGTCCCTGCACATCTCTACTCTGGTTGTATCACACCCTATGTATCTTTTTGTCGAGGACTTTTATTTTAAACAGCATTTAACCATAATCTTTCCGAACGCAGAATGTCAAAAATAAACGTCATTTCATTAAATAAAAATTATTTTAACCCTTGACTCACGAAAACCGATATGCTAAAGGAGCCTCGCAGAAGGTCTCGTCTTAACCAAATTAGGGCCATCATTTCGATGTGTGTGTAAAAATCATAAGTCATGCACGTCCATTGACCTCGCCACGATGTATTAACAAGCTTACGTTGGGCTGACAATGCGGCTAACCCTATTAGGAGGGCAGATTAAACTGCTTTGAAAGAAATTTCACCGGTCATTGAATTGATGTTGAGTTGTTTGTTATTGACGGATTAGGGATTTCAGTGGTTGAAAGTTGGTATCGATAGTTAAATAACAAATGGTGGAATGCGTGGCAAACGAGATCTTCCGGACGTTTGAGAAACACGTAAGATTTTTCTCAAATAAGGAGAAAAATTTGCGGTTGTGATGTGACACAAATGGAGTGATTTAGTTTCCCTAAGAAATCTCATGCAATATGCCCCGTTTTTACTTCTCAGTTAATTATAAAAAAATAATTGTCGGTTATTTATAAATAACCAACTCATATCCTGACAGCAATAGCTAGCAATATCCAGTATTTTTAAGAAAAGACTTTAGCAAATTAAAAAGTTATTTTAAGACAAGGATTAGATAGATATGACAGTTTTTTTAATAAATACACGCCAAAAAGGCAAGCGTCCGGAGTATGAAGAATAAAAGAGCATGTATAAAAAGATTGATGGATGTAAACCAAGCAAGGTTTATCAGGATTGTACGAAGTGGCGATCAATAGTTTCTGCCTACGCCAATGGGAACTAATGGCGTGAGTATATGAATGTATGTATGTACTCACCGGGAAAGCATATATTAAATCACATATTTATGAATTTCTCAACTTGGCCAATGTTCAATATTCATACTACTTACTGCGGTCGCAGCTGCTGTATCGATCACATAAATTGAAATGACAAACGATTAGCCGATGCTTGACTTTAGGCGAGTTATTTTTGAGTGTTTTGCAGTAATGTGAACTCAAATATTGGAAACGATTTAGTCATTAAGGGTATCAGATTCGCCAATTACAGGCCAGTTCAGCGTACAAGCGTTTAATAAGCTGTGTAGATTCTTTGATAGAAATTACGGCTGTAAATCCCAAAAAGAGATAATTCAGAGCTTCAAAATTAGAAATTCGTCGGTCATATGTTCAAGTTGAGGGGTGCAAATATTATCAAATATTGGTGATGAGTCTCTAGCCACATCGACTCATTTCACGTCTTACAATACCCGTAAGAAGCTGTTTTTTGGGGATCATGTCGTAAAATGGTACTGGGCTTTTGGAGCGTCGATTGAGCGTTGTAGTTTGTTACCAAAGATTTGACCATCCTTTAGTGTCTGAGGCAAATCTTCTCTAAAGATCTAGTTACCCGTTTTGATTTACAACCGTGACTGTTAGTCAGATTAGGTCAGGACAGGGGACACCTACATACAGCGATAGCCGTATATACAGTGTACAACAAACTTAAATAAATTTTAAATTAGGAACTATCATTCGAAGCCTTTATTCAGCGAGCTTCTTTTTCTTTTATTTTCTGAACTTTACCACCAAGTTAATCTTCTTAGTCTAGTTTCTAGTTAGTCTTAATTTACTTTTTCACTGGTTAATTTGTCATCAAGCTGAGCTTGGAGGTCATCCGGATAGAATCACTTTATTTCTTAGCCTTGAACTTTGTTATTGTAAAGTATAGATCTAATTTGATAATGTAGTGGTGAAGCCATGACTTCTATGCTCTGAATGGTATATCTGTGTTTCCCATATCTGCATTCTTGTATCGATACCCGAATTCGCAGCGCACATCCCTAACTATTTGAATACTACAATGTAAGTGCAATTGTATTTTTTATTCAAATAACAATCTTAATCTGATTGTATAAGCTCTTAGATGTCAGATTTTTCCGGAACGAAACGGCTTCTGGACTTCGGTCATATCCTGTAAACATCTTAACAACTTATTATTAACACGCTTATATTAGTTTTACCTGTATGTATGTATGTAATCGACTTCTTTAAACTCGACTTTGACCCACCTAAAACGGACCGATTTAAATTAATATTTGTCAGAATCAGGAACAGTATAATATTTTTATAGTTTCATCCCATTATCCTCATTAGATAAAGGGACGCCAGGATTAAATAAATTCAAATGATTCAGTTCTAAAAAGTTATAAATAAATATAATTTAAAATAACTAAAAAACACGCTTTTAAAGCACATCAAAGTAAAAAGTGAATAATAATTCCTAATATAAGCTAAAAACGGTAATGACCCAAAAATACTGGTATTATTGTGAAAAAGCGTGGGGCGCTCTGTGCCATATTTTTCGTCTATCGAGCAACCTTTGTTCAGCAGTGCCCCCGCCAAGCAAACACTGCCGTACCATCCTTTTCTGGAACCGTATCGCCGCATTTTCAGTGCCCCATTCGAGATCCTCTGGACAAGATTAAAACGTTGAAATTTTCGTCACCTAGAAATTCGTAATCACACACTTGAAATACAAAATTTCAAGTCGGTAGATCAATTAATCACGAAGTTAAGCTAATGCAAAGATTCGCATTTTTGACACTGACTGACTGACTCACTGATCATCAAAATAGAACTAGGACTTCACATAGACCTAGAGAGCTGAATTTGTACAGAGGTAGATTTTAATGCCCACATAAAGAAAAAACTATCAGAACAAGGTTTATGGAAGATAAGACTACCTGGTGACGCTGATGAGAAAACATAATACGAGTACTGCCAAACTATAATAAGCGTATTTACGAGAAATAGTAGTCGATTAACTGTATTCTACTCAATAAATCAAAATATTCAGTCCAATAATTGTTATTATTTATGTACTAGCACTCAGCCGCGGCTTCGCTCACGTTATTTAGCATTAGTACCAGTACTCGTCACTAGATGGCGCTGGCTGTATTTTAAATCCCGGTAGCGTATTTATTTACACACTTAAAAGTTTTTTTCTTGTATTTTAAAGATTTGAGAAGTCGTGGAGTTTTTTTATTTGATTTCACAAGATTATATAATAATAAGAAAAAGTAACCATTCAATCTCACCAAAAACATTCTGTAAAAAACTAGCCAAGTCTCGATAGAGCTGCTTGTTCATCTCTTAAAAGTAATGAAATCTCTAAAATAAGTGGAGCCAAGACTAAGGTTCCTTACTGCGATTTATTCATTATTATAGTTAATTTTACGTGACTTGGCCGTTGTACATTCTTGACACGTTTAGTATGTACAAGTTTATTTACTAAGTTATTTGCAGATTTATTTAAATCTTCTAAACGTATTTTCCGATTATGCAGAGTCCACTTAACATTTTTTTGTGATTCTAATCGATCTTTATTTTTAGTTGTAAGAACTCTGGTGATTGTTTTTATGTTTCCCTTAAACTTTTATCATAATCTACTAATTACAAGTCAACGGTCAAGTCGCGTAAAATAAACTATAATATATAATCGCAGTAAGGAACCTTAGACTTGGCTGTGAATATTTGATGTGTACCGTTTTTGTAAATTGCCAAATATTTTATTCAATTGTGTCTCTTGCAACAAGATTGTAAAGTTGCTTTTCTAAGATCTATATTTTGTATACCTCATTTTGTAAAAGGAAAATTCATTACATCTGTACGATTAAATTTAAACTATATGCTTAGTGCTTTAAGGTATATTTTCCTTAAATTTTCAGATATTTATGATCACCCTGTCTCAGCAGATAACTTTGACGAGTTGTGCTTTCAGATATTATTGTCTCGTTGTGTGTTCAGATTTAATTGAAAACCCACTGTTCATATATTGTATATTGTATATGTTCAGACCTTATTGACCTTATTTACCGTAAAGAATTTATTGAACTTTATTGCTCCTCAGAAATATTTGAGTACCTCGGCCGCTCTGATATATCCGATGGCGATATCCGATGCATAGTTAATACGTCATAGTCCCTCGGTTCGTATCTTAGTAGAAATCCGTAAATCTAAGTGGCAGCAAATGACGTAAGCCTAGTCCACAACATCCCGGACAATTTGGCACTCACTCAATATTAAAATTGAACGCTAAGGGAAACGCGAAATCTTCAATGTTGGTACGAAAATAAAGCTGAAGATATGTATGAAGCTAAAATATGTATGTGACCATATGTTCAGTAATTGCTTCTTATATTTCTATTTATTATTTAATCTTAGTAAACACATATACTCACGGCTATAAATCCCTAAAAGGGATAAACAGAGTTTTGAAAAAAGAAATTCCCTAGCCAATTTTGGAAGTTGAGTGGGGAAAAGGTGGTAATACTATAATCTTGGTGATGGGTCTCACTTAAGAAGCCTCTATTGCCTTGGCCACCTCTTACGATCACCCACGGGTAGAAACGAGGTTGTGCTATGCTAAGCCGACACTACACAGCTTATCTTAAGTCCGTTAGAAACACTTTGTCTCTTGAAATTTCATACGCTCTGGCATCAAAGTTTATTTAGAAGAGTGCATAGATTATCAATGCAGTTTTCCTTGAAATTTCAATAGTTATTACAAAAATTTCTAAATAGGCAAAAGGCGAATAAGTATTTTTCTTTCTTCCTTGTTCATTTTAATAGATTTTTGTAACCTTGATTCGAAACACCACTTATAATGTAAACATGGCCAGAAGTGTCTTAATAAAAGGGTTAATGGTGCTGAGCAAATCATAAAGTAGACATATCATAGATCCAGCTCCTTTGCTTATTTTTTTATGTTGTCTTCTTTTTCAATGGTTATTAAAAGTAAGTAAGTGGGTCAACTAGGGAGCGGCCAGATTTAAAGCTATGAAATTTGTAGGCCGGATTATGTCAGATTTTGGATAGCAACGATAGGTGAGCACGCTATTGAAATTATGTTTTCTCATTCATTGTTGTGCTGTGAAGTGTCGGCTTAGGTGCTGTGTAGTGTCGGCTTAGAATAGCACTACCCCGGTGGGTGTAAGTAAGAGGCGACTAACGGTGTTGTGGCTTTTAAGGGATTTTGGGCGATGCGGTTAGAAACCCATCACCAACAACCTTTATTTTGCCATCTTTTCCCTACTCAATTTTCCAAAAGTGGCTGAGGAGTTTCTAATTCCTTAGCTCTGGCTACCCCTTCTAGGGATTTATAGCCGTGAGTATATGTATGTATGTATGTATGTTTTCTCATTCATATTATTTTTGAGCTCCACTATAAGAGCTAAGTAATCTCTATTGGTTGGTGACAAATTTTTACTTTCTTTGCCTGGATCCATGTTGTAGCGCCTCAGTACCATTGTAAATTATGAACTGGCACGATTTACATACATACTTACTTATACTCACGGCTATAAATCCCTAGAAGGTGTAGCCAGAGCTACAAAATTAAATGTTACTCACCCACTGACTGACTGAGTGGGGAAAAGATTGTAAAAAATATGTTGATTGTGTGTTGATTGTGTATTGAAAGTTGAAAGTTACTAGCAACCACGTTGTACTCCCTACAGGTATCAAGGAGCTACTCTTACTTTCCTTTATTGGCTCTCCCGAACATGACTGTCATTTACTTCCAACTTTAGCTTTATAAAAAACCTAATGTATTTTTTAAATGTTGTTCGCTTTTAGTTCACTATATTCTGCATTATATGCTTTGTGATGCACGGTGCAAATATGTAAATCTTGATTCAACAATATAACTTGCTATGACCTATTGTTTTGTCTACCATCTGACACCTCGTATCATCACATTGTTGGAATGGGACGCTCAACATGAGGTAGTATGACACTGGCGTAATTATTCATTGTACTCAGCCGGATGTCACCATATCATCCAGCAAATAACAAACAATGAGGTGTATGTGTTTTATGTGAGCCTGATACATCGATAGGGCTAATGATTTGCATTATATGTTAATTTAAGTTTTTTGTTTTATTTCGCTATTTTAGTAATGGAGTGAAGTCAGCCACTATTAGATTAGATCCTGAAAGCATACATACATATAAATACATATAAACAAGGCTATAAATCCCTAAAAGGTGTAGCGGGAGCTTCAGAATCAGAAAATTCTTCACCCACTTTTGGAAGTTAAGTGGGGCAAAGTTGATATATTAATATAATAGATCCGGTATGATGAACATTAGATAGAGGTGTTAGCTTAGTGATACGAGGGCTGCTATTTATGTATCCGGAATAAAAAAAAGAAACAAACATATATCAATTAATATGGTTTTATTGCTTCTCAAAATATTCGCCGCTCAGATCTATACACTTTTGCATGCGTTGAAACCAATTTTCATAGCACTTTTTCCACTCAGACTGAGGTATCTCCAAAACGTGCATTTTGAACGCATCGACTGCCTCTTCGCGGCTCGAAAAACGTTGACCACGTAATTTTTTCTTCACATTTGGAAATAAATAAAAATCATTGGGTGCCAAATCAGGGCTGTACGGCGGATGACCTGTCAATTCGATCTTTTGAGCTTCTAAAAACTGAGTTGTGACGGCCGACCTGTGACAGCTAGCATTGTCGTGATGCAGAATGATTCTACGTTGTCGGTTAGTCTTTCTTATTTGTTCAAAGACTTCCGGCAAACAAATGGTCGTATACCACTCCGAATTAACAGTTTTACGATTCTCTAAAGGCACTGTAGCTACATGGCCATTTATACCAAAAAAACAAGCGACCATTTGCTTCAATGTGCTTTTTGCACGAATAACTTTTGTTGGGTTCGGCTCATCTTGGAACACCCACACCGTGGACTGCTGCTTAGTTTTGGGGTCGTAAGCGTAGATCCAAGATTCGTCACCTGTGTAGATATTATAAACAGCTTTTGACGCACCACGGTTGTATTTTTTTAACATTTCTTTGCACCAATCGACACGAGCCTGTTTTTGATCAATACTCAAGTTGTTCGGAATCCAACGGGAGCAAATTTTTTTTACAGCTAAATGTTCATGAAGTATCTTATGTATGCTCGTCATACTAATGCCCAGAGATGCCTCTATCTCACGATATGTAACATGACGATCTTGAGTTATTAGTTCCCGGACAGCATCGATGTTTTGAGGTACAACGACCGTTTTAGGGCGACCTTCTTTAATTTCATCAGTAAGCTTAGATCGTCCACGATTAAACTCGCTAAACCAGTGATACACAGTGGTCTTTGAGGGTGCTTCATCCCCAAAAGTCGAAGTAAGCTGATCGATGCACTGTTTTTGAGTTAGACCACGCCGAAAATCGTAAAAAATCATGGCACGAAAATGTTCACGAGTTAAATCCATGGTGGTGAAGACACGCAATTTTCAAAATGACGCTACGATGTGAAAACAATTGACAGTCACATAAAAATAAATGTATTCTAAAGCTAAAGAGTTCTATTTTTAAATGATGTAATTACTTTTTAAATTATTGTTCTGTAAGTGGCCAGTTCCGGATACATAAATAGCAGCCCTCGTAGTTAGAAGGTGTTAAAAGTATGTTAGCTTAAAAACAGTATCCACCGAAATATCTGATATCTGATTTTACGGAATAGAATACTGATTGATTCAGCATACTTACTTACTTACTACGCTGGCTCGATGACCCAAAGTGAGTCTTGGCCTCCGATACGAGATTTCGCCATTTGTCTCGGTCTAGTGTGGTTTCTCGCCAATCGCTTGCTAGAAGCTCACGAAGATCCGCTTCTACCACATCACACCAGCGGTACCGCGGGCGTCCGACAGGTCTTCGTCCAGTTGGTCGACCCATGTACGCTTTTTTGACACCTCGATCTTCACCCATCCTTTCTAGGTGCCCAAGCCAGCGAAGTCTGTGGGCTTTGGTTTCCCCAAGGATGTTCGCATCAGCGAAAAGTTCTTCGACTTCAACGTTCTTCAGCAGTCTCCATGTTCCATCTGACCTCTGTCTTGGGCCAAAGATTTTCCGGAGAATCTTTCTCTCGGCAACCAGGAGTTTACTTTCCTCTTTAAGCGTCAGTGTCCAAGCCTCACATCCGTACATGAGAATTGGCCTAATTACGGTCTTATAGATGCGTATCTTGGTGTTTCTACTGAGAAGTTTGGACACTAACACTTTATGCAGAGCAGCGCTACAACGCAGGGAGTTTTGAATGCGGATGTCGATCTCTTCGTCACGAGTATTGGTATCTGTGATGGTACAGCCTAGGTACTTGAATTTTGCCACTCCATTGTATTGAGTATCTCCAACATTAAGTCCTTGACGATTTGTACGAGGAATTTTAAAACGTCTCATGTGAAGATACTCAGTTTTTCCGTGGTTGATCCTTAGACCGGCCTTCAGTGCTTCCGTTTCCAGGACTCTGGCGGATTCTTGTATTTTCTTACGGTTTTCTCCCAGTAATGCTAGGTCATCAGCGTAGCCAATTATTTTGTGTCTACCATTTAGTTGCACTCCAACATCTAGTGAATTTACTTTTCTGAGAGCGTATTCCAGCACTAAATTGAAGAGCATTGGAGACAAGGCGTCACCTTGCTTGAGACCCGTGACTACGGGAAATTCATCCGTCAAGTCCCCTTCTACTCGAACTCGCATCCTACTATCCGTTGTGGCTATCTGAATCATGTCCACTAACTTTTTGGGAATATTGAAGTTCCTCAATATTGTGAATAGCGCACTTCGGTCAATGCTGTCGTACGCTTTGGCAAAATCCACAAACAGTATATGGATGCTTTGAGCGTATTCCCACTTCTTCTCCATCAGTTGTTTAAGGAGGAAGATCTGATCTATAGTACTGCGGTTTGGTCGAATGCCGCACTGGTAATCACTAATGATAACTTCTGCATATAGTTCCAGTCTCTTGAGCAGAACATAGGACAATATTTTGTACGCTGTAGGTAGCAAAGCAATTCCACGATAGTTTGAGCACTTTTTTTTTGATCCCTTCTTATGAACAGGACATATGACGCCAATATTCCATTCCCCAGGTTGTTTTTCTTTTTCCCAAATATTAAGTATTAACTCGTATACTCTGGATTGAACTGTGCCACCGCCGTATTTCCACAGTTCGGATGGTAATCCATCTACCCCCGGGGCTTTGTTGTTTTTAAGCCTCTTAATAGCTTCTCTGACCTCTTCAAAGGACGGAGGGTCGATATCGTCCACAATGTCTTCGGTCAAGCGGGGTACAGCTTCTTGAAGCGGAGGACAATTGAGCAGTTCTTGAAAGTAATTGCGCCATTGGTTCCTGATCTCGTCTTTAGCTGTTATCAGATTGCCGTCGTGGTCTTCAAGCGTTTGAGTGGTGGGTTGATATCCTCTCTTGCATGATCTTACTTCACGATAGAACTTTCTGGTTTCGGTAGCTCTTATAAGCATCTCCATTTCTCGGACTATATTGTCCAGGTGCTGCCTTTTTGCTCTTCTAATAATTTTCCTAGCTTCTGTCTTAGCTTTCTTGTAATCATCGTTCCACCTCTCATCCTGTTCAGAAAGAATTTTGAGCCTCCTTCTCTCTTCTACAATGTTCACGCAATCCTGATTCCACCATTTCCTATTCTTATTCGTCTTTCTTGATTCAGCATAAACCATTCAAATATTTTACTCGTGGCAAACAATATAAATATAGATATGTGACCTTCAGCATTATTTTATCCACAATAGAGATTTAAGATAATCTTTCAATTTTTCGATTTGTAACCATGAACGTAACGTAACGTAACGTAAACGTTCACGCCGTTTTATCCCCGAAGGGGTTGGCAGAGGTACCAATACTCCTGAACTCACATGGCAAGCGCCATCTAGTTTCCAGAGAAGGTACCCATGTTTTGCTTAGACAGTGTACTCACGTGATAGGGGGCAGGCCTATCGCCGTTTTGTACGAATACACTGTCACATGACTAAGTACAACTCAGCCATGTGGGTTTCCTCACGATGTTTTACCTCACCGTTAGCAACCATGATAAATTAACCACACATATGACTTTAGAAAAGACAAATTGGTGTAGGCCCGTCCCAGGATTGGAACTCACGCCCTTCTGTTTTTCGGGCGGGTGTTCTTACCCACTGGACTATCATGTCGCTATGAACCTTGAAGTATTACGAATATTAAACATTTTGCAAACTGAATCATACTTTTGGTCCAACTTGATTTCATTCAGAAGTCAACATGAACACACAAAATTTCGTAGGTAAACTTTTCCTCAATGGTACCCTTCATCAAAATCATTTCTATCCAATCTATCTATATCCTTATGGTTCTTCACCAATGTCCAAATTATGATCAATAATGGTCGAACGGTCAAAAAAGAGTTGAATGACAAACGATATATAAAATGAGACATAAATGGAACTTCGCTCATACAAAATTAGGTTGCCATGTGACTCCAACAGTCAGTGACATCGAAACTTTCCAGCATGTTTATTTATGTCCAGTCTGAGCTTCGCCGAGTTTAGTTTTACACGATTATGGCCCAACTAAGTGGGGTCAATTGGCCAATGGAATGAATCGCGGACTGTAAACATATATTGCTTGGTAACAAACCAATTGACAAGGCTGAGGTAGGAGGTTAATATTCGTGATGCATAGAGCGAATGCAAGCTGAATGCTCGAATAAAAAGATTGGCTTACGATAAGATAGTCTCTGTCTATCCAATGTTTATAGACTAATAATTTGTTTGTGATTGAATTGTGGATTATAAAACTTGAAATAGCTACTCATTTAGTGATATTTTAAATAATATGGATGAATGATAGGGTCGAATTATTTTATACCACCGGCATAGGTAGTATGAGGTGTGTGAAAACTCAAACTTTGAGTACTATATTTATAAGAAAATCCATCTGCTTTACCCTTCTTAGTATTAGTCGTGATCTTAAAAGCCGTTAGACGTGATAGCTCCGCTATCAAAGTCTTACTTTGTAAAGAAATAACCTTTCAGTTCCGCTTAATCCCATTAGTTCCAATGTTGTAGCATTCAAGTATTTTTTTATGTCAGTCTGTGTGATAAAATAGATAATACACATAGTGACTGTGATTTAAATTTAAATGGAAAGACTCATATGCTCTTCTAAAAAGATGCTTGTTTCTAAGAAAGTTGAACAGTTAGTTATGTTATAAGAAATATTATACAGGAATCCCACGGCCCTGCTTCGGGGATAGGAAGTACTTTTAAATTATAGATATAACATACTATCATAAATTTACTTACTATATCCAAAGGTGGTTTAAGTGATATGACTGCCAATTTTACTCCTGTTTATAAGATTTTAGTACGTTTTGCATAGCTAGTACGAGCGACGTTTTAATTAGACGTCGCGTGGTATAAAACAGCCATCTCTTACGCACTTACATAGTATCATATACTTTTATCTCATTATATCCGATAGAGTTTCGATTCAATAAAGCTCGTGCTAGGCTATTACTGAAATATCCACATAAAACCGGCAAAGCTCACAAATAAATAACGGAAGTGCTATCACTGACATAATCACGACACTCAATTAATTTATCGGCTAATTAATTAACTTTCTCTGTCGAGTGTTAATCAATAAATGGATTAACTTTATCATGGTCGTTCACGAGACTTAAAATTTATCACGGTTGTAAAACAGTGTTATTAATTTGATTGATTGTTATTTATTTGTCATTCAATTTTTTCACCACTTTCTTTCATTCATCATTTCGCTCATTGTGCAAAGGCCCCTATCATCCCTTTTTCTAAATTTCTCACATCGTAATCGTTTACTAAGCTCACTTTTGTTAACTCTATCGCATAATCTACACTACTGAGTTACATACTTTGTATACTCACGTCTGTGAATCCCTCGAAGGGGTAGCCAGAGCTTCACAAAAGCTACTTTTGCAAATTGAGTGGGGAAATGATTGAAAAATAAAGGTTGGTGGGTCTCCCCATTGCCCAAAAATCACAATACCTTTCGGTTACATTTTATCTATTAATGTATAGCCTATATGCATTAAAATAAGCCTATATTTAGCCGATTTAGGACGAAGCGCTCTATTCGCTGTATCTAAGAGCTGTTGACCCAAAACTAATACTATTCCAAGGCCAGTGCGTACTTCAACTGGATATTGATAATTTAGTATTCGATTGTTGTATGCGTGCTATCATTGATGTCATCAGTATCTTCTTCGGCAGATATTGAATAACAATGACGTCCGTAGGGAACTTTTGGTACCTAACCTACTATATTTGCGCAGAAATTTTTACGCGCTTTGTTTCATGAGCTTAGAATATAATATTTTTAAAACCAATTTTCTGTAGTCTGTATCTAAAGAGCTCTCTAATGGTCTCTGCCTTGCCTAACACAAGGAGTACTAATGGCTTGATTATGTGTGTGTTTGTGGAATTTGTGGGTTCTCCTCCTCTTGCCATTGTAGACTTTATAAAGATATTTTAGTATAAACGGCTGGAAACAAACAACGGTTATTTCTTCCAGTTATTCCCCACTCAACTTTCAAAAGTTGCTGAGTAATGGTTTTTTTTTTAATCTTAGGTGTCAGCATATGTAGGTTGGTAGTTATTTTTTATCAATATCTATTGCTTTTCCCTAGGTGTATATATATGCTACACTACTATATCGTTGCAGATTCACCCGTCGTTGTATCTGCTTATATCTCTTTTATCAGGATAAATTTATTTTACTACACAAAGATAGTGCGAGATAAGAGCGAAAATGAGTTCGATGATTTAAGTCGATCGTAGAGTTCACAATGATGGAAGTAAGAAATTTTAGGGATTGTATGTTGACAGAAGGAAAAGCTCTTATATCCACCGATATACTATTTTATAAAAAACTTATAGTCGTTTGTATTCACATACTAAAGTACGTTGTCGTATTAATTTTTGCTGCGTACACAGTTGTGGTAATATATCAGCGAAAATACTTATTGTGGTATACAATTATACAATACGTCATTATGTCATGTCATTACACTGTTTATGAGCGGCAATGTAATGTAATTCTCCACCTAAGGGCTGAATGAAGCCTACCCTAGATATGGTGATTTGACCATAGTCCACCACGCTGGCCTAGTGTGGCTTGGTGATAAAAATAATTGCAGCCGCACAACACACTTTAACCTGATCGGATAACCGATGGAAACTAGATTTTTCCGGTTTTCACTTACAATGTCCGCATATTTATAGTTTCTTATTATGTCTTACCTTGACGGTAAGCATTGTACCTACTTGCTATCGTAATTACATCTAAATTGACTTATTGATCGTTGCGATAAACTTTGATCTGAATCTAGTCAAGTAAAAAGCTTTTCCAATAAAATTGCCCATATAATTAAGGGTAAGTTTATACTTTGCCCTGTGAAATACTGACCAGGCTAAAAATAGTAGCACCTCAATTCACTCTTACTTAAAATATGAAAAATGAAGCAATGGAGCATGGAAATGAAAAAACATAGGCATAGTTTGCCGAATGTGTCGTATTAATAAAGCCTCCCTCACTTAAGAACTGGTTAGGCCTCCTTTCCTCTCTCTATCCGATTTAGCTTAAGTACCACATCTTTGCCTCACAAAGCGATAAGGTGATGTCGTACTGGCCACAGAAACAGCTGCAACCTAAAAGTTCGAAAAAAACATGTGGTCGTCCACTCCTGACATATATCTCTCTTTCCCCTATTTACTTCCAGCCGTCAGCGGATGGGTGGAGGTAGATATACATACATGATATGATACATGATATTTGGGCACATACAGAGGTATGTAGCCAGAGTTAAGGAATGAGAAATTCCTCAGCCACCTTTGGAAAGTTGAGTGGGGAAAAGATGGTAAAATAAAGGTTGTTGGTGATGGGTGTCCAACCGCATCGCTCAAAAATCCCTTTAAAGCCCCAATACCGTTAGTCACCTCTTACGTACACCCACCAGAAGAAATGGGGTAGTGCTATTATAAGCTGACACTACACAGCAGTATCTATGTTTGATTTTTGATTACGTGCAGTCATGCATAAACCCTAACTCGTGAATTAGTTGAGATAAGATGTCGTTTAATTGCTTACTTGTTTTACTTATCAGTTATCTGATACAAATTTCCCACATTCGCTCCACAATAACTATTTTAGATAGCGCTCTTAGTTACTAGATTTGCTAGTACGGTACACACATACATACAATATTATATACTCACGACTAAAAATACCAAAACTGGCTAGCTAGAGTTGAGACACAATCACAAACTCCTCAGCCACTCTTGAAAGATGGGTGGGGAAAAGATTTAAACATTCAATTTTTTTTAGTGATGAGTCTCTAGCTAGAACCTTAAGCCGCTCATATAATAAGCCCCACGGCTTAGTACTGTTCGAAGCCGATACTACTGAGCTATTTCAACATTTCCTCTAATATTAAAGACAGTTTATACACCCGATACAACGTCGTCCTCATAATTTATTTGATACAGACTTAGGTATTAACATAACATAACATAAACGTTCACGCCGAATATCCCCGAAGGGGTTGGCAGAGGTACTAACACTTCTGAACATCACGTGACTTTCTCACCTGGTGTTCAGAGTACCCGCGTTTTGCATGGACAGTGTACTCACGTGATAGGGGGCAGGCCTATCGCCGTTTGTACGAATACACTGTCACATGACTAAGTACAACTCAGCCATTTGGGTTTCCTCACGATGTTTTCCCTCACCGTTAACAACCATGATAAATTAACCACACATATGTCTTTAGAAAAGACAAATTGGTGTAGGCCTGACCCAGGATTTGAACACTAGTCGTTTGCACGATAACCGAGTGTTCCACCCACTGGGCTATCACGGCTGTATTATTACACTTAGGTATTGCTTTACTTTAACAGCCTTAAAAGTTATAACGTTTATAGTTTCAGGTTTTAGTAGCAACAAGTATATAAGAAGTCAATTTTTTTCGGTTATACAAATAAAATACAGTTTCTAAAAATGTTGTTTCAATTCCTACTCTTTACTTTTTTTGAACGATTTTTTATTCACTTGCAAATAGATAGGTTGTGATTCATTGACAAAAAGACCAACTTTTTACATTATCTTTCTATCTGATAAGCGGTACCCTTTGACTTGGCGACGATATTAGATATAGTCATTAATTGGATGAAATGATACAATTGCCTAGTTAATATTTAAAAGCTATGCTTCTAATTTGAATGTTTTTGTACATGAAAACCTCATGTGGGGATTATTACTAATAAATAAAGGATAAATAAAGTGTAAAAGAAACAAAGGATAGAAGAATTTCGCACTGGTAGCCATTGACACGGTAGCTCAATTGGCAGAGCGACGGGAGGGCGTATACCCGAGGTCGCAGGTTCGATTCTCGCCTGTGTCGAAAATTTTTTCTTTCCTTTATTTATTAGCTATGCTTCTAATTTACAAATTTTAATATAAGTGCATAAATGGGTATTTATGTAATACATTTAGATTCCTTAGCAAACTAATTATATTGTCATGCTGAGATTCTTCGAACACCGTTATTTTTACTTAACTTACTATTATTTCAAAATTATTGACTTGCCTTTTCTTTTATTTCAGATTTGTTCATGATTCAAAACTTGGCCCCTATGTCATGTTGCTGATAGCAAAGCTCTGAAGATTCATGCACACGAATAGGTCCTCATTCAGGAGAAAACAAAAAACTGAAAGTGTATTTTTCAGAAGTGTGAAATCGAGGACTACCCCGTCCTTGATGTACTCGACGGTTGACAAGCCTTGTTCCTTGACGCTTTGTATTACAAAAAGGCCCTGCCGTTATTCCGCGAGAGATCCGAGATTAAGAAGTCAGTCGAGAGAAGTTAATCCGTCACCGTAGGTAAACTGACGGAAGGGCTGATACCCTAAAATACAATCGTTAGATCATATTAAGATCTGAAAGTCGAGCCCTAGGAGGTACCGATGGACTCGCAACGTACGTACCAAAATGGTATACCAGGTGTTAAACATGAAGTTAAACCTTCAGAAGGAGACATGGCAACTTCACCCCTCCTCACGAAAAGCGAAGTTGTCAGCTTTAATCAGAAGAGTCTTGGAACCGAGTTAAATAATAAATCTCCCAAAAGTGATGAGAATTACAATTCTAAAGGCATGGAACTCGGTAAAAACGACCTCAACACAATTAATTCTATGAAAACGAATGAGAAAAAAGGCGATTCTTTATCTGTTTCTTACCACCGTGATACATCTAAAAATAGTGATGAAGATGCAGTTTCAACTAATGAAGGTGTGAAGTTTTTTGGGTTAGACGACGATGACAGTATTTGTTCTAGTGTACCTGAGGAAGAACAAGGGCCTCAAATACCTGATGGGGGTTGGGGCTGGGTAGTAGTTGTTGCGTCATTTTTAATCGCAACTGTAGCTGATGGTTTGGCTTTTTCTTACGGACTGGTTAATGATAAACTCGTAGATCATTTCAACACAACTGAAGCTAGAACATCTCTTATCGGAAGTTTGTTTATATCAGTACCCCTAATCGCTGGACCAGTTATGAGCGCATTAGTAGATCGGTATGGTTGCAGAAAAATGACAATTCTTGGAAGTGTTGCTTCAACTATTGGATTTGTTGCAGCCGCTTACAGTAATTCGGTTGAAGTGTTATACATAACATACGGTTTGATGGCTGGATTAGGAATGGGACTCCTCTATGTGACATGTGTAGTTTGCATAGCTTATTGGTTTGACAAAAGGCGTAACCTTGCAGTTGGTCTTGGATCTTGTGGAGTAGGTTTTGGAACATTTTTCTATTCACCATTTACAACTTATATGTTGGAAGAATTTGGCTGGAGAGGAACGTTATTACTATTGTCCGGTACAGTACTTAATGTATGCGTTTGTGGAGCTGTTATGAGAGATCCAGAATGGCTTAAGGAAGAACAAAGGAAACAAAGACAACTTAACAAATCTAAACGTGCTTCAAGTTCAATATCGATATCTGCAAAGTCTGCAAAATCTGGTGGTGGAGAGTCAGTTTTCCCGGGCATAGAAGAGTTGCAGCATTTGATGAAAAGTGGAGAAACACCAGAGTTTATACTAACCACTCTTGTTGCATCAATTGCTGAGGCAGAAAATTTGGATGCTACGACAAAAATCAATGCCGATATTTCGAAGCATCACAAAGTTAGCAGTGTTATAAATCTTCCCACATTTTTGAGACAAAGCGAAAGGGTAATTTGATTTTTAATTCATTGATAATTAATTTGTATTGTAGGCTCCAACTAAAACTAATTTTGTTTTTTTTTGCAGCTGCCAGCTGAAGTTCTTGAACAATTGAGATCAAACAAACGTCTTTACAATATAATATTAGAAAATTATCCATCTTTGCTTGCGTTGAGAAGCAACTCTGAGCAAAAACTGCCAAATGAAAGTTCAGTTTCTAAACCAAAACCAGTGACTATGTCTATGAAACTCAAACTTAGTAAGAAAGATAAAAAGAAAGAATTCGAAAATAAATTGGATATTGTAAGAGAGAAACTGTTGCATCCGATTCCTGAGAACAAAACTGCGAATATTCCAGCAAGAACCAGACAAGACTGGTTCACTCGACAATTCAGCAATCAGAACTACTTCAGGGATTTGAAAGTTCACAGAAACTCTATTATGCACCGTGGTGCTATGATGAATATAGCCAAATATAAATTACGAGCTTCGTCGTGTCCGGATATTTATAGAAACTCCATGTGGTCGGTCGAGGAGGATGACGAAGAGAGAGTAAGTATATTTATAGCTTTATATTGAGTGTTAATGTAGGTTAGAATTGATTGTTTCTTTTCTTCTGTTTTGTAGTTTAATATTAAATCCTTTTACTTACAGGGCCAAGTGTAGAATATTTATTATGTAATCAAATCTGTTGTTCAGGCAATGATTGTATGCCATAGTAAATACGTTGTATCCTATAGGGTTGGTAGAGGAACTATTTTTCTAAACAACACGTCACATTTTGTTATCTGTAATAGTAGCATGAGACGTGAGAGAGCGAGTATTTAGCGTGAAAAGTGATAGATTTGGATACTGATAGATTTTATATGAATAATGATCCCACTTTTCTCGTTTACAATATACCCGCTTATGTGCTAAAATATTACAAACTTCCTAAGTTAAAATATAAACACAAACTTGAAATTAAAACTCCTTTCAAAATTAGAATGTTTTGTTTATGTCACCAGGTGACAAAGTCACGTGATATTCAGAAGTATTAGTACCTCTGCCAACCCCTTCGGGGATATTCAGCGTGAACGTTTATGTTTATGTATGTTATGTTTATGAAACAAAGAAAACAAGAATTTCGCACTAGTAACGCTTTGACACTATAGCTCAATTGGCAGAGCGAGACGGGTGCGTATACCCGGAGGTCGTGAGTTCGATTCCCGCTGGTGTCGAAATTTTTCTTTCCTTTATTTATCAGTAATTCCTTCTTTCAATCAGCATTAATTCTCAAAAGAATGTTGCCAAAGAGTTTAGGATAAATGGATTCTCAAAGAAGAAACATACATAAACATAAACATAAACGTTCACGCCGTTTATCCCCGAAGGGGTTGGCAGAGGTACCAATACTCCTGAACTCACATGGCAAGCGCCATCTAGTTTCCAGAGAAGGTACCCACGTTTTGCTTAGACAGTGTACTCACGTGATAGGGGGCAGGCCTATCGCCGTTTTGTACGAATACACTGTCACATGACTAAGTACAACTCAGCCATGTGGGTTTCCTCACGATGTTTTCCCTCACCGTTAACAACCATGATAAATTAACCACACATATGACTTTAGAAAAGACAAATTGGTGTAGGCCCGTCCCAGGATTGGAACTCACGCCCTTCTGTTTTCGGGCGGGTGTTCTACCCACTGGGCTATCATGTCGCTGTAGAAACAGGTTCTTTTTTCAAAATGTTTTAGCGGTTTAGATATAGAGTACCTACGACTAGTTTTAAATATATAATTTTGAGGCATACAGTGTGTCCAGTAAATAAACGTCCAACCGTTAACCACCAATAGAGGACCCTGTGAAGTGCCCGGAAATGCATTTTTTTTTATTTTACAAATAAGCCAGGTTTAAGTTGTTTTTTATTTTTTTAAATTCCTTTCGGCTATTTTGTTATGGTAAGAGGGCAAAAATAGGGATATCGGCATATATTTTTTTATTAGACTCCTAATGAAGCAAAGAACAGCTTGGTTAGCAAAAATTGAGGATTAGAGGAGAATTGGTTAGCAAGAGGAGGACAACTTAAACCTGGCTTATTTCTAAACCAGGTTTAATATAATAAAAAAAAATGCATTTCCGGGCACTTCACAGGGTCCTCTATTGGTGGTTAACGGTTGGACGTTTATTTACTGGACACCCTGTATGTATCGTATCTGATTACTCAGGTTTTGTGTTCGAGAAAATATATTAATTTGTCACATTTTTATTTCAGACTTGGGGCAGAAAGCTTTTAGATACGATAAACAAAACATTTGATTTCAAGATGTTCACGGAGTTTCATTTCTTGATGATGAATCTGTCTACTCTTATTCTGTTCATCTGGTTCATAGTCCCTTACTTCTACATCTCCAGTTTCATGATTGCTAACGGGTACTCCGAGGGTCAAGGAGCCGCTATGCTCAGTATTTTCGGTGTTGCTACTATTATTGGAATCGTAAGTATTGTCGTTTATATAAAGCATTACAATAACATTTGCGTCGATCGTGGGGGTGATGACTTTTTTTATATAGAGTACCCAAGAGACAAATTCATTCCCCGATTTAAGGAAATCAAAGTATTGAATAATATAACACCCATATACTCACGGTAATAAATCCCTTAGGGGTAGCCAGAGCTTTTGAATCAGAAAATTTTTCAGCTTCTTTTGAAATAGGGGAAATAATTGTGAAATTAAGGTTTTGAGTTATGGGTCTCCTACCGCATCACCCAAAAATCAGTCCCTCTTGCACGATCATCCATGGGAACAAATGTGATAGTTCTATTCTAATCCGACTCTACGCAGCACTACAAGAGCTATACAAGAAAAATATTGTTGATAGAAATATGTACGTATCTAATAATAATAAGATAGTCGCTGGTCTTTAGTCGCATTATGCTCATATTTCTTTGAGATTTGGAGGCCTTTTCTGAAATACTTTATCAATAAATGACGTCTCGAATGAATTGAAATCATACCCAGAAATTCAAATCAGCTGTATAGTATCCTCCAAGTAAGAACTAAATTGTTTAATTCATTATTTTCAGGTTGGCCTAGGATGGGCTGGTGATCAGCCGTGGGTAAACATCATGAAAACATACGCCTTCTGTTTAGTCATATGCGGCATTACCATATGTCTGTTTCCTGTCATCATAAAAGTGACAGATGCTAGTGTCGCATCCAGTTTTTACCTCCTCGCTGCAAACTCTTTGGTGTTTGGCCTGACGTTCTCAAGTTCCTACTCGTATACGCCAAGTATTTTGGTAGAATTGGTAGGACTGGACAAATTTGCTATGGCCTATGGATTGGTGCTGCTGAGTCAGGGACTTGGACATTTAATTGGACCACCCATTGCAGGTAAAGTTTATTTTAGTTGGTTTTGCATTTTATAAAATAACAATAAATGTAACCGTGGTAAAAATCTTTGCCTCGGGTGTGAAAGAGAGAGATAGCTTCAACCGTTAAAAGCAAGCAAAATAAACATAGTAATAGATGTTTATATCGCCACTACTATAAGGGTTCTTTAAGGGTTACATATTTTGTTTATGTCATTACATTAGTTGACACTCGGTTGTGGGTTAAACATAATTCTCTGTACAATGAAGATTATTTGACGACAGCCGTGGCCGAGTGGATACATGTCTAGCTACTCGGTCCAGAGGTTGCGGGTTTGATCCCCGCTGAGAGCAACATTTGTGTGATGAGCATAAATGTTTCGTTTCTTAGTCTTGGGTGTTATTTATATGTGTATTGTATAATATTAAATATATCGTTGAGTTAGTATCCCATAACACAAGTCTTGCTTAGTTTGGGGCTAATTTGATGGGTCTCCAACCGCATCGCCCAATAATCCCTTTAAAGCCCCAATACCGTTAGTCGTCTCTTACGTACACCCACCGGAAGAAATGGTGTAGTGCTATTCTAAGCCGACACTACGCAGCTAAAAATAAAGCGCTAAAAATAAAGCTTAAAAAATATTATCAATTATATGTGTTTTTATCTTGCTTGCTTGTTCGCAAGCTTGCTTGCATATAAAGGGGTTGCAGGTGGATTGCGCCCCCTGCTTGGGTGGGTCGCAGGCACAGAAAAGTTAGGTAACACTTTGCTAGGTTAGATTATGTATAAAACGAGCGAGCGAATCGCAGCGGAGCGAGCACCTTAAATGCATGATTCATGCCTATTTGCATGCATGCTTGCTTGTTTATCGTAGTAACGATATTATTAATAAAAATAATATGACCATTGAATGTTATGAAGAAAAAAGATCATGAAAAAAAATATAGCATTAAAAAGATTCTTGGTTGTAACAGATTATGTAGAAATTATGATCACTAACTGTTATGAATTCCGTTAGTAGTATTAAAAATGTATGAATAAATAAAGTATGAAAAATAAAATTATGGAGAGTGATTATTATGAAAACAAATCGTTAGTAAGACGACAAATATGATTTAGAATTTTATGTGAGCCAATATGGACCCAAATATCTTGAATATAAATTGTACCTACCTTAAAGAAAACCTTTCTTGAATCTTTTGAAGATCACTTAATATTATGAAAATTAGCTTAGAATAGTACGAACCCATTTCTTTCCGTTAGTATCATTCGAAAAGCGCCTTAGGGTATTAGGTTCATAAGTTATGGTTGAGCGATGTGGCTGGAGAACAAAAGTGGGTGAGGATTCCCAATATTGAAGCCCTCGGTACTCTGTTTTGTATGTAAATGATGTAGGTTTCTTTTATCAAAACAGATGTCTATAGCCAATGCATCATTTTTAACAATTACTATTTCTCAGCTGACAGAATGGATAAATCATTCACGGCCTATATTCTCAAAGAATACTAGTATATCGTCCAACATTGTTATTTCCTCGTGTTAAGAGTGCCAACTTTTTGTAGCAATATTACCACACCACCACACAAACTCGTAATAGGAAACAAGTCTGTCAGCATTTTGAACAGATACGCTTATCCATGACAAAAGCCTAGGTCAACCGTACCAAGTAAACTGGCGAGACAGGCCTCTCGGCTGTTCACTTGGTGCGTGTGTCCTTAGCTTAAGATGTCTTTTTTGCATCTGAGTCCCGTTTTACCCACCGACCTACCAACATAATCCTGATTTAAGCTAGATACTCAATTCCTCTTTATTCCTTTCAAGGTACGCTGAAGGACAACATAGGAACGTGGGACGCTGCTTTCTATGTCGGCGGCATATGGGTGATAGTCTCTGGTCTGCTGGTCTTGGTCGTGCCTTTGACGAACAACTTTAGGATTATTGGAAACGCACCCCTTTGCAAGGATGTTGCACCTGAACCCGATTCAGGAGTGCGAATTATCATTGCCCATTAATCTGAGCAGTTATAAGATGTGCATTATTGTGAAGACGTTTTGCCCGCCTTACGCAACTTTTTTATTTGACCTGACTATGTATAACGTTTAATATCTTGAAGGTAATATTATGTTTTCATTACCGCAACAAAATAATTTTGACAAATATGATATATTAAAGGCACGTTTACACTTTAAAAAATAGATAAAACAGTGGGACCTATAAGTATTGACAAAATTATAATAAAATTGTGGGATTCCATTGAAGCTACTCTGTAATAAGCCTTAAAGTAAACTTTGTAGGTTTTCGTGACGTTGAATGGCGTGTATTAATGGATCGGTTTTGACAAATAATTTTTAAATTCTTCTTTGATAAATGTTTACGTAGATTGATAAAAGAATTCTTCGCACTTCCTATTTTATGCATCATGAGGTTTACTTATTATATTCATTATTATTGATAAAATACAATCGTTTCAGTCTAACTAGATTAGTCTTTGAACTGAGAATATATCAATTCGGCTCTTGATTCCATGTGCGACACTTATTGACCAATGTATGTTAAAATTGGAAGTATTAAAACATTTTGTAAGTAGAACCTTCTACAACAATATAAGTTTTCTGGCGGAACAGATTTTAGTCTCTCATGAGATTACTTATTTGTCTTATCTATGCTATCAAGTAGTAAACATAATAGGATTCCATCCGAACACAAAAAAAGAGTGCCTTTAAAGACAAGTGCCTTTAGAAGTATAACTAAAAATTATATTGTGTTTCAAGCCAGATTTGTTTGAGTCGTTTGAAGCTACAGTTTTATATCGATACATTTTGACTACAAATCAAAGTATTCTTTGAAGATATGTAGAATCCTTATATTAACTAGTTTCAAAATTAACGAAACAGATCAATAGAGTATAACCAAAAGATACTTTTAATTACTCTTCTAACAAAGTATTCTTTGTAAGGACAAGTTTTTTTTATGATTTTGACAAGTGCACCTTGATTGTGCCAATGCGGCTTCAGTATAAACAAATCTTAAAAGTTAAGGTTTTTTAGATGTAATTTCATATATAGTTTAGACTTGTACTACTCGTACCTATTTTGTTGACTTCAAAGACCTGCTACTTATTATTATTTTAGTAGATAATACATAGCTAATTTTGTGGTTTTGAGTGTTTTTTGCAATAATGAAATGTCGAATTTTACTAGCCTTAAGTTAGCGTTTGATTTAAGTTTTTGTAGAAGATAATGCGTGATTTGCGAATATTGAAAAGTTATTTTAGTTTCAATCTCTCAGTGAGGTATTTAAGTATTTTAGTAGTGTAATTTCTCAACTGTATAACTTTTTTTAAGCTTGCATCAATCAGAGAAATGTACCACTATCAATGAAATCAAAAAGCCCGTGTGAGCTTGACAGTTCATGATCAATATAATAAAACAACAGACCTTTTTATTTTCATTTTCGAACAACGAGAAACTAAATTGATTATAACCATTGTTGTTTTGTGAATCTGTTGTTTTGATTCCAAAAGAGTTGCCTATGGATTTTTTATCAGCAAACATCTGCTTAATTACCTATTTTATAAACACCACTATATGTTATTATAATACGTCTCAGATACGATTGGTACGGACGGACTCGTTTCATAAGTAAATTTTATGCATTGAGTATTCTTGTATTGTATACGTTATTCTAAGATTTCTTTCTTAGCTCACTATTGTTTTAATACCGATATTTATTACAAATCTTGCCATTTGTGACTTAAACAACTCTTTAATAAAGTAAATAAGAATCAAGTTTTTATTTTTTATTGAACACCTTAGCTCGGCTAGTTTGGTTCTCGAAAACACGTCATACAATTTTATGTCATTATCCAAAGTGAACAACACCATAGTGTTAAAAATTACTACATATATGTGTTTAAAGAATAAAAGGTTATGTATGAAAGATTGATGTAATGTCAACAAAGCTACAGAGGTTTGCCAGGACCGCTCTTTGGCTCAAACATACAAAGTGACAATTTATAATCTTTGCCTACCCCATTGAGAACTAATGGCGTGAGTATATGTATGTTTTTGTATTCTGTGTGACTTAACGTAAAGAAAGTAATACCACTTCTTAGAGGATTTATAAAGATGTAATGTTTGAAATTTTAAGTCGATCTATCTAATAAACATGCACTCGGGTACTCGTAGGACGTCACATAACAACTACAAACCAAAAAGTTAACAATGCTTCAAGCGCTTGGTTACACTCAGATTTTAGGGCTCAATTACTATATAGTGAAAAAAATACATCGTTTTCTTTTTAAATTTATTGTCTTAATAGCAAGTTGCTTTAAGTTTTAAATCATAAAACTTTGGTCTCAGTATTTATTCATTTCAGAAAAATGAGACAAAACGTTTTGTCTAAAGTGATTTCATTCCCCCACATTGATTGTTCTACAATTTCTCGACAACAGAAGTTTTTAAGAAGTATCATGGCAATTGCATTGCATATTAAATGCCTACAAAACTTGCAAATGGGCAGTTCAGTAATCTTTATTTTGTTTTGCTCATGTTCATAAAATAATCGTTGCTTTGAGTCCTTACTTACTGAAATAAATAAATCGAATTAAGTTTTTGCTGAGGCCGATTGCGTTACGTCAGGAAAGTTACGATTGTGTAAATAACGTATAGCCTGACGTATAATCGTAACGGTTCTGACAGCATAAAGTTGAAGACACATACACACATTGTAAGTAAGAAATGCTCTTAATTTTCTTTAGCAATGCATCAGAGAAACATCAAAGAAGTCCCCGAAAATGTTTCATTATGCGACATAACATCTTACGATTGCATGTATGGTAACTGTCCTAACTGCATAGAATCAACCTTACAATAAAATTCAGACACGGAAAAGGAGATACTCGTTATGGGATATTGGCGTGGGAAATGTCAATAATTTTGTACTGTGGCTTTAAACATTTCTCACATATAACATAACATAAACGTTCACGCCGTTTATCCCCGAAGGGGTTGGCAGAGGTACCAATACTCCTGAACTCACATGGCAAGCGCCATCTAGTTTCCAGAGAAGGTACCCACGTTTTGCTTAGACAGTGTACTCACGTGATAGGGGGCAGGCCCATCGCCGTTTTGTACGAATACACTGTCACATGACTAAGTACAACTCAGCCATGTGGGTTTCCTCATGATGTTTTCCCTCACCGTTAGCAACCATGATAAATTAACCACACATATGACTTTAGAAAAGACAAATTGGTGTAGGCCCGTCCCAGGATTGGAACTCACGCCCTCCTGTTTTTCGGGCGGGTGTTCTACCCAATGGACTATCATGTCGCATCTCACATATCTGAGCTCATATAGAACCCGTACTAAAAATTGTGAGGAAAAAACACCTTAGTCTCCGTGCTGCACTGTTTTTTAGATGGCCTGACCTCACATATTGGCAAAAGCATATTTTATTTCTGCACACAATTTTGACAAGAAGATTCGTTTTTACGCTGAAAAGAACTTTTAAAGTTCATCAAAACAGTGGTAGTCAAAAAAGAAGACCGAATTTTGAAACATTTTATGCTTTTGCGGTGAACACCGGGGAATATGTCAATGTTTTAGTCGCTCTTTGATATATCATACAGGTGTTGGCTGTAAAGGTTTTTGCCTTTGCCTTTTAACACTAAAAACAAGCTAAACTAAAATCAATCAATTACGGGATGCCAGAAAATAGGTTTTGTATCTTTTAATGGAAATTTGCGAACTGCCTGCCAACCCGCATTAGGCTGCAATGGTGGCCACACACACACAATCACCAACATAAAATCATCATACCAAAACTATCGGAGGGGACATTATAGGGGACTGTGATGTGCCTATGATGTTATAAAATCCTGCTTTCATTATTCTACTACTACTACTAAGCAATAAAATGCTTTCTATTGAAGTCTTAGTTTTGGGAAGACATATTTTGTCCCTTTTGCTGAAACGACCCACCTCGATTAGCTCAAAGAATATACAATATACCACCGTAGGATTCGCTGCACAAATCGACATAAGCTTAAAACACAAGTTGTGGGCAAAGCAGACTTATCAGAGGTAAAGATAAAGCCTCACACTCGCAAATTATCATACAGCGTCAACTAAATCATTGGTCATCAGTCCATGTGATGAGTAATATAAATTTCAAATTTTACTAACATTGTTTAGAAGTCTAGTTACTAACAGATATATGGACATATTGTACTAATTAATCATAAAAACTCTGAAATAAATGATTTTATTATTAATATGTATCATCCTAGTTTGCCTACCTATGCCGTAAAAGTAGGGTTTATTGTAATACATACATACCTATAATCACGGCCATAAATCCCAAAAAGGGGTAGCGAGAGCTTCAATCAGAGCTAGAAACTCCTCAGCCACATTTGTAAGTTAATAGGGGACAAGGTGGTAGAAATAAACTATCTTTGGTGATGGGTCTCCAACAACACCGCCTAAATACCACTTAAAAAAGACCCACACCTTTATTGTAAGCTAGTGATATATTTATTTATTGAGATTTTAGTGAGCAGAATTACATTATCAGTAAGAATTTCAGTTTTCTAGCTATCACACTTTATTAGATACTGGACAGCCTGGTGACAGGCAGACTTAGAACGATTGTCTAATTAAAAGGAACCTGTGTTGCCAAATTTAGAGATTTTATCTGAATGTGTGATGATAATTATAGAAAAATTCTCAACGTAATTGAATCCATTGTTGTTTAATTATTTAAAAACAAAATCCATTGTTGTTTAAAAAAAAAAACGGACGAATTGAGAACACTCCTTTTTTTGAAGTTGGTTAATTATTTAAAAACAAAACTAACATCAATGCAGTGTTGCCAAAGGAGGATGGGCGAAAGTGGTCCAAGAGCCTCCACCGATGAGAGTAATGCCATTCGATAGATATATTTTTTGTCTCGAAATAAAAGTAAATGCGATTAAAATCCATCCGAGGGTTTTTTTTATGAGATTCTATATTCATTGTATTTTACTTGTTTTTTTTATAGATATAGGTACCTTTATTATTATTTTTATACAGTAAAATGCCACGTTGTGGCAGCTGTGGGGGTGCGGCGCAGAAAGCATTCGCATCACCCTGTCCCCCTCACCCTCTCCCCCTCACCGCGAACCCGAAACAAGAGGCGCGCGTGCACGTCGCATGTAGTCTGGTCTGGAGCTAGAGTTCATCTTGTTCACAAGTGTTATTTCTGTGCTGTGTCTATCTGATTGCCGTGTAGTGCCGGCTTAGATTGTCGCTACCCCTTTATACCCACGGGTGTCGTAAGAGGCGACTAAGGGTATTGGGGCTTTTCATTGGATTTTTGGGCGATGCGGTTGGAGACCCATCACCAAAAACCTTTATTCTACCATCTTTTCCCAACTCAACTTCCAAAAGTGGCTAAGGAATTTATAATTCCTTAGCTCTGGCTACCCCTTCTAGGGAAATATAGCCCTGAGTATATGTATGTATGTATCTATCTGAACTAGTAAAAAGACTACAACGCGAATAACGCTTGTTTATGGACACCTCTTTTACTTTGTGATTGGTAATTGTTGAACTGAGATTTTGTTTTAGAGTGAAAGAGATAGAAACATTATGTCAGATACATGGCGGCATTTCTGTCTTCTTCTTACGGTCAATGCAATCACAGTATACTAGTACGATGTATAGTACGGTTTCGCGCCGTTATTAATTCCTGTTTTCTTAGCATATAACTTATCTATAAAAATTTTACGTTATTGCAACATACATGGATATTTTTCCATGAAACGGGCATCTAGGTTAACAGAAAATAGTTGCGAGTTATAACCAAATCATACTTTGCACCAACGACTTTGGAGCACAGTAGCGGTCTTTAACCTAGTTTACATTAAATGACGAAATAAAAATATTTTTTTCTCAAAATCACCCGGACGAATTTTGATGCCCTTATGTCATTTTGAAGTAAGCATATGGGCCTTTACTTTGGCACATGTTTCAACCGTGGAGCTTCTTGGACCAAACTCCATACAAGTTTGCCCATCCTCCTTTAGAAATTTTATCTGAACGTAGTTGTAGGTGTTTGAGTTTTTTGTCTTTAAAATATGAAAAAGTAAGCATTTAGATGTTTTTGTCTGTAAAATATAGGAAGTAAAAGTTTTTATCTATAAATGATAGTAAATCTAGAGATTCTTAGGAAAAATCTAGGGGAAGAGGAAAAACAAATCTGGCAACACTGAATCAATCGTATGAAAGCAAAGCAACAGTCATTCGGCAAAATAATCAGTGTTGCCAACGTAGGCGATTTTTCGCCATTTAGGCTACTCAGATTGGAAAACGGCGACCAAAAAATCGTAAAGGCGACTGGTCGCCGTTTAGGCTACTCGAAAAAGATTAGATTAATTTTATTTATAATCGAATTACGACACAACTAAGCACAAAAAAATAATCTACATAAGAAGATATACGACAATCAAGATAAAAAGATGGCAAAACCCCTTGGCAAAACCCTTCACCCATATTGAACGTTTCATCTCTAAATACCTCTGAGATCATGTGGGCAATACTGTGAAAATATCACAGGTGGAGTTGCAAAAATTTAAATTCGAATTAACCGAATATTCGAATCAGTATGTTTATTAGAACTATTCGAATCAGGAATTTTTATTCGCTTAACCTTTAGGAGTAATAACAAAACAGGGCAAGAACAGAAATTGCTCGCAGCAGGTCAAGCAGAATAATGTTTTAGAGTCTGGCTAATGAGTCTTTGGACACGCCAATTTAAAATCTTTTCTTTCTTTAACTTTAAAACACTGTTTTGATACTTTTATTTTCTTTAAATAACTTCAAACTCTAGTTTAAAAGACTTGTTGTTTAAGTGTTAAGTACTGATTTTATTGTATGTACAGGAAGTTATAATATAAATACATAAGTAAATAGTTAAAAAGGTGGTTTTTATTTTAGTTTCGGGTTTGGGCTACTTTAGGCTACTCAAGCATTGAAAATTGGGCGACATACGGTCTTGACTTGTTGGCAACACTGAAAATAATAATAAACACACATTTTCTTCACAAGAGTCCAATAAAGTGACTCGGCAAAGATACCCTACCTCAATGTAAGCTACTCTTATTACTATTTATACATTTCATCAGACGCACTTATTAAATATAACAGATTTTTGTACAATGTTTAATTCTGGAATTATTTTCATTTTTAAAACACTTCTCTAGTGTACATTTCATTATTAAGACAATATACTAGTTCCATTATTATTTCTTTATTGTCAAAACACAAACAATTCCATGATTATGTATGCAATTGAACGTTATAACTTATAACACCTGTTGCTGCCAAGAAATATTTCAGTTTGACCAAGTTGTTACTATTATTTATTTATCGTTACAGGCGATGAGCGCGCTTCTTGGTGAGCCTCTTTATGCAGGGACCTCGTCACCATGCGTCAACTTCATGGAACGGTAATGACACTAATATTTTATTAATGGTAATAATAGTATAATATTGGAATATTTTTGGTTTTATAAATAACCATTCAATAGTGGTAAATTATTACACTCGACCTTAAATGTTAATGAAACCCTGGTTCTTTTGTATGAAAAAGGCATGAGTTCAAATTCCGCAGCTAGCTTAGTGTCTAATGTAGTGGTAAGTCAAACTTACTGTGTGGTGACAGGGATACTAATACTTCCATACTTCACATTGCTAGAAAGTGTTTTCACATGATTGGAGCAGGCCAAGCCTGAGCCATGTGGGTTCCCTGACTTTTTTCCTTCACTCAGTGATATGGGTAATTGATCTATAAGTATGTTCTTTGTAAAGAAACTAATGTATAAATGCAAAAGAGACTTGAGTTCTGGGCGTTTTGTGTGTATATATGAAAATTTTGTTAATAGGCGATATTATTTTTTAATATAGGAAGGGGGATCAAGTTTATTGGTAAAATAAAATGTTTTTGTGTTAACTGCTGTGCGGACCTTTGTAAACATAATATTGGTTCTGATTGTCTTATGGGTCAGATTGTCATTAGGCTTTCAATCACAACATTTTGACATATTACATTTAACTATTCCAACTGTATAGCAAGCACAAGCACTATTTTATCAACAGGATAAAAGTTAGAATGAGATGGCAGTATACAATACTAAGTAAGTGCGTAAGAGATGGCTGCTTTATCCAACGCGATAACTAGTTTAAACTGTGTTTGTGCTTGCCGTTCTGATATCTTTTTGACACATACATATACTCACACTATTAGTTCCAATCGGGGAAGGCAGAGACTATTGATCACCACTTTTTACGATCTTAGTAAACCTCTTGTGCTTCATTTGCATTCATATTTTTTTTAATACATGCTCGTTTATACTTCAGACTTTGAACATCTGTCCATCTGTTCGAGTAGATTCTCTATTGAGAGGGAATATTTATGTGATGAGCATAAATGATTGTTTCTTAGTCTTGAGTGTCATTTATATGTGTATTATATAATATTAATATAGTGGGTGAACGTAAGAGGTGACCAATGGTATTGGGGCTTTTAAGGGAATTTTGGGCGATGACATTGGAGACCCATCACTAATAACCTTTATTTTACCATCTTTTCCCCACGCAACTTTCCAAAAGTGGTTGAGGAATTTCTAATTCCTTAGCTCTGGCTACCTTATCTAGAGATTTATAGCTGTGCGTATATGTATGTATGAATAATAGGGTTATGATGAGAATGTAAAGTGGGACAAACAGATATTGCAATTGATTCTGTTTATTTCTACATAATCTATGACATATTTGATAAAAGACATTTATTTAGTGAACCATGAATAATTTTATGTAAGTTGATAAGAGATATATTATTACGACGGTGTTCTAAACGCTTCACATATGGGTTCCAAATAACTGATTGTTCAGTTATTCTAATTTAGAACTGATGAAACTATTATAAAAAAATATACTACCTTTTGTTACCGGACTGATGACGCCAAGAATTTTGTTGTTCATAAACAAACATAAAAACCGTGAGTGTATGTATGAATGATATGTACATGATCTTATTTGAGGAATAAAACTCAGAAAAAACGTTTTATAGTCTACATTAAGATTTAAAAAAATGTATTGAACCAAGTTGTGTAAGTCCTGCTGTAGAATGTTACATCATTATTGCCGGTACAATTACTCTTAACTAGGAATTCTCTTGCAAATATAATTTGAATCAGCGAAAGTTCTTGCATAATATATTTTACTCCTTTGTGCAAAAAGATGTAATACAAAAATAATAAATTTTCTTATCTTGCATTCCTATATTTTCCAACCGTATCACTTAAAAATCCCCAGTACTTTAAGTCACTATTATATATTGTTTATTTTTTTCAGGTTTGTCCATTTCGACTTCAAGGGTGCTCCTTTGAAAGTCCCTTATTTGGAGAAGGTAGATACAATAAATAAAATGTTATGTATAGATTTCATTAACAATAACATAAACATAATAACATAAACGTTCACGCCGTTTATCCCCGAAGGGGTTGGCAGAGGTACCAATACTCCTGAACTCACATGGCAAGCGCCATCTAGTTTCCAGAGAAGGTACCCACGTTTTGCTTAGACAGTGTACTCACGTGATAGGGGGCAGGCCTATCGCCGTTTTGTACGAATACACTGTCACATGACTAAGTACAACTCAGCCATGTGGGTTTCCTCACGATGTTTTCCCTCACCGTTAACAACCATGATAAATTAACCACACATATGACTTTAGAAAAGACAAATTGGTGTAGGCCCGTCCCAGGATTGGAACTCACGCCCTTCTGTTTTTCGGGCGGGTGTTCTACCCACTGGACTATCATGTCGCTTACCAATAACATTATTAACAATATTGCTTAATAAATAGAATCAGTTTTATTTGATACCAATTCGGTATGCAAAGTTTTACTAAAGTGATGCTGATTACAAAACTATTTCGAGATATTATGGTTATAAATAATATTTTCTTGAAATTATATCAATTGAAGCTTTTGCAGTTTATTAATAAAAGATCGAAAATCATAGGTTTGTTTAGTATAATATCGTAATAATTTCATTTGACATCACAAATTCGTGATATGTTTTGCAATCAGCAACATTTTTATAAAACATTTCGCTTCATTTGCATGTCGCTACGTGATTTTATCGATCGATGACGTCATTAAGTACAAAAGTTAAACAATCTTTAAAAAATCATAACTTTACAATTACTCATTTTAAATGGAAAATATTCAAATTAGTCTTTTATTTTCGTGTTTACTATCGAATAAAAATATTTAATAAATACCAAAAAAAACTTTGCATACCGAATTACATAGGTACTCACATGTCTAAATTCGAGTTCGAGATTTGTAATTCATCAGCCACTTTTTAGAATTTGACAGGAAACAAAAAAAAAGAATGGTTAGTAATTGGTCCTCTTCAAAAGTGCCATTGATACCCACCATGGGAAGAAATAGGTGAGTGATATCTTAAGCTACACAGCACACTTATAAAATAAACTGATTACTAACTATATTGCACGAAAATCTTTGCAATTTTAATAGAAGACGCTTATTACATATATTAAATAATTTCAGGTCATCCTCATGGCTAAAACATGGGGGGCGACAGGAATACTCTTGGAGTGGGAAGATACATTCCCATATTGTGGGGATATCGTGAACATCGGGAGCATGGGACCAGGCAATAGGGAGGGGATCTACTCGATGGAGGAAGTGAAGCATGTCCTCGATTATATCAAGGCTAATGATATGAAAGCTGTAAGTAGAATGAGCTGTGTACAATTAATTCTATTTGAGAAAATCCTTGTTACATTACAGCCTTGGTAGTTTCCTCCTTTTTCGGGCTTAACATTTTCTTTTTTCCTTAATTGTATCAATAAGCGAATAAATGATTCGGTAGGTTTTCTATACGCATCTTTTTGGTATTTTTAACGATACTATTTACAATTTTAAAAAATAATATTATATCTCACCAAAATAAAGTAATTATTTTGTTATATTTTAAAGTATCTCATCTTTGGTTATTGATAACGTCATCAATCGCTAGCATTTGTAGCAAAATGAAAATGAAGCGAAATGCTTGAAAAACGTGTTTCTGATTACAAACCATTGCCAGATTTTGTGATGTGGTATATTTACATGATATAAAATTCCAATATTACTTTGACAAACAAACTTATGCTTATAAAATAATAATTAAATCTAACACTTTTGCAGCTTTTGATCCTATAACAACCTATCTAATCTCCAGATCCAGTTGGTTCAAACAATCGGCCACATGGAGTACGTACTCAAACACCCCGAGTACAAACATCTGAGAGAAGAGCCGTACTCCCCGGCTGTGCTGTGCCCGTCTAAGGAACAGTCCCAACGGCTTGTCAGGGCTATTGTAGATCAGGTAAAGAACATTTACGGCTATGGTGTAACAAGTAAAGTTTTTGGGTTGTTTCTGAAATATATGAACACTCAAAGTTATTTTAGTTTTGAATGTCAATGTTTAAAACATCTTCGCGATGAGCCGTTATCCCCGGCAGTTTTATGCGCTTCTTAGGAACAGTCCCAACGACTTGTCAGGGCTATGGTAGATCAGGCAAGGAGTTTTGCATCGTTTCTTGAATGTACAAAGACTTTGTGAAGCAATGATAATTATGTTAGTTCAGTATTTTGACATAAAATAATATAATTCATGATTTTATAATAAATATGTACTAAAACACCTCGAGTACAAGCCTCTTACAGAAAAGCCATTGTCCCTAGCTTTGCTTTGTACATCTAAGAAACAGTCCCAACGGCTTGTCTGGGCCATGATGGATCAGGTAAAGAGTTTTTTGTTAATTCTCTTATATACGAATAATTAAAGTCACTTAAGTTACATACATACACGCCCGATTTCTGAATTGAGTATTCAAGCTGAGAACGTCTTAAGTATCCTTTTGTCCCATTCAGTTGTTAAGATTTCAATGCGACAGAACGATAAAAAAGTTGTTCTCAGCTGGAATACTTAAATCAGAAATCGTTAGCCAAAGCTTCAGCATAAGAATTCACTTAAATTATGAATGTTAATGTTCAAAACATTTTCGCGAAGAGCCATTGTTTTGCCCTTCTAAGGAACAGTCCCAACGGTATGTCAGGGTTATGGTGGATTAGGTAAAGAGTTTTGTTTTTTTTCTTGTGTATACAAAGACTTTTATTTATAATTAACTCTCTTTTAATCTCAATGTTCACGCTTAATATATAAAACGGGGCAGAGGTACATTTACTTCTGAACATCACGTGACGTTTTTGCCATCTATCGTTCAGGGGGCTGTTTACTTATCTTTCGCGACCGCGATTGTGTCGCAAGTTGCAATATTCTCGCTGTAAAAACTGTCAAATCACATACAAATTTATGACACTGACAGCGATAATCGTGCAACATGCGACACAATCGTCAATCGCAAAAGACATGTAATCAGGGGCAGAGTACCCATAAAATTAAAACTTCTCCATTTTCCATTTCAGATGCTTGAAATGCAGCCGGATGCCAATTACATACATATTGGAGCCGATGAGGTTAGTTAACCTTAATAAGAATATTATCTATACTTTCACAGGTGGTACAGGAAGAGCCAGGTGAAAAATGTGGTAAAATAATGGATCTATATGTGCCACAATATATTATATTAGATTACAAGCAAACCTGGCGATACTCACTCACATACTCACACAACACGTACTGGCGCCATTGTAGTACATGCTATGTAAGAGAGATGGCGCTTTATGTGAAAATGATTCCTGTTTTTCTACTTTTCCTTTAAATTTTTTCTTGTATTTTCTATGCAATTAACCTCACGGAGCCCAAGATCTTTTCAATGAATGCATAACCGTGGAAATCAGTTCGTGCGTTCTGGTGTTATTGCGTCAGGAAGGACAACCCGACTTATTTTTATAATATAACTAGTGGTCTTAGTACATATTGCTGTGTATAATTTAATGACTTGATTCAGTTCTCACATCGTCTGAAGATAGCTATACGTTAGTTTAGGCTAGTTTATAGTTAGTAAGATGTAATTAAAATTTGTATAGTCTAATTAAATTTGTGTTAGATCATTTTGGTTTCTCTTCAGTCCTACGGTTGCCACATTTCATATTTGCCTTTAAAATCTGTCGTGTGTAATTAATTATTTAAGTAATTAATTAATTAAATTTTGTATTTAAAGCTAGCGATTTATTTTGTATTATTAGCAAAAAATCTATTGAAAGGAACATAACTTTTGCAATTAATTAGTAATAGCTTCCCTTTACAATCTGTCGGGTCACGTGCAAAAAAGAATTTTACTACGGAAATATCCATATTGTGAATTTCTTTGAATTCCATTGAGGCTTTCAGGAATAAACGTTTAAGTTCGACAAATAATTCCAAATTGGACATTAATTTGCAAACGACAGAACTTAAAACGCACCCCATGTATGAGCTTTAACTAATGTTTTTTTAATCAGGTATGGCACATAAACGTGTGCCCAGATTGCCAGAAGAAAACAGCAGAGAACCGATACTTCAAGGACTCGCTGTATCTCCAACACATCCAAGATCTGTGCACGGAGATCAAAGACGCTAGGCCGGGTATCAACATTCTTATCTGGGACGATATGCTGAGGCAGATGGAGGTGGATGTGTTGAGAGGTTTGTAAGGTTTTTTTTTAAATATAGGTTATTTCAACGATATAGACTCAACGTACACATTAACTCAAACTAAGTAGAGGTAGAATACTTCTGAAAATCACGTCACATTTTCAGCTGGTTTTCAGATTACCCACGTTTTGCTTGGATAGTTACTCACGTGATAGGGGGCAAGCCTATCTCTGAGTGACAACCCAGCCATGTTGGTTTCCTCACGATGTTTACCCTCACCGTTAAACTATTATAAACTAACCACACATGACTTATGTACTAAAAAAGAAAAATTGGTATAGGTTTGACCCGGGATTTGAACTCTCATTGTCTGCACGATAAGCAGTGTTCGATCCACTGAGATACCACGGTTAATGAACGCGTACATGACCATATCCGTAAAGCAATAGGTTGAGTCAAGGGCATCCCGGTGATAAACAGCCATTATGTTATCTTACTCTTACGGTATCTTCAGTAAGAGTATCAGACATTCGGAGATAACGTCGAAGAACTTTCTCTTTCAAAGGCAGGTGTCCGAAGTATGAGGAATAAAACAGCATGTATGAAAAGATTGATGGATGTGAATGAAGCTTGAGAAATTTGCCAGGATCGTACAAAGTGGCGATCGATAGTTTCTGCCTACCCCAATGGGAACTAACGACGTGAGAATATGTATGTATGTAACTTTCTCCCTGATATTCTCAAAATTGCGAGCACATTAGGAATCGAAAAACTCCCTAGTAGCCTTTTCTTGAATCCCGACGACCCGATCAACCGTCAACTAAAGGGCTAAAAGACCACTTAAAGATATAACATACTACAGACACCAACGTCAAATGTGGGGTAGAAAAACCGTAAAATGGAATCTCTTTTACCTTTCTACCGGCTGAAAGTCGCTGACGCTTCAGGGCTGGCAACAACCTATCAGTTAAACAATTATAATCTTCTTTTTTTTATTTATTAAAAGCTTTGATTAAAAAAAAAAGATACGGCACGTACTTATAATCTTCAACTGAAAAGAGGCATATTCACAACTACACAGCACGCACACTCACACAACTGTGTTTGTTATTTAACGTTGTACGCTACCGAACGACAGAGACAAACATATTTGATTCGAAAGTAGCGCGAGCGAGACAAGCGCATGCTGCTCTCGTGCGTCTAACTAAAGACGAGCGGAATCATACTTAACTTGTCGTACATCAAGATATTGTATATTTCTATCTCACTCTGCAAAATGGCGAACAAAGCAATAAGTGAATTTAAAAATATCATATTATTTTTAAGTTTTTATGTACTTACGAGTGAAAAGTGATTCCATGAGATTTGTTTTTTCTTTTGGAATAGTTTGTAACATAAACATAACATACATAAACCTAAACGTTCACGCCGAATATCCCCGAAGGGGTTGGCAGAGGTACTAATACTTCTGAACATCACGTGACTTAGTCACCCGGTGTTCAGAGTACCCACGTTTTGCATGGACAGTGTACTCACGTGATAGGCCTATCGCCGAATAGTTTGTGCAACGCATAAAAGCACACGAAGGCATTTTTGGTAACCGCTATCTCGCTTAAAATAATAAAACTGTTTCTTCGAGTCACACACCTGTTCCTGTCACTTTTCGATTGCGACTAAACGCAATTAGGCGACGTTAGCCTGATTTAAAGGATCCACGCGCTAGAGGCGAGTCACCCATCTTCGCTATTTTCTTTTAATCAAAGATTAAAAGCATACTGTTTTTTGAAAAAGCAAGTAAGTAAAACCCATGTTTATAGCGATGCCATTATGCATATAGTTAATATTTATAAAAGTAATATATAGTAATACAGTATATATAAAAGTAAGTATGTTAAATGTTTTTTTTTTGTAAGTTACATTCGTAATCATTTTCGGTGGAAATGTTTATTATAGTGTAGTGTGGTGTGCCGTGTAGTGTCGGCTTAGAATAACACTACCCCATTTCTACCCTTGGGTGATCGTAAGAGGCGACTAAGGGTATAGGAGCTTTTTAAGTGATTTTTGGGCGATGTGGTTGGAGACCCGCCAATCAACTTCCATAAGTGGCTGAGGAATTTCTCATTAAGTTAAGGGATTTATAGCCGTGAGTATATTTATGTATGTATGTTTATTATAATCAAGAAGATAATCTATGTAAATAGATAAAATATACCTACATATATTTCTTTCCAGAATACCACCTAGGCAAGTTGGTCCAACCGGTGGTATGGGATTACAACACGGAGGAATATTTCAACATGAACCAGAATACATGGAGGGTGTACAGGCAGGTTTTCAACAAGGTGTGGGTCGCATCGGCATATAAGGGAGCTAATGGGAGCTCTAAGGTCAGTTTTTACATACATACAAGTCATAAGTTCCTATTGCGGTTGGTAGAGACTATCGAATGCTACTTTTTACGATCCTATTAAACCTTTCAAGCTTCGTCTACAGTCATCAATCTTTTTATACATGCTCTTTTATTCTTCACACACTTCGGACGCCTGCTTTTTTTGAGCTAATTCTCTATTTGTCCTAATGTGTTCACTGTGGTCATTCTCTACTGGCATTACCATCAACATTAGAAATATTTCAACATAAACCAAAATACTTGGAGGGTTTACAGGCAGGTGTTTAACAAGGTGTGGGTCGCATCAGCATATAAGGGAGCTAATGGGAGCTCTAAGGTCAGTTACTATTTTTGGTGCACGAACACTCAGTTCCTAGTTCTGGTCGCAACTGAAACAGTGCGTAGATGAAATTTTATACGTCTACTCAATTAGTCAAACGTGTTGCGGATATCGAGTGCCCTGTAAGCGAAATCTATAGGGGGTTATCTATGATACCAGCGGTATAGCACCGAAGAATACTTTAATATGACATATGAAATGTTTAATGTGCCATATGAAAGTTTTAAGAGTGGCGGCCACGTTTTGATTAAGGTCACGAAAAGACAGAACATTTCTACTTACTCTACCAGAGCAATGCTTATCTATTAGATGTGATGATGATGACTTAAGAGAATATTCACCAACTATCCTTATTTTATTCCTTTCCCCTCAACTTCCTAAAGTGTCTAAAGAATGTCCAAATTAAGAAATACTGAAACCTCTTTTTTAAAAATATATATTATGTATGTATCTTCTACTGAAATTACCAAGAACATTAAGTCAAATTTTTAAAAATATATATTATGTATGTATCTTCTACTAAAATTACCAAGAATATTAAGTCAAATTTTTAAAAATATATATTATGTATGTATCTTCTACTGAAATTACCAAGAACATTAAGTCAAATTTTTAAAAATATATATTATGTATGTATCTTCTACTGAAATTACCAAGAATATTAAGTCAAATTTTTAAAAATATATATTATGTATGTATCTTCTACTGAAATTACCAAGAACATTAAGTCAAATTTTTAAAAATATATATTTTGTATGTATCTTCTACTGAAATTACCAAGAACATTTAGTCAAATTTCAATCCCACAACCTCCAAATAAATGAAAATATCCTTACAGATAGTTTCCCCAGTACAACGCTACGTGAGCAACCACGTCGCGTGGATGAAAGAGATGTACAACAACGCTTCTCAGATCAACTTTTGTGGGATTGTACTTACCGGCTGGTCCAGGTATGTTATTACATACATACATATACTCACGGCTATAAATCCCATAAAGGGGTAGCCAGAGCTAGGGAATTAGAAATTCCTTAGCCACTTTTGGAAAGTTGAATGGGGAATAGATGGTAAAACCACCACATCGCCCAAAAATTCCTTAATAGTCCCAATACCGTTAGTCGCCTCTTACGTTCACCCATCGGTAGAAACGGGGTAGTGCTATTCTAAGCCGACACTACACGACGAACTCTTACATCTCCCTTACCAACATTATATCGTATTTATATGTTAATTTCAGATACGACCATTTCGCCACTCTCTGCGAGCTAACGCCGGTATCTCTACCATGTCTTGCTAGCTGCCTCAAAACCTTAACTAGAAACATTCTTGATAACGGTGAGTAAACTAAAAAACCTTTAAACTATATATATTAATTATATTTCTAAAACGTATATATGTGTATTTTATTTAGGTATTTGTATTGCGTACGTATGTGTTCATATTCGTTAAATATCTATATTATTTTGTATGATTAATATTTATATTGTTATTAAAATTAAATAAGTTAGTTTTAAGTAAGCTTAATAGATTATTGTGTTTTTTTGGCCTTGTTTTGTGCATCTACCCAAATAATTAATTTATCGATCTCACCTTCCAAAGGTTGTCTGGAAGAGATCACTTTTAGCGATAAGACCGCCAATTGTACCTCACAGTAAACTGTTTGATCATATTATTATTTTTGTAAATTTGTGTTTGATGTGCAATAAAGAGTTATTCTATTCTATTCTATTCTAAAATCTGGTGTATGATTCATTATGGTGTATTTATTTTAATTTTTGAATACCGTGTGGTGCCGGCTTAGAATGTCACTACCCCTTTCTACCCACGGGTGTCGTAAGAAGCGACTAAGGGTATGGGGCTTTTTCAAGTGGTTTTTGGGCGTTGCGGGTGAGACCCATCATCAATGATACTTTCTTTTACCATCGTGTCCCCTATCAACTTGCAAATGTGGCTGAGGAGTTTTCAGCTACCCCTTTTGGGATTTGCGGCCGTGTATGTATGTATTGTAATATGGCGATCAGGCCGATGATACCCCTCTATCCTTGGTACTTATCTCTTGTTGTGAAACTTAGCTTGGAGTATATGTGTCTCTTTATACTCACGGCTAATATATGGAAAGTACATACATACATACACTCACTCACGACTAAAAATCCCTAGAAGGGGTAGCCAGAGCTAAGGAATTAGAAATTCCTCAGCCACTTTTGGAAGTTAAGTGGGAAAAAAAATTGGTGATGGGTCTCCTACAGCATCGCCCAAAAGTCCCTTAAAAGCCCCAATACCGTTAGTCGCCTCTTACGTACACCCACCGGAAGAAATGGGGTAGTGCTATTCTAAGCCGACACTACATGGCAAAGAAATATATTATGTTATATGTATTATATATGAGCCCGAGTAGCGATGAGCGCCTACCTTGCCGTAATACAGTGTTTTCACTAGTTCGGGGGGTAGAACTCAAAACTATCGTAACAAATACATCATACTTTTGTTATGTAAATGTGATATACATCTTTAAATATTGTTACTGACACTTTATTTTATTAATTATTTGAATTTTGATTAGCAATAGAGAGTCCTTTTTCTATTATATTGTATATGTTTTTTCCACCAGGCGTGGTGCTAGAAAACCTGCCATCTTCAGAATGGCCGGGCGAGGATGTGGCTCGAGCGATCCAAAAATTTGTTGATTTGAGAGACCAGTGTTATAATCTTATACATGGGGACTCGTGAGTATACTGTTTTTTTATTGTATTAGTTTTAGTTTTAATCGTTTAGCATTAGTAGCTTTTTAGATGGAATATTTTCTTGTTAAGACTAAGTGTGAAAATAATACAGTAATATGATTTCATACAACTATGAGCTATGCGGACAAAACATACTTTGTGAGTAATATTACTGTGTATTAAGAAAAAGATCTTTTCTAATGAATTTTGAACCACTTTTTGTTTCACGGCAGCTTAACAATCTATGCTATGTATTTGGACAAGTTTGATATTTAGACTGCCTCCGTGGTGTCGCGGTTATGCGCTTGGTTTTAAGTACGGAGGTCTCGGGTTCGATCCCCGGGGGGTGGTAACCTTACAAATTTAATTTGTAAGATTTAACCCAGTCTGGAAGGATATTAGGCTTGAATCACCTGATTATCCGAAAATTAAGATGATTCCGTGCTTCGGAGGGCACGTTGAGCCATCGGTCCCGGCTACTATTACGTTAGTAGTCGTTAGTCTGCCAACCCGCAATTTGGTATGCAAAGTTTATTTTGGTATTTATAAAATATTTTTATTCGATTGTAAACACGAAAATAAAAGAATAATTTGATAATTTTTCATTTAAATTGTCATTCAAGTCATGATTTTTTAAATATTGTTTAACTTTTGTTCTTAATGACGTCATCGATCGATAAAATCACGTAACGACATGCAAATGAAGCGAAATGTTTACTAAAATGTTGCTGTATGCAAAAAAAAACACGAATTTGTGATCTCAAATGCTATTATCACGATATTATATTAAATAAACCTATGATTTTCAGTATTTTATTAATAAACTGCAAAAACTAATGTCTTTGAAAAAAAGTCAAAAGTCAAAAAAGTCAAAAAGTTTATTTTTCAAAATTAAGTTAAAAATTAACATTTTTTAAACGTCAAATTTTTTTAAATTTATCATTAGTCCGTTGCTTCGGAAGGTGTTCGTAAAGAGAAGAAGCAACAAAGAAACTCTTTACATTCACATTTTTTCATTTTTTCAAAACATGGTTTGTACAATTTCAGTTTATTAACATGTTTTTACTTTATAAAAGATTTTCTATGCGACAAAACCAAACGCTAGTTTGACATATTTAAAATAAATTGTCCATCACAAAAACCAATCACATAACGTGAGAAGAAAAATCCTCACCAGACAATTATTCCTAGGAATAACGAGGGAAGATTTATAGCTTTACGGACACGGTCATGTGCGCGTTGGGTCCTTGTCGTTTAAAAAATCTTGAACACTGTAGTAAGACTTCTTTAAAAGCATGGCTTTTATTGCCTTTTTAAAAGATGCCACAGGCAATTCCAATATGTCAGAAGGAAGTTTGTTGAACATTTTCAGGGATAGTCCCATAAAGGAGTTACTTACTTTATTAAGTCTCCACTTCGGTACGTTAAGTTTCTCCTTATTTCGAGTATTAACAGTATGCCTATCACTAACTTTACTAAATTGGCCTATATTCTTTTTGGCATACATTAAATTCTCAAATATGTATTGGCAAGGGACAGTTAAAATGCCAATATCTTTAAATTTTTCGCGCAACGAATACCTCGACCTCAACATGTAAATAGATCGGATAGCTCGCTTTTGTAAGACGAAAACTTTATGAACATCAGCCGCTTTACCCCATAATAAAATACCGTACGACATAATACTATGAAAATAACTGAAATACACAATGCGAGCTGTTTCTACGTCTGCTATTTCTCTAATCTTACGCACGGCATACGCTGCTGAGCTCAGCCTTTTAGAAAGTGTTAGTATATGGGGTCCCCATTGCAACTTAGAATCGATTATTATCCCTAGGAATTTTGTCTCTTTCACTAATTCTACTTTTTCACTATCAATAACAATATTGTTATCAACTTGCCTAACATTCGGTAAAGTAAATTTAATACATTTAGTTTTTTTGGCATTTAGAACCAGGTTATTTACAGTAAACCAATGCAATACCAGTGAGATAGCTTTATTTACGTCGTCAAGAGATGTAGAGGATCTCGCTACATTAAATATTAAAGATGTGTCATCTGCAAACATAACTATCTCAGAATACTTTTGTACCATAAATGGTAAATCATTAATGTAAATCAGAAACAGTAATGGGCCAAGTATAGAACCTTGAGGAACGCCCATCTCTATTTCCGATCCTTCCGACGTGGTTCCATTAATATCAACCTTTAAAGTTCTTTTATGAAGATATGATGCCATTAATTTCAGTGCTTGCTCGTCAAAACCGTAATATTTAAGTTTAATCAACGCTATTTCTTTTTTTACACAATCAAAAGCTTTTGTGAGGTCACAAAATATACCTAATGCATCCCGGGAGTTTTCCCATGAATTAAAAATATGTTTCATTAGTGACACTCCTGCATCTACAGTAGACCTACCTTTGGTGAAACCATATTGCTCGTCATGGAATATATTATGATTGTTGAAATATGAAAGCATTTGGTTGGACATGATTTTCTCAAAAACTTTACTGAGAACTGGCAAAATAGAAATAGGCCTATAATTGGTAAAGTCCTGACTATCTCCTGATTTATGTAGTGGGATGAGCCTACTTAACTTCATACAGTCTGGAAATTCTCCTATATCTATACATTTATTAAAAAGTATCGTTAAATGAGGAGCGATTATATTTATTATTCTGTTTATGACGAAAACTGACATTCCTGTTATGTCTTCGGTTTTTTTAAGATTAATAGTTTTAAAATTTTTAATTATATCATTATTGTCAACATACTTGAAAGAAAACTGTGCTGTTGTTTTGGTAACATTTTGTTCCAACAACTCAAGAGCTTTCTGGGGACATGAATTTAATTTCTCTGTTGTCTGAGTGGGGGTATTTATAAAATGATTTTCAAAAATGTCAGCAATTTGTGATTTTGACTGTATCAGTTCATTATCTAATAATAAATTGAGATCATGTGGGGACTTTAGTTTTCCAGTTTCACTGTTAATTATTTTCCAGACAGTCTTACTCTTGTTAGAAGAATTCATAATTTTATGTTTTATGCATCTAGATTTAGCTTCACCACAAACTTTTTTGAAAATTTTTGAATAATTTCTGACATAAATAATAAAATCTTGGTTGAAGTTATAGGACTTTTCTCTATAAATGTTATATAGGTGATCTCTACTTATTCTAATTCCAGCGGTGGCCCATTCAGCAAAAGAGCATTTTGTATTACACAGTATTACCTTAGTTTTAAAGATTTTGTTGAATTCAGTTTTTAGCTCATTGATGAATGAAAGACAATTCTCTAATGATTCACTGCTTCTCATTGGGGGGCTGATGCTAGACCTAATATTATTTTCAAATAAGCTAAGTTTTTTTTCAGTTATCTGTCTACATACTATTGACTTTTTCTTTTCGATGGTAAATTCTAAATTTATAAATTGACCCTTGTGGTCTGAGGTAATGCAATCAAAAAGGAAGTGACCGGAGTAATCACAATTGCAATAAATATTATCTAAACATGTTGCAGAGGTCGAGGTAATTCGGGTTGGCTCATTAAATACATTTAGGAGATTAAATGATTGAAAAAATGTCAATATTCTCTCCTTTACTAGACCCTCACCCAACAAGTCAACATTGAAATCCCCACAAACTACAACCTCTCTGGAGCTGCGGGAAGCCATCCCCAAAGCATCCTCCATTGCTGCTTCAAAGATGTCATAGTTACCTTTGGGTGGGCGATATACACACAAAATTATATACTTGCTCAATTCAATGCATGAGATTTCTACATGTTGTTCAACAGAGAGTCTACAGATGTCTTTTCTTTCTTTAAATTTAATGTCTACATATAATAGTATCATACTACCCCCACACATTATGGACTCTCTGTTAAAACAACTGCCCACTGTGTAATTCTTTAAACTAAAATTCATTTGTTCTGCTTTTAACCAGTGTTCTGTTAAACAAAGTATTTTGGCATTGTACTTATTAATGAATAACTCTAATTCTAATAGTTTGCAGGAAAGGCTCTGTATGTTCTGATGAACTAGTGAAATGTATGCCTTTTCCTTTGTCTTACTACCTAGTTTAAAGCTAAATTTGCAGATACATTAGTACATGTACTAATAACTGCATCCAAGTCAGATGAAATTGTTATGTTATTCAAATTAATAACATTGTTGTATACAATATTACTAGCTAGTAACATAGCTAGACGTTTTTTAGAATGTTCAGGTACTTTCAAGGTACTTTTAGTCAATAATGGTTTCTTAATATAATTATTTATATTAAAATTAACAATTTTTTGCCTATATCCCAAGGTCAAATTATATAGTAACATATTTAGTTTATAAATCCTAGTATTAACCTTATAGCTAAGATGCTTGGAATATAGGAAGTCACTTATAATTATTTTTCTAACATTTAAATTGACCAATTTGTCAAATGATTTCTTTAAGTCACTTGGATGATACTTCTACCACGCCACGCCACGCGCGCGCGCTCCGCGAAAAGTTTTAGCTTAAATATTCAATTTCTTATAGTAAACGTAGTGTTAGATTTGATTTTTTGGTGTTAAAAAAAGTCTAAATTCAGTGCCTACATTTTGGTATAAAGTGTGTGAAGGAGACGATTCAAATAAAGAAGATATTACGAAAAAACTTTCATTTTTGAAAATCAAAATTTCTTCAAAAAATCATAACTCCAGATTTATCGCCTTAAGCATACTTTTTTAAAGTGTGTTCTAGTGCGCCGCGGTGTTACGCATCTTTTGAGGTCAAAATAAAGAAGTAGACGTAAAAATTGGATCTTCTGAGAGCCAAAAACCATAAACCGGAAGTGACCCAAAAATCGGATCCAAAATAGTGTACTCAAATCTGAAGATCTCCCCAGCTAGCCACTACAAAAAGAACAATAAGACCGTTTAGAGCATCAAAATCTTATAAAAATTCGATGAGATATTGATTTTTAAGTGTTTTTGGAAAAAATAGAAAATTTTCAAAAAGTCATATCCCTGAAAAGCGACCGATGACATATATTTTTCTCAACATCATAAGAAGTGCATATTAGTGGACATTAAGTTTAGTGATAAAGCTAGTGATAAGTTCCTGAAAAAATTTTCAGTAGAAATTAAATAGTGAATAAGTTAAAAATTAAGTGCTCAAAGCAGTGCCAAATTGGATTGTTTTAACACTCGACTAGATAAACGTTAGAAAAACATAGTATCTATAGTGGAAAAATGTTATCCGAAAGTTGCAGTGTACTTAAATAAATAGTGAAATACCAACAAAACATTTTCTCAAGACAAGTGAGGCGCTAGTATCAAAATGAGTAAAATTTGCTGTGCTTGCCAAGCACATATAAATGTAGGAGAACGTATAAAATGTTGTTCATGTAAGAGCATATACCACAACGAATGTCTTGGAATAACAAAAAAGAAATTCATAGAAGACTCGCAATATTATGATTGTTCTTGGCAATGCCCTGATTGTTTGAATATTACTAAACGGAAGAAAAACGATAGTACACCGGTAAGAGGCCACTCCATAGCCTCAAGCATAAGTCGAGAATCGGACCAAAGCATCTTAGGTGACACACTACTGGAAAATGGTGAGCATAATAGTGATATGTTAAGCGAACTACGAGCAATAAGGTTGCAGATGGATACGATGATAAAAAAACAGGAAGATCGTGATAACGTCCTCAACGAAACACTAAAATCCCTACAATCCAGTTTTGCTAACGTAAATTTGAGATGTGACGCCTTAGAATCTGAAATAACGCAACTGAAATCGATTACTAAACAAAACCTTGAACGCATAACCATTTTAGAACGGGAAAATAACCAGCTCAAAGATTCACAACACCTTAAGGGCATAGTTACCTCAAAAGAACCAGTTGAGGACCCACAAAAATCGAACAAGCCTACAACCTCGTCATTAGTCAAGGATGAACAAGGGTTCACCCAGTCTAGAGCTTTGAAAACTGAAAATGATAGGTATATTGTCGTCTATGGCCTGTGGGAATATACAAATGAAACTGACTTTCAACTCCATGAAAGAGTGGTGAACATGTTTTACGATATAACAGGAATAGACGTTACGGGATATATAGAAGAAATGCAGCGTATAGGAAAGTTTGGCACCAAACGCCCTCTGAAAATTGAATTTCTGAGCAAAAGATTAGCTAGACAGCTTATGATTTTTTCGAAATTATTCCGAGGAACTGGTTTGTGGTTAGCCAAGTTATTGGATGATAAACAACTTGAAGAAAGAAAGCTGCAAATTATTAAAAGAAGGTCAACAATACAACGAGATGCGCGACCCCCTAACCGAAGCTTCCAACCACGAGACGAATTTGTAAACCCGACAGATACGCAACAGCTAACACTGCGCGATCGACGTCTTAACGAAATAGAACCGAAGTCCTCAAGAAATCAACCTTTTCACCCACCTCAGCAAGAAAACGATAAACGTAAAAACAATTGTTCCTTTCGTCATTAATAATCTAACAATTTTATTTCAAAATGTACAAAGTTTAAAAACCAAACTTCATTTAGTAGAGAACATTGCTGATGACTTTAACCTGTCGATACTTTGTTTTACAGAAACTTGGATTACAGATAAAAAAAGTGAACTTCTTAATATAGAAGGGTACAATTTAGCCAGTTGCTTTTGTAGAAAAAGTCGCGAGGGTGGCGGTGTAGGCATTTTTGTTAAGGAGTGTATAGAATATATAGAATGTGAAGATATTATAGAACTCTCAATAGAATATATACTAGAAATTAGTGCCATTTCCATAAGTAGATATAACTTGATTATTATTGTTTTATACTGGCCAAATAGCAAGAGAGAAGTGAACACAGTCACTAATCAGCTAATTAATCTATTAAACCTTATTAAAGTTAAATATAGTAAAAAACATATAATTATAGGGGGTGATTTAAATGTAGATTTCATGAGTAAAAAAAAACTATGTCTTGAAATGATAAATCTATTCAAAACATGTAATTTTGAACAAAAAGTAAAAGAACACACAAGAATTTCTAAAACATGCGCTTCTTGCTTAGACATGATTTTCACAAACTTTGATATATCTAAAGTTAACCATATTGAAGTTAGAGAATTAGGGCTATCTGACCACAAAGGTGTATTTGTGAGTATGAAACAGCCAAGCCAAACATCTAAAAAATACTTTCTTACGGAAAAACGAAGTTTCACTATACAAAATATGACCCGTTTCAAAAACGAACTTCAAAAAATTGATTGGGACAAACAGTTAAAATCTTACAACAATATAGACAATAATTACGAAATATTTAACAATATATTAACTGAAATTTTGAATAAAACAATAGCTAGAATAATATGTAAAGTCAAAATAAACCAAAATAAGAAGTCATGGCTAACAAATGGCATTAAAATATCTTGTCGAAACAAAAGAAACTTAAAAATATTAACGTTGCATACCAATAGTAAGATTATTCACGACCACTATAAAAAATATGGAAAATATTTAAAAAACGTAGTGAGAGCCTCTAAACAAAAACAATTCATACAAAAAATGAATAAAGCTCAAAACAAAAACAAGTGCATGTGGGATATAGTGAAAGAAAAAACTAATAAAAAAACCAAACGTGAAAGAAAAAACATGCTACTTAAAATTAATAATGAAACAATAGAAGACCCCCAAAAAATATCAAATGTGATGAACAAATATTTCACATCATTAGGTAACCCAGATAATAGTAAAGAGAAAGTATTAATTGCAGATAAAATACCAAAAACGGCTCAACCCTCAGTTAAGTCATGCCCAAGAAATGTTAGCTCTATGTATCTAAGCCCAACTAACTCTTCTGAAGTAAGAAATATTATAAAGTCACTAAAAAATAAAGTAAGTTTTGGTAGCGATGAATTCCCCCCACTTCTCGTAAAATTTTGTAAATATGAATTATCTGAACCGCTTACTAAGCTGATTAACCAATCATTTGCTGAAGCTAAATTCCCCGACCTACTTAAGGAAACAATAACAAAACCTATACCTAAAACAAATAAAACAGATGAGCCTCACCATTATAGACCGATAGCGATGCTATCTTCATTCTCTAAGGTTATTGAAACAGCAATGTCAAATAGACTAATAAAATTCTGTGACAAATTTAATATCTTAAGTAACAATCAGTTTGGGTTTAGAAAAAATAGGTCAACCACATTTGCATTATATACTCTAACAGGCAAAATCTTAAATATAATTAATAATCGCAAACACGCTGTTGCTTTAATGCTCGATATGAGCAAAGCATATAATAAAGTTTTTCATCCAAAACTGCTGAAAAAACTTCATGATATTGGTGTACGTGGGCCAGCATACCAATGGTTTCTCTCATACTTAAAAAATCGTCTCCAATCAGTAGAAATAGAATATTTTAATGAAGAGGAAAATACTCTATCCAGAGTGCGATCTAATAAATTAACATCCAATTATTCTATTCCACAAGGAAGCGTTTTAGGATGTATATTATTTTTATTGTACATCAATGACTTACCGCTAAATATACCTGTAACCACCGACAGTATTATATATGCCGATGACATTAATTTGATTTTTTCTGTTAAAGACCATAACGATCTGAATCAAAAAGTACAAAATACACTCTCATGTCTAACTAATTGGCTAAATGATAATAATCTAGAGTTAAATGTTTCCAAAACTAAACTAATGCAGTTTAGACCGCATCAAAAACGCCCTCTAAATACTTCTGACATAGCTTTTGAAAACTGTAAATTAAAATCATTCAATACATGCAAAATCCTCGGCATTGAAATGGATACTTCCCTATCTTGGAAAGAACATGTCGCTAAAATTACTTCAAAATTGTCAAAATTCACGTATGCTTTATATGAATTAAAAATATCGACTGATTTAAAAACTGCAAAAAGTGTATACTACGCATATGCAAACTCATGGTTAAGCTACGGCATCATTTTGTGGGGAAACAGTACAGACATACATAATTTATTTGTAATGCAGAAGAAATGCATAAGAATTTTAGTGAATATCAGACAGAGGGAAAGTTGCAGGCCTCATTTTATCAAGCAGGAAATATTAACTTTACCTTCTCTTTATATTCTTGAGATGTGTAAATTTGTTAGAATGCACAAAGATTTATTTCCGCAAGCCAAAGATTTCTATATCCAACCTCGTAACCTGCGCCATCAGAATAGATTAGAATTACCGTCTACAACCCTACACCTAGTCAGTTCGAACACACATCACATGGCAATAAAAATTTACAACAAATTACCATCTCACCTTAAAAATATAGAGTCAGATAATGTTTTTATTAAAAATCTAAAAGGTTACCTCATTACAAATTGTTTTTATAGTACAAGAGAGTTCCTAGACAATAAAGTCCTTATGTAATTAGTTTTAAGATTCCAATTTTATGTTTCAAGTTAAATTTTAAGTTTTGAATTTGCATGATTGAAAAATTCTGACATGTTTTAATATTGTGTTAAAATTTTATTCTTTTTATAGTTTAATTAGTAGGTTTTAGAAAGTTGTTTTTTAAATTGTAAAATTATTTTAAGGCAGCTGAACTGCTTGCTACCATTGCAGTGCCCTTGCAGGGCTCATGTTACGGCTACTCCTTTTTTGTACCATCTCTGTTGATATACCACATGAAGCAATGAATAAATGATTATGATTATGATTATGGATTCACCTTATTACTCGAACCAATTAAAATAACTAAAGTAGTATTGGAGTCATATTGTTCTTTTAAAATGGTATTTATTATTTGAGAGTAACTTGCTCCGGGCATACAAGTATTTAAAATACATTGGTCTAATTCTTTGTTTAAATGATGGCCAATGTTAACACCAAGAGAATCGGAGAAGACTAAAGTCCTCTGAGTCGACACATCTCTATTGTAAGCAAAAGTGGGCTGAACCATATTATTTCTATTTTCAGGAGATACATCATTTATGACAGTACTTACACTTTCACACTTAGTGCAAAAACTAGATAGTGTTTCTACTGTTTTGATATTTTCATTACTTAACTCTATGATTTCTTCTAATCCTACTATGTAGCTTTGCATTTCTAAGTGACTATTATGATAGTTTACTGTAATATCTTGAAGAGATTTTTCTAACTCTATAATTCTATTACTATCATGACTTAGTTTAACTTTGTTACTGTCTAGAGAAAGTTCATAATCACTACATAGTTGTTCTAGCCTATTTAACTTAAACTTCATCTCATGATGTTGTTGAAATGACAATGAAGGTCTAACACTGTTACAGTTTTTTGATAAAATAAAGGTCATAATAGCTTTGTTTGATTTAATTCCAAGAAAATATTGTTTAAAATCATAATATCTCGAAATGGTTTTGTAATCAGCATCACTTTAGTAAAACTTTGCATACCGAATTGGCCAGCGTGGTGGACTATGGCCAAATCGCCCTATATAGGGTAGGCTCGAGACCCTTGGTTTGGACATATATGGGCTGTGAGAGTGAGTGAGAGAATATTTAGAATTAAACGTCGAGTGACCAAAGATATGTGCACAGTCGATATACCCTATCGAGTATTTCCTTTAACATTAAAGTAATTTTCATTACAGAGTAAGTACATGGTTGAATCAGTGGCAAGTCGAGAGAGGTTATACCAACCCGTTGCATCTCGAAGGCATTCTCACGCAATCTCAGACGTAAGTTATTGTTTTTGTTGAAATCTCATTTGATAAATATATAGAACTGAATTTTATTTTCATTACTCACTCATACAAAGTAAAACCACATACATACATAAAAACTCATACATACTCACGACTATGAATAATAATAGAAAAAGTAGACAGAGCCTCGAATCAGAAAATTCCTCAGCCACTTAAGAAAGTTAAGTGGGAAAAAGATGGCAAAATAAAGGTTGTTGGTGATGGGTCTCCAAATCGCATCGCCCAAAAATCCCTTAAAAAGCCCCAATACCCTTAGTCGCGTCTTACGTTCACCCACGGGAAGGAATGGGGTGGTTCTAACCCGACACTACACAGCAAAACAACAATTATAAAATTACATTAAACAATCACCGTGCAAATAAACCACCATCACCGTAAATGCCGTGTAGTGCCGGCTTAGAATGTCGCTACCTCTTTCTACCCACGGGTGTCGTAAGAGGCGACTAAGGGTATTGGGGCTTTTTATTGGATTTTTGGGCGATGCGGTTGGAGACACATCACCAAAAACCTTTATTCTTACCATCTTTTCCCCACTCAACTTCCAAAAGTGGCTGAGGAATTTATAATTCCTTAGCTCTGGTTACCCCTTCTAGGGAAATATAGCCGTGAGTATATGTATGTATGTATGTATTAACAATCAAAAATTTCAGAAATCTATATCTATATCTATACTTATAATAAATCGGTAGAGAGGTCAATTCTGTACATGAAATATATTTTCAAAATGACTATCAGGTGGTGATTAGGGATCGATACTGATGCCAAAACTGCAATCAGTAAAATTTTTGTCTGTCTGTCTGTCTGTCTGTCTGTCTGTCTGTCTGTCTGTTGGTTTGTATGTTCCTTATGGAAACAAAAACTACTCGACGGATTTTAACGAAACTTGGTACAATTATTCTTCATACTCCTGCGCAGGTTTTTGTATACTTTCCAGCAGAGAAGTAAAGGGGAATTTAGGGAAATTTGGGGAAAAAGGGAGAAGTTACTCCATTTTTTAAGCTTCCGTCGCGTGTGCAGCCTTAATGGTTAAACTTACATAGAAATCATGTGTGGCGGAAATATTCTTCATAAAATTATCTAAAAAAAATCCTTGACAGTTTATGACTATCTTTTACGGTTGACTCACAATAACACGTGTAATTCCTGATAGCTTAGCAGTTCGGAACATCCTGATTATATTTGTTTACTCTTACGTTTGTAAACCTCTCACTCATCCCTAATTTAAAAAAGGTAACATTATTACCTATTCAAAAAAAAAAAGAATCATAGAAATCGGTAGACAAACACCGAAATTATGCATAAAATAAGCCATCGCGCCCGTGATCGAAACCAAATCTTTACTAATTTACATATAACATACTAGATGGCGCCAGTAGTTGCATCCTACATAAAGTAATGATTTATTTTTTAGATTGTTATAAATACTTCATGGCGTTTTATTCCAAAATTTGCTATTAAACGGAAATACTGAACCGTTCATTAAAGCGCATTCAAAATCACCAAACTAAACTGTTAAGGGAGTGCTATAAATTTAATTAATTGAAAACATTGCGCTGAATTGAATTTCACAATGCTTGAGCAGTGACTGAAGAAAGAAACCTCAGATATTTAAAAAACATCGCTACCCGTGCGAAGCTGGGACGATCCACTAGTACACAATAAATTAACAAAAATAGGACCCATTAGGATATTGGGAGGTTATTTATTTCCTAGGCTCCTGCCTATTTGCGCATCTAGTGACATATTTAGAGAACGCATTACAATCACATAATTAGTTTTTTTTGTTCATGAAACCCGGAGATCGCGGGTTCGATCCCCGCTAGTGTCGAAAATTTTCTTTCCTTTATTTATCCTTTATACATTATAAACATCTCACTTGCACACATAAAGGCAATTTGTTGGGTCACATAACGGCATCTCATTAGCACACATTACGATTTCAGTCGTACATACATATAAGCAACCGTGATAGCCCAGTGGGTAGAACACTCGGTTATCGTGCAGACGACTAGTGTTCAAATCCTGGGTCGGGCCTACACCAATTTGTCTTTTCTAAAGACATATGTGTGGTTAATTTATCATGGTTGTTAACGGTGAGGGAAAACATCGTGAGGAAACCCACATGGCTGAGTTGTACTTAGTCATGTGAAAGTGTATTCGTACAAAACGGCGATAGGCCTGCCCCCTATCACGTGAGTACACTGTCCATGCAAAACGTGGGTACTCTGAACACCAGGTGACAAAGTCACGTGATGTTCAGAAGTATTAGTGATAGATTTTAAATAAAACATTATTGAGGCACGTATTCTTCATTTTATTTTTCACCACAGACTATCTAGACAGATAATAGAGATGTCCTTATTGCTAAGCTATTTTTAAACTAGAGATGTGCATGGCAAACCGTAGAACCGATAAAGTATTTAACATCCACCCTCGATTGAAAGTCTGACCTGACTTGAGATCGCTTAAGAGCATAGCTTATGAGCTTAAATTAACAAAAAAAAATTTGCCATACATACCCCATACTCATTACAATTTAAAAATTAAAACTAAGACACAAAAAAAAATTAAAAACAATTTTAAAGAAAAAACACACAGTAAAAACAAGTTTTAGAGTAATTTTTCTAGTTTTAGCAAATCAGAAAATGTTTAAGTAATTTTTTAATGAATTTAGCTTATCCTTACATAGGGTTTTGGTAAACAAGTCTGCCAAGTTTTCATTTGAACAAATGTAATCCACATCAATAACCTTTTTGGAAATTAAGTCTTTAATGAAATGAGTTTTGATGTCAATGTGTTTTGTCCGTTTACTATTTTCAAAAAGATTTGGCTAGTTGAATTGCACCTTTATTGTCCATATAGAGCACACACTTCACTTCACTGTTCTGTCCATTAAAGTCACAATAAAGTCCTTTCACATAAAGGAGTTCACAAACACTAGTTGCCGCTGCCACATATTCAGCTTCGACCGTTGAAAGAGCTACACATGGTTGCTTTCGGGAGAACCATGAGACAACATTCCCATTATACATTGTAACACTTCCAGAAACACTTTTTCTATCAGTACTGTTACCGGCCCAGTCAGAATCTGAATATGTTTCCAAACATTCTTTGTTTCCTCTTTCATATACAAGTCCTTGATCCGCTGTAGCTTTTAAATATCTTAAGATTCTTTTGGCTTGAATCCATAGGCTTTGACTTGGTTTTTCCAAGTATTGGCTTAGATATGCTGTTGAGAATGATATGTCTGGTCTAGAGGTAGTTGATACATATAGTAGACTCCCAATCAATTGTCGGTATGGAATGTTTTCTAGTATATCTTCTGTATTATCAAACTGATATCCTTTAGTAAGCGGTGTTAATGTTCCATTGCACTGAGTCATATTAAATTTTTCAAGCATTTTATCTATCTGTCTTTTCTGAGTTATTTTCATGCTATTTTCTACTCTTTCTATCTCCATTCCAAGAAAATTTTTAGGTGAGCCAAAATCTTTTACTTGAAATTCCTGTTTTAAGTCTTTTACTATTTTCTCTATGTTTTCTTCACATCCAGTAATAAGTATGTCGTCGACATATATCAAAAGCCATGTATTATTTCCAATGTATAAACAAAAGTCGTTTTGTGATCTCTTAAATTCTTTCTCTTCCATGTACTCGTTGAATCGTTGATTCCACACCTTAGGGCTTTCTTTCAGTCCATACAAGCCTCTATTTAGCTTTAACACTTTGTTGTTGGCGACTTCGACGCCCTCTGGTGGCTTGATATATATCTCTGAATCTAAATTTCCATTCAGGAACGCAGTTGGGACATCCAATTGTCTTATAGACCAACCTTTGTGAACGGCATGAGCAAGAAATGTTCTTACAGTTGATGATCTAGCCACTGGTGCATAGTTCTTACCGAAATCATCTGGTTCTTTGATTTGAAACCCTTTCGCTACCAGTCTTGCTTTCTTTATGTTATTTTCTTTCAGTTTAAACACCCATTTAGCTTCAATAGCCTTCTTATCAGCTGGTAAGTCAGTTATAGTCCAGGTATTCATTTTTGCATGTGCTTTCAGTTCATTTTCTATTGCTTCTTTCCACCCTTTCTTTATAGCTTCTTGGTAGTCTTGTGGTTCTTCATCAATGCTTATTAAACAATATGCTTCATATAGTTCATAGTCTTTTATGTAATTTGGTTTTTTAATTTCTCTTCCTGATCTTGTTGTGGGTTTTTCTTGATTATCTGTTCTTTTTTCATTTTGATCTTCTTCATTTTCCTTTTGATTTTCATTTCCTGTGTTGTTTGTTACATTTTCTTCATTATTTTCTGTGTTGTTTGTTATATTTTCTTTATTCTTTGTTTCAATTTCCTTTCCAGTTTCATTTTCTTCAAACTGGTAATAGTAATTTTTGTCTTCATTTGTCTTTTTAGGGTTATAACGGTTGTCAGATTCATCAAATCTTATATCTCTTGTTAATGAAACAGTGTCTGTCAATGGATCCCAGACTTTGTATGCATTTCTCGTATAACCAACTAGTCTCACTTCTTTTGCTCTTGGGTTGAGTTTGTCTTGTCTTGGTAAGATAACCATCCACCCCTTACATCCAAATGGCTTTAGTCTATTAAGCATCATTTCACTTCCAAAAAGTTTAGTTGGTATTTCATTGTTGATCGCCTTCGAGGGACACCGATTTATTAAAAATGTAGCTGTCAATACAGCATGGCCCCATAGTTTCCTGGGTAGATTTGATTCTTCTAGTATAGTACGAGCTTTATCAAATATTGTCCTATTCATACGTTCACTCTTCCCATTTGACTGAGGACTGTATGGTAAAGTATACTCTATCTGTATCCCTTTTTCTGTGCAGAATTGTTTTAAAACATTTGATGTATACTCTCCGCCGTTGTCGCATCGAATTCTCTTCACTTTTATTGCTCTTTGTCTCTCTAAATTGTTTATATAATTTTTTAGGTTATTCGCTGCTTCCGATTTGTTCCTTAGTAAATATGTTTGACAAAAGTGAGAGTAGTCATCTAAAATTGTTTGAAAGTATCTATATCCTTCTTGAGTTTCAGTTCTCATTGGCCCGACCACATCACTGTGTATCAATTCTCCAACTTGTTTTGTTTCTCTTCTCAGAATAGGCTTGAATGGTAGTCTAGTACTTTTATTTCTCATGCAAGCATCACACATATCTTCACTACAAGGCAAGTTCATCAATTTCAAGCTTTTTCTGTTCAAGTGGCCAAGCCGTTCATGCCATATATTATTACTTACATTTGCTTTGTTGCAGTTTTCAATATTTTTATATTTAATCATTTCAAACTTCAATACATATAATTTTCCAATTTTTTCTCCAAATATTTTGTTATTTCCTTTGAATATTTTCAATTTTCCTTCTTTAAATAGTATGTCATAACCTTTTTCCATTAATTTGCTCACTGACAGTAAATTGTGCGACAATCCTTTCACTATAAGCGCTTCAATACTTATTTTATAGTTCTGGCATGACACTCGTAGAATACCTTTCTTATTAGATTCCAGTATCTGACCATTTGCTATCTTTATGTACATTGTTGTATCCAGTTCTGTTATATTTGTCATATACTTTTGGTTCTTCTCTTGAACGAAATGATGAGTCGCACCCGAATCCACAACAAAATTTATTTCATTTTTATTTTCTTCTTCAGACACTTGCGCTTCACCCTCGGCAACAAATATCATATTAGTTTCTTCTGCTTCGGTTAATTGTGCTCTCTGAAAACCTCTTCTTCTTACCCTTCCTTTAAATCTTCCTCTATAACGACCTCTGTGGTTCCCTCTATTATTTGGACATTCAAATGACTTGTGTCCGAGTTTGTGGCAATTGTAGCACGTAATAAAACATGTCCCATCAACACTATCATTTCCTTTTTCTTTTAGTTTAAGTTCAGCATCATAAAGTTTTGATTTCACCAAATCCATTTTCAAATCATCTATTGATTCTATTGTCGCGATGACTATGTCATATTCACTGGGTAAAGTTAAAAGCAAGTGGCATATTTTATCATCTTCCTCCATTTTACAACCACATGACTCCAATTCATTTATCACGGCATCGAAGTTTTGAATGTGTTCTTGCATTTTTCCGTTACTCGTATATTTCATGGACAGCAATTTCTTTTTTAAAATTAATCTTTTAAAAGAACTTTTTCTTTCCAAAATATTTTCTAATTTTTGCATCATTTCCGCAGCAGTTCTACACATTTTTAGAGATTCAAGATGGCTATCGTTCACGCAAGAAACGATGAGCGACTTTGCTTTGGCATCGCTACTTTTTTCTTGTTCAGAGGTTACAGTATTTAATAAAACAAGACCTTTTTCCTCCAATATTAATTTCATACGGAATTTCCAGTTAGAAAAACTAATTCCTTCTCCCAATTTAGGAAATACAAAAGTATTCGACGACGCCGTAGACGCCATATTTTTATTTATCCTTCTTACAAATTTCTTTGATGCTAAGTATTTCTTTGAATTTTGTTTTTTCTTTCACTTTCCACTTTCATAACCTTATTTATTATTTTCTTTTCACTTTTCTACACATTTTAGATCAATAACCACGCTCTGCTGATAGATTTTAAATAAAACATTATTGAGGCACGTATTCTTCATTTTATTTTTCACCACAGACTATCTAGACAGATAATAGAGATGTCCTTATTGCTAAGCTATTTTTAAACTAGAGATGTGCATGGCAAACCGTAGAACCGATAAAGTATTTAACAATTAGTACCTCGCCAACCCCTTCGGGGATATTCGGCGTGAACGTTTATGTTTATGTTATTATACATATAAGGTCAACTCACTCGCACGCAACGAAGTTTCACTCACACAAAACGGCGATTCACTAGCTAACATAATGGTGTCTCACTCGCTCACATAAGTCGTTATATGTGTGTCTTACTCAGATATGGATAGATCCTACGTAATGGAATCAGAGTATTTTTGGAAAAATTCGGGATAAAGCAAAAAAACCAGGAAAACAATTTTTTAGCGCCATCTCTGATACATAGCATAGCATAGCATGTACTAAAATGAAAGTATTATATTAGTAGATATATAATATTACGGCGATAGGCCTGCCCCCTATCACGTGAGTACACTGTCCATGCAAAACGTGGGTACTCTGAACACCAGGTGACAAAGTCACGTGATGTAGTGAAGAGTGAAGATGAAGTGTTAGTACCTCGCCAACCCCTTCGGGGATATTCGGCGTGAACGTTTATGATTATGTAATTATGTATATATATAATATTATAAATATCATATCTTTTTTCAGTCTCATCTCACGATTGACCGCCACTCAAGCGATAATGCAATCTCACCTACACTCTGTAACAGGCAAGCGCAGTGTAGAAGAATGGGTCCACACTCTGGTCACCCCTTTACTTCGTGATGTCATTTATATATACAATATTGCCTCAGAAAGGGTCAATTTGGAGGCAAGTGTAGTGCCCGTTAGTCCGGTTGCCTGAGAACAGTAGATATTTTTTTGTGGAATTGAACCTGTGTAGGTTTTTTAAGTTTTAGATACTTAATAAGACAGAATAATTTTTTTAAATGTATTCTGTTAGTGCGTGAGAAGAAAGGTTGGTAAATATATGGAATATTGTATAAAAAACATAGCGCCATCTAGTGAAATTATTTAAAACGTGTAATTTACTCATGGACATAGCCGGCTCTCATTAATTTAAAATATTTTAAATTTAATTAAAAAATTTGACCGCCCTATTGCAAATTAAACTAAAATTAGTACTACTGATTAGTAAATTTTGTTGGAAGTTACCACTGTCTTATTAAGTAAAACATTATATTTTTAAACATACGTACATCAGTATTATAGGTACATTAATTTTATTTCGAAGTTCCTAAGAACCTTGTTTTTACATAAATGATTGCGTAAATCCGTATGATTTGATTATAGTTCCTAACGTGAATACTATGGCCTAATATCCTATTTATTTTGCTTCGAAATGTTTCAAGTATTTTTCATATGTTGAATATTATGAAGGAAATGGTAATATGTTAACAGAGCAATTATTTTCTTCGATATTTAAGAGTGGTGCCATAGAGGAAAACAGAGTGAATAAAGTGGTGTACAGGGAATATGTCTTTTTTGTAATATTATGCCGTTTAGACGACAAAAGGTACAAAGAAGGCATATATGTTAAACTGTAGTTTGTGTTCTTATAAAGATTGATTAAGATCTCAGTGACTTTTTTTTGATTGGATAATTAAATAATTTGGATTTTTAAAGTGCATTTTTAAGAATCTTAGGTGGGAATTAAGGAGAGAAGGTGAGAGTTATCATCTATATCATGATATCATAGTATATCATTAAAACTATGGTATTCTTATTTTGGTATGATTGTCAAAATCAGATACTCATACCTATTTCTAATATAAATTCTGTGGCATAAAAAATATATAACAAAGCTATAGTTCGTTCGAATGGTGGTATATTTCTGTGAATTGATAATGTCGTTAAATAAAAAGTTATATTTAAATATGAAAATATAACATATCTTATTGTAATCTGATTGAATATAGATATTTTGATAAAATTAAGCATAACAGTAAATTACTCTTACAAGCCTTTTCACTCCTGGTATTTCCCTTGGATTATTCAACATATTTAATGTGCCAAATTCAATGTTTTAACGTAATTATCGAACGAATGTATATGAATAGTTTTGTAAGTGAATGTTAGAATAATTATTGATCTCAAAACCCTGCTGTTCTCTACATGTGATGTTTCCAAAACCAAAGGCTTATGTCAGTTGCAGAGCTATTCTAGTCATTTCAATGTGAATTTCTATTTTAGTTTATAATAAAAGCTTATTGACATATATCAAAATTCTTAATTTCTTCAGTTAAGTTGTCTGAAAAATGCGATTTTACAAAAAAAAATATCGATACAATACCAAATGACAAAAACTTGCACAATTTAGTTCGTAATCAATCAATATTTTAATTAAAACTGTCAATTCCCTTTTGATTACGATTAAAAATTTTCTGATATTAATATGATTTAAGTAGTAGTTTTAGGAAATTGTTGTTTAGATGTTTAAATGAAATATGAATGTCAATCAATGTTATATGTTTTTGTCTATACTAATCTTAAAAGAACTAATATAATATTCAAATCTAAAATGATTCTATGGACTTTAAACTAACGGCTTTTTGACTTAGGATGGTTCAAGAGAAAGATTGAATGTTACAGGAAATAAGAATGGAATGGGAAAAAAATGCAACCATCCTTAAAATAAGGAATAAAATTCCAGATTTTAAAACAAGTTAAAAAGTAATTGTAAACTTATTCCCCTTAACAGGGTGCTCTTTGGTGTTAAATGTTAGGATATACTATTTTCCATATTAAATTATACATGTTTTTATTTTATAGTGATGTTGTTTACATCTTTACGAATCTATATGTTTACTTTAATAAATGTTAGCAAGTAATCGAGAGTTTTATTTGTCTCTGATATTACTAAGTTGCTCCCTCACCGGGAACATTTACGTGTGTTTCAAAATTATAGATTTGTGTTTGAACATTACATTACGTAATACCCTGACTGACGAGCCTTTGTGTGTAATTCATACAATCATTCATATAACTAGGTGGGCATTAATGCTTTGCGATGCCAAATTGGAGCGAAGTGGCCAACGATTGTCTAGTACTCGCTAGGGCTAGCAAGTTGACTTACATGGGAAACTTTCATGGGTGATTATTCGTCAATGGTAACATCTATCTAAATTTTCTCTTCGTTAAAACCTTGTCCTTGATGTCTTGAACCATCGTGCAAAATTTAGCTGCGATCGGATCAACCGTTTAGGAGGAGTTCTGTGACAAGCCTAATGCAAAAGTAGGGGGTAAATGGTATCTTTATGTTTACTTAAATAAATGTTAGCAAATAATTGTGAGCTTTTTTTATCTGATATAATTAAGGTGCTCCCTCACCGGGAACGGGAACATTTACGTGTACTGCAAAATTATAGATTCGTCTTTGAGCATTACATTACAATAATACATCCCTGAATGACGAGGTTTTGTGTGTAATTCATACAATCATACACATCACAAGGTGCGCAGTGTAATGCTCGGTTCTCCTCCTTCACTGATGTAATGCTCAAATCTGTAACGTTACATTACACGAGAATGCCCCTAGTGAGGGAACACCTTTAGGTTCTTTGATAATAATATACTAAGAAGTACCACTACCACCTTCTTCTCCTTTAATTTATATAATTATTAGAATCATTACGACGATCCCTGATTTTAATTATCTTCCTGTTTCAATTTGCATACGCCTGTCTTACTTTGAGTTGTCGCATATCTCGTTTTGAAATTTTAGCGGAAATTATATGAATGATGAATAATGTTGACAGATCATTAGTTTTGTCTTACATATACTCACGGCTATAAATCCCTAGAAGGGGTAGCCAGAGCTAAGGAAATAGAAATTCCTCAGCCACTATTGGAAGTTGCGTGGGGAAAAGATGGCAAAATAAAGGGTGTTGGTGATGGGTCTCCAACCGCATCGCCCAATGTTCCCTTAAAAGCCCCAATCCCGTTAGTCGCCTCTTACATACACCCACCGGAAGAAATGGGGTAGCGCTATTCTAAGCTGGCACTACACAGCGATACTTACAATATAATAGATAAAAAAACTCTTTACAGTCCTTTTTATTCACAGAAATTATGTTCCGCTGTTCCTTACATTGTCAATTATATCGCTGTATATGCTATATATACTAACTATCCCATTTCTACCCGTGTTCGTAATAGGCGACTTAGGGTATTGGCGAATTTTAAGTGATGGTTGGGCGATGCGGTTGCAGACCCACCACCAACAACTTTAGCCTTAATAAAGTAAGTAACTCCTTTATGGGACTATCCCTGAAAATGTTCAACAAACTTCCTTCTGACATATTGGAATTGCCTGTCTTTTAAAAAGGCAATTAAAGCCATGCTTTTAAAGAAATCTTACTACAGTGTTCAAGATTTTTTAAAAGACAAGGACGCAACGCGCACATGACCATGTCCGTTAAGCTATAAATCTTCCCTCGTTATTCCTAGGAATAATTGTCTGGTGAGGATTTTTCTTTTCACGTTATGGGATTGGTTTTTTGTGATGGACAATTTATTTTAATTATGTCAAACAAGCGTTTGGTTTGGTCGCATAGAAAATCTTTTATAAAGTAAAAACATGTTTATAAACTGAAATTGTACAAGCCATATTTTGGAAAAATTTAAAAATGTGAATGTAAAGAGTTTATTTGTTGCTTCTTCTCTGCTCTCTCTCTCTCTTCTCTTTTGCTGTGTAGTGTCGGCTTGGAATAGCACTACCCCACTTCTTCCGGTGGGTGTACGTAAAAGGCGACTAACGGTATTGGGGCTCGTAAGAGATTTTTGGGCGATGCGGTTGGAGACCCATCACCAAGAACCTTTATTTCACCATCTATTCCCCATGCACCTTCCAAAAGTGGCTGAGGAATTTCTAATTCCTTAGCTCTGGCTACCCCTTTCTTGGGATTTATAGCCGTGAGTATATTTGAGTTTAGTGAGTTTATTAGCATGAAAAAATGTATGTATGTATGTTATTCTCTTTACGAACACCTTCCAAACCAGCGGATTAATGATAAATTAAAAATTTTGACGTTCAAAAAATGTTAGTATTTAACTTTATTTTGAAAAATAAACTTATTGACTTTTTTTTTGACAACTTTTATATTTAAAAAAATCCCCACTCAACTTCCGAAAGTGGCTGAGGAATTTCTTATTCTAGGTATTTATAGCCGTGAGTATATGTATGTAGGTACATTATGTTCCTAAATAGAAGAAAAATTGGCGGTCTTATTACTTCAAGCGATATCTTCCAAACAACCTGTATGGTAAGGTCGGGAAATTAATATAAAAGAAATGATTTTCCGTCGTGACATACAGCCAATCAGTTATATATTTTAATTCTACGATCACCATTACTACGTCAATACCTTTGATGTCCTATGCGTTCAGGAGGCCTAGCACGAACGCTATTTTATCGGTAGGATATAGGTTAGAATGAGATGACAGTATACGATACTAAGTAAGTGCGTAAGAGATGGTTGTTTTATACCACGCGATATCTAGTTAAAAGGTCGCTCGTACTAGCTATGCTGATATATTTTTGCCTTATCATGTGTCCCGCATCTATGAAACGTTGCTGCTACTATATTTGAAAATAACATACATACATACTCACGCCATTAGTTCCCATTGGGGTAGGCAGATACTATCGATCGCCACTTCGTACGATCCTGACAAACCTCTCTAACTTCGTTTATATCCATCAATCTTTTCATACATGCTCTTTTATTCTTCATACTTCGGACGCCTGCCTTTTTGAGCACACTCTCAATTTGGTCCAAGTGTGTTCTCCGTGATCGTCCTCTACTAACATTTCCATCCACAATAGCTCTATAGATCCCTTTTACCAATTTTCTATCATCCATCCTCACTATGTGCCCAAACCATCTCAACATTCCTTTTTATTAGCTTTCTTACAATATCATCTTTCACGCCACACTTTTCACGAATAACACTATTTCTCACTTAAATACATTAATTACAATTCCGAGGGAGGCCGCGGTAGGACAGAACGTCGGCATCGTTGTGTCAAAATAAAGTAAAATGAATTCTATGCTCATGGTAATAAGATTAAAAATACTATATCTGTACCGAAATCCTTTGCCATGCCATGCCAGCAGTCTGCGCCGGCCCTAAGAGGCGACTAACGGATTTGGAGCTTTTAAGGGATTTTTGGGCGATGTGGTTGGAGACCCATCACCGTAAACCTTTAATTTTACCATCTTTTCCCCACTAAAATTTCCAAACGTGGCTGAGGAATTTCCAATTCCTTAGCTCTGGCTACCCCTTCTAGGGATTTATAGCCGTGAGCATATGTATGTATGTATGTTGACACATTGTAATTATATTTAACATATTAAATTATCAGAATTAAGTTTATAATTATAATATTAAAAAAACGACATACATACACTCACGGCTATAATTCCCTAGAAGGGATGGAGGGAGGGAGGTAAGGATGGGTCTTACCGGTCGATGGGTCGGACCCTTAGTCGCCTCTTACGACACCCGTGGGTAGAAAGGGGTAGCAACATTCTAAGCCGGCACTACACGGCAAAAAAACGAATCAAACAAAAATTTAATTACAAAGCTACAATCTCTAGATCCATCGTCTCCTACAAAATCCATGGCAAGAGACGAAGTAGTATTATTCTTAGGCGATACTGCATTACAAAATACTTTATCTAACATATACGATATGGTAACCCTCGTGACTATGACTCATTCTCTTTGCTAAGATCTAGGTGTAAGACTTTGTTGGATATGTGTCATAAATCTTTTATCTCCTCGATTGAAGAATCACTAGACAATGATGTTAAAAGCTTTTGGAGTTATGTGCAGAATAAAAAGGGTTACTCTTCTATTCCAAATAACATTCAAAATGGAGGGATGAGAGCTACAGATGGTCAAGGCATTGCTAACATATTCTCTAAATATTTCGCATCTGTATATGTTAATGACAATTCTGATAAATTCAGAGCTGACTCCCGTACCAATAATATTTTTTCTAAAATTGTCATCACTGAAGAAGATTTGATAAACAAAATAATGTCTGGAAGTAAATAAAACAGCTGGTCCTGATGGTATTCCAGCTATTTTTTGGAAATCTTGTGTCAATGAATTGAGTAATCCACTGCATACCTTACTCATCAAGAGTTTAAGTCTTGGTTACTTCCCCAAAATATGGAAAAGTGCTTTTATTATTCCCATACATAAATCTGGCGATAAATCTGAGTGCAGCAACTATAGACCAGTAAGCATATTATCTTGTATAGCAAAAGTATTTGAAAGCTTGGTTTATGATCAATTGTATACTTATATAATGCCTTTTATACACGAAAATCAGCATGGTTTTGCTAAACATAGATCTACAGTAAGCAATCTTTTAATCTTTAAAAATTATATTTGTAACGCTTTTGCAACTGGGTCGCAAGTGGACACTATTTACACAGACTTTTCAAAAGCATTCGATAAGGTGGTTCATTTTATACTAACTCAGAAACTATCGTCCTATGGGGTACATGGTGATCTTTTACGATGGATTCAATCTTATTTATCTAACCGTAGTCAATTGGTTGCCATCAAGGGATTTGTATCTACGCCAGAAATGATCCATTCAGGAGTACCACAGGGATCACATTTGGGCCCTCTGTTGTTTGAAATATTTATCAATGATTTAGTAGAAAACCTTTCTTGTGAATCTCTGCTTTATGCCGATGATCTTAAAATATTTTCAACAATAAATTGCATTGATGACTGCTATATGTTGCAAGACGACCTAAACAAAGTTAGTGAATGGTGCCATTTGAATAAAATGCATATAAATTTTATAAAATGTGCAACTGTAACATTTACTAGAAAATATGATAAAATAGTTCATGATTATGAAATTGATAATTCGATTGTACAGAGATATGAAGTTGTAAAAGATCTTGGAATTATATTTGATGAAAAACTATCTTTTCTACCACACTATAATTATATAATTACCAAAGGAAATCAAATGTTAGGATTCATACTTAGAAATACCAAAGACTTTAAAAATCACAAATCATATCTACTGTTATACTACTGTTTAGTGCGAAGTATTTTGGAATACGGTTCGGTTGTATGGTCTCCTTTTTACTCTATACATTTTGAAAACATAGAAAGAGTGCAACGTCGGTTTTTAAAAATATTAGCGTATAGATTGGGCTTTGGTAGAAAACTAACTAGTTATATAGAAAGGTGTAAAAATTTAATGTGACCTCGCTTCAAATGCGTAGGCAATTCCAGGATCTTACATACCTTCATAAAATTATACATAATCAGCTAGATTGTCCAAAATTATTGTCGCTTATTAAATTTAACATAATACGTAACCCTCGTCGGACAGTTGCCACTTTTACATTGCAAACGTATAAAAACAATACATCTTATTATAATCCCATTATAAGAATGTGTCGATTATACAATGACATTGACCATGACGTACAAATATGTTAAGAGATGGTAGTCTATTAGAAAGTGATAAAGTGGTGTCTTACTTTGACATTTTTAATTCGCGGTTTTCCATTTTCCGTGCTGGTTTCAGGCTTTACAACAGAATTCCCAGCAATGTTTAATTCTATATTAACTAGTAAAGTTATTGTAATCATTTTTCTGTTTTTCACTTAAGGATAATATTAATTGTTTAAAATTTTCCAAAATAATCATAATTATATTGTGCGTATGCTAGGGACATATACATAGGAATATGATCTAGCCCTGTTTTCTATGTTCATATTATTATGTTTGTGTAATATTGATTGTAATCTGTTTTTTGTTCTTCAATTAAATAAATAAATAAACGCATTATCAAAACCGTCTTGAAAAAAACGAAGTTAACACCACCTGCCACGAGTATGTTTGTACGAATATGTATTCAGTTTCTGAGATTTTATTATTAATCAGTGACTTGTCATTGCGCTTTTATATACAATGTAAATAGATATTCTTTTGTAACATTTTGCTGTGTAGTTACGGCTTAAATTAGCACTACCCCAATTCTTCCGGTGGGTGTACGTCAGAGGCGAGTAACGGTATTGGGGATTTTAAGGGATTTTTGGGCGAAGCGATTGGAGACCATCACCAACAACCTTTATTTTACCATCTTTTCCCCACTTAACTTTCCAAAAGTGGCTGAGGAAATTCCCATTCCTTAGCTCTGGCTACCCCATCTTGGGATTTATAGCCGTGAGTATATGTATGGAATGTATGTATATTTTGTAAATTCAATTTCCTTAAAAGTATTTCTGCATTTCAAACAACATAAAGCAAAAACAAATATAGCTAAACAAGTTCAGTTCCCAATAAAGATGGTCCCATGGGTGTAACGGAAAAACATCAGGTGCTAATATCTCTTGGCAGACGGTACATAGCGCTTATCTACTATCAAACCACTTCCTACCTTATGTTTCCTTTGGTGAAGTAAGATAGGGTTGCTACGGTTCATTTCTTTTTTTAAAACAATAAAAAAAATAGATTTCAAATACGCAAAAAAATTATAGAAACACATATTAAAGCCACGCTGTGTAGTGTCGGCTTAGGATAGCCCTACCCCATTGCTTCCGGTGGGTGTACGTAAGTGGCGACTAACGGTATTGGGGCTTTCTAAGGGATTTTTGGGCGATGCGGTTGGAGACCTATCACCAACAACCTTTATTTTACCATCTTTTCCTCACTCAAATTTTCAAAGGTGGCTGAGGAATTTCTAATTCCTTAGCTCTGGCTACCCCTTCTGGGGATTTTAAGCCGTGAGTATATATTTGTATATGTATGTTAAACAAAGATTTTTTGTAAGAATTATACTTACGGCTATTTATCCATGCATGGGGAAGCTAGAGCTGCCAAATAAGAATATCCACAGCGAAATTGACATACATACATACATATACTCACGGCTATAAATCCCAGGAGGGGGTTGCCAGAACTAAAGAATTAGAAATACCTCAGTCACTTTTGGAAATTTGAGTGGGGAAAAGATAGTAAAAAAATTGGTTGCCTGTATAAGTCGGTATACGGGCGAAAGTTTTACGTGACAACGACTTTGAGTGGTAAAATTATTTTAAAGTGAATATTCATTCGTACAGTAGGAAGAAGGATGAAATTATGTCTGTCTCTCTCGCTCTTAGGCGGGCTAACCATGCCCTAGTGGAAGGGACGCGTGCCTCTCACTCGCTCTCATTGTGAGCGCATAACGTGAGCGGAGCGTAACGCAGTTTCTTGAAGTGTCACCCTGCAAACCAATTTATAAGACGTTGTCACGTCAATAAAGGTTGTTGGTGATGGGTCTCCAACCGCATCGCCCAAAAATCCCTTAATAGCCAAATACCGTTAGTCGACTCTTACGTACACCCACCGGAAGAAACGGGGTGGTGCGATTGTAAACCGACACTACTCTTCTTCTTCTTTACCGATACTTCGAAATTGACTCGGGAAAAAAAGTAAAATAAAGGTGGATGGTGGTGGGTCTCCAACCGCTGCGCCCGTAAATCATATATGAAGCCAATACCCTGATTTGCCTCTTAAGAACACCCAAGGAAAAAAATGGGATAGTGCTTTTCTAAGCTGACAATACGCAACAAGACGATTTTTAGTTTTATTATTGGCTGCATTTACAGTGTAAGTACATATTTTTTTCAGTAAAATCATAACTCATGTAACGAAATAAAACTATAGTTTAAATATATAAATTCAGCTGCTAACTCTTTTCACAATAATTCGTATTAATCCGCACCACCCCTACGTATAAGTGCATTCTCGTAATACATCGCACCGAACGCCAGACAGACAGACAGACAGAATAAATGTGTTACTCACTTACAACACGTTCTAGGGAATAATTCAGCGGCGGGCCATTTGGTTGTGATGCCTGTAAATTGTGAAATAACTTCCACTAAACGTGGCTTCTTGTTGGATATTTGCCTTCACTCGCGAGACATACTTGTTTATGTGTCTTATGTAGTTTCAGTGTGGAATAGCACGACCCCATCTTTCATTGGTGATGTACAAAGTTACATTGTTTTGCTAAATGATTGGTGAGTTATGTGCATCACCGATATAACTTTCATTACAATACTTATACTGACGCCCATTATTCCTATTCGATTCCCATTATCGATTGCCACTTTCAATGATTTTGTCAAATCTCCCTTTCTTACCTTACGTTCTTTTTAAAATATTTTTTTCAATCCTACACACTAATAAAACAATACTTGAGTAACTAACTTCAATCTACTTTGCTGTATTCTGTCTTGAACTTTTGAAAGTGACTAAAAAGCTCTATTGGTACAGTAAATTTACTGACTTACCATCCAAAAGTTGTCTGGATGAGATCGGTTCAAGTGACAAGAAAATGGTTGCACTTCTATTTACATATAATATGCATATACTCACGGCTATAAATCCCTAAACGGGGTAGCCAGAGCTTTGGGATAAGGAATTCTTCAGCCACTTTTGGAAGTTGAGTGGGGAAAATATAGTAATAATATATAATTGCTGTTGACGGCTCTCCAACCACATAGCCCAAAAATCACTTAAAAAGCCCCTATACCCTTAGTCGCCTCTTACAACCACCCACGGGTAGGAATGGGGTGTATGTGCAATAAAAGCTTTCTATTCTAAATATGTAAAGTTTCCCAGCATACATTTTTGCAATTCCTGTGAGTGAAGGCTGTGAAAAATTATGAAGCAATTCTAGTATCTCTGAGACACTGTCTTCGTTTTATCGCCCCGGGACATAAGTGGAGGCCCTAGAGTGCTTTCACTTACCATATGCACTTTACTGCTGTTTTGTTTATACGCTTTTGTTCTACTGAGCGAAATTGCTTTCTTGAGAGAAATCACTGTGAAGTTCACACTTCTTTGTGTGAATGTCAATTTTGAATTGTGTCAGCTTAGAAATATCAAATTTGGTTTGCGTAAAAATAAGTTAAGAGTATCTAAAGGCACCCAATACTCATGTCAAGGTTGTATCTTCTACATATATATATTACTAATACTTGTTATTGGCTTAGTTTATAACTGATTTTATAAAATCTATCTTCTATCTATCTATATATATAATAAAATTGTAGAGAAGTGGTGTCTGTTCAATGGAAATATAATTGAAAAAAGTAGGTGAGGTTGTTATAGTATCGATGCTGAACCCGAAATTGCAATCAACTTTTTTTTTGTCTGTTTGTCTGTATGTTTTTGCACGCTAATCAGAAACGGCTGATTCGATTAAGATGCGGTTTTCACAAATATATTGTTTTAAGCTTCATTTAACATTTAGTGCTTATTTCAAGTCAATCGGATCGTAAATAAAAAAGATATGTCAATTTAAAGAATCACGGCGAACATTTGTTAAAGAGTTCTGTCAGGGTGTGTATCGTACTGTATCGCTATATGAAGCGCGCTGAAAACTGCGCCGCTTCCATACCGTCTATTTGATTTAGCTTAGGTACACAACCTTGGCCACGACAGGGCGGCTCTCAGCTACCAGGGCACACATAAAGTAATGGTGAAGCCGCACAAGCCACAGAGCCAGCTGCAACGAATCCATTCAAGGATTAATTTATTCCTAGCGAACACACTTCTCCTTGAGAGTTTAGGCGAATAGTTGCATTCCTATGTTGCAATTCACCTGAATACTGATCGTTTGCATTTTTTTATCATTTATTTATATTTGAGGGGGTGTAGCTTAGGTACTTTTTCTTAATGTTTTTTCGGCTGTATGTGGATAGATTTGCGCATACAACCAGTAGAATGGTGTCAAGATCGATAGAAGACTCAGTCAGTGGAGCAGAGATTGAAATCCTTCCAAGGCGAACAATGAGAAATCTGGATTTTTATATTCACCCAGATGTGATTACTCTTAATTCACCATTATAGGAGGATTGATAGTATGTTATTAGTTTTGTACAATTATACTCATGTCTTTAATTAAGGCAAAGACTATCGATCGCCACTTTGTACAATCCTGGCCAACCTCTCTAGCTTCGTCTACATCCATCAATCTTTTCATAGATTCTCTTTTATTCTTTCGGTCTCAGTTTGATCCATGTGTGTCCTCCGTGGCCGTCCTCTACCTTCCACATTAGCTCTATGGATACCTTTTACCATTTTCCTATCATCCATCGTCTCGATGTGCCCAATCATCTCAACATTCCTTTTTCTATCTTACTTACAATATCATCTTTTACACCACATCTTTCACGAATCACGCCATTCCTCACACGATCACATAACCTTACATTACAAACTTTTCTGAGGGACCTTATTTCTACTGTCAGTTTTGTGATGCCTTAAAATGGCAAAAAACAAATGGCATATGCTGTTCAGGTGGCAAAGTGCTCATTGAAAATTTCCTTGAGCCCACAGACATTGTAAAAGCTTTACTAAATGGAGAACATCCTAAATCAAAAAATTTTTTAGACAATAGCTGTTTCTATGATAGTGTATTCCCAATGACATCTTTTGGGGCCAAACAAATCACAGAGGACCCAGCCAGAGGATGCCAGCTTTTAAAGTGCAGGGCTAGGTTTCAACAAAAATGCTCAAGTATTTTCTGATTTGCTACTTGAGATTGGTAATGGCGTGTATCCGCTGGAACGAGGAAAGTTTTTGTTAATGAGAAAACCTATACAATATAATTTCATCAATTCGAGACCTCATCGCATCTGTGTATGGAAGCGCAACGCAAATACCAACTGGCGAAATGACGATGCAACTACAGTAAACGCTGAAATTTTGACTTTGTTCCGGGAGATCATATTGAATATATCTGCATTAACCGAGTTATGGAAGAAGGAGAATCTACAAGCCACCCAGTAGAATATTTAGAATCATTTAATGCTCCTGGACTACCAGCACATAAAACTCAATGAAAATCCATGTATTTTTTTAAGAAATTTTATCACTTTAAAATTTTGCAATGGCACCAGGTTAAAAGTGACCAATTTACAAAGAAATTTGATAGAAGCAGAGATTTTGTTGCAGAGACAGTGTTTAGATCCTTCGGATTCCTCTCATTCCCAACTATTTTTCAATTAGTGTTAAACGAGTCCAGTTTCCAGTCAGCCTTTGTTTTGCGATTACAATTAATAAAGCCCAAGGTCAGACGCTGAAATTTATGGGTAAAGATCTAAGTATCAGCTGTTTCTCGCACGGTTAGTTGAATGTGGCTCTATCACGGGTTAGACTAGGTTACTAGGAGCCTGTATGCTGTCATCCCCGATGGCTATACGTTAAATATCGTATACAGTGAAGCATTCCTATAAAGTATTTTTTTATTTCCCCAAACGACGTGTATGTTATTCTAAATATGCTCCGAAAAGTCACCATTCCACGCGGACGAAGTCGCGGGCACAGCTAGTAAATAAATAAAAGGCAAAACTGACTGACTCAAAATCGAAACACAGCCGAAGCCAATGTACCATGTCGGTTAGAGGTGAAATAGGAGGTATTTTTTATTGATGTTTAGATATTTGTTACTCAATCACGCCTGAACTATGGAAAAGATTTTAATAGATTTGTTGTTTTATATAGGTTATTTTTGATCCCCGAAAAGTTATCACAAATTTTCACGTACATGCATGACATTTTACTTACACACAAATTTTATTATGAGTATACACATAATACTTATGTGCGATAAGATACACAGAGTACGCACAGTTATATCACACAAAACAGAAGGCCTAGCACGAGCGCTATTTTATCGACACGATAACGGTTAGAATGAGCTGGCAGTATACGATACTAAGTAAGTGCGTAAGAGATGGCTGCTTTATCCCACGCGATAACTAGTTTAAACACGGCTCGTGCTTGCCCTTCAGATTATTGTAGTTAAATTTTATTTTAAAGATATACTTGTTTCAAATTATAGCAAAAAAACGTTTATTTGTAGAATTAATAAGTTGACAAACAAGTATAGTGGTTGTTTACGGTCACTTATAAAACAAAGTAGTTTGTCTAGTTAGTGTCTCATAAATACAAATAGCCTATTGTAACTTAAAATAGTTCTTTGTTTTAAGTTTCAGTATACACTCACGCAGTACATTAGGCGACACTTTATCAATTTTATGCAAACCTTTGATTTGAAATAAGCAAGAAATATATTTGTATATTTTCTTTAATAACAGAACCTAAAAAACATTAACTCTACCTTTGGGTCAATAACCTGCCTATTTGTGAGTAGTTAGATCACCACACATGTCTAACTAATTCAACAAAAGGTAGCTAAAGGCTAAAATAAAAGAAATAAATGTTGTAAGGGATGGTGTTATCCTAAACCTAACCAGCCATCAATCGATTTCTAACCGAGATCACCTATGCCTATGCTTATAGCAATAAATCCCAAAAAGGGGTAGCCAGAGCTTTGGAACCAGAAATAACTCAGCTATTTTTGGATGCTCTATTCGAAACCTTGTATAATAAAAAAAAAAATGTTGGTGGGTCTCCAGCCACATCGTCTAATTAGCACTTATAAACTTCCGATACCCTAAGTTACCCTTTACGTCAACGCAGATAAAAAATGAATAGTTTGCTGTGTAGTGTCGGCTTAGAATAACACTACCCCATTTCTGCCGGTGGGTGTACGTAAGAGGCGACTAACGGTATTGGGGCTTTTGAGGGATTTTTGGTCGATGCGGTTGGAGACCCATCACCAACAACCTTTATATTGCCATCTTTTCCCCACTCATCTTTCCAAAAGTAATGCTAGCTCTGGCTACCCCTTCTTGGGATTTATAGCCTTGAGTATATGTATGTATGTTTAAGCTAGATTTCACTTTCTCCTCCACTTCAGAGAGTCTTTTAATCCTCTTATGACTCCCACTGAACTAATCGCAAACTGAAAATCTAGATCAATGCTACATGGTTCAGAAACAAAGAAACACAAAAACCTATTCCAGTTCTATATCTACACAGAGAAAGCGTAGTAAAATAACGTAGCGTTATCGTAGACGTCTAGAGAACGTCTACAAGACACCTAGACACCGTAGACACGTTCCACTTAAATGACGGAGGAGAGATCATACAGAAATAATGCGCAACTCGTGTTCTCTAGCTGTAGGGTGACCATTCTCTATTTTTATACGTAAAAGTAGAGTTAGCATCCGTGATAATTACTTCATTGTTACTCTGACATGTGCAACCAATTTATTCAAAGTTTACCGCTGTTTATTTTATTTTCAACTTGCGTAGATCTAGCAAACCGGTTTATGAAATTTTTATGCCATTACAAAGCTATACTATTTGAGAAGTAAAATATCAAGAGCGCGAGTGGTAGAGGGGTACAGTGACAAGAAGCCAATTTGAAAAGGTTTCATTTAAGTGTGAGTGCAATACATATTGATCGAGCTATAAATAGAAGGTACACATTGATGATATTAGTGTGTGTTTTAAGATGTGTTGAATCCACAGATCTGTATTTGAATAGATAACGCAAGTGTCATTTCTTGTATAGAAACCAAGCGTGCCATTATTTTTCCACCTACTGTGACGTCACATGAACAATTTAGTGATGGGAACTCCCCGTCAGCGCATAAACGATTCAATCGATTATATTCGAGTGCATCGACCAACGAATGATAAATTGAAAGAAGAATGATAAATCTAGAATTATACCTGTTTTTTAATAACGCTATTTTCTCATGGTCTCATTTTTATTCTGAGCAACTCTTCCTACATTATTTTCCTCCACCATTTCATCTTCTCGGAGAACAACGATCGAATCGAAGGAAAGCCAGTCGAAGGCGCTATGACAAAATATAATACAACCCAGAACTAATTCGGATTTGAAAAAAAAAAACAAATAAAATAACTTGTAGAGAAGGAAAAATAATGAAGTATTTTTTGTTCGTTGTCTGTTTTTCTCCAGGCTGTATCTCATAAACAGTGATAACTAGAAAGCTGAAATTTTCACAAATGACGTATTTCTGTTGCCGCTATAACAACAAATACAAATAAAAAAAGGATTTTAAGGGGGGCCCCTTACAATAAACGTGTTTTTTTCCGTAATTGTTTGCTCAATATTAAAACGTTAATAAGTAGATACTTAAAATTTTCAGAGTATATTTACTTGTATATCACCTTTCAAAATAAATAATTAAATAACAGTAAAATAAATATCAAAGGGGCTCCCATACAAAAACGTTATTTTCTATTACGGAACTCTTCGTTTGTTCAATACTGGAAATAAAAAAAAAACAAAGTAGTGTAACAAACTCTTCAACATTTGCTGAATATGTAGAATTATCAGAAGCAGTAACAGAATTAAATTTTCTCATTTGTGTAATGAATGACGTCTTTACTAAGTTTAACTTAACTTGTAAACCAGTTAAAATCTATGAAGATAATTCAGTAGCTGTAGCTATTTCTAAGTATGGAAACTTTACAAAGAATTCTAAGCACATTGAAGTTCACTATCATTTTGTAAATTAAAATGTTTAGCAGGGAAGTATACAAAATAGAGTCAGAAAATAAAATTGCAGATATATTTACCTATATATAAACCTGTGGGGGAAATTTTAAATTCACTAACTTAAAAATGCTAAATTTAAAGGAGTATAATTCCCTAATTGATTATAATTACTGTAGTACTTAAGAAGCTTTGAACTTATGTAAGGAGGCGTGTTCGTGTATATATGTACATTTATATTGGCAACACTGATTGAAGGAAGGAAGTAAATAAAGTAACGGTGAGGGAAAACATCGTGAGGAAACCCACATGGCTGAGTTGTACTTAGTCATGTGACAGTGTATTCGTACAAAACGGCGACAGGCCTGCCCCCTATCACGTGAGTACACTGTCCATGCAAAACGTGGGTACTCTGAACACCAGGTGACCAAGTCACGTGATGTTCAGAAGTATTAGTACCTCTGCCAACCCCTTCGGGGATATTCGGCGTGAACGTTTATGTTATATGTTTATGTTTATGAAGTAAATAAAGACTGACACATACCACACGTTTATAAGAAATGTAGCTTAGAGAAAAGCTTGTAACTAAAATTAAACTGTTCTTTTATTAAATAAAACCAAAGTTAAAACAAGAGTATTCCAATTAATTACTTAACAGAAACATTGTAGTAATAAAAATATTTTAGATACATGGAACATCCATCGCGAATATTATCATTTCTCTGTTCCCAAAATCGATTAGAATTAGAATCGAATACAACTATCTGTGTAGGTACAACACATTTTGCTTAAAATGACAGAAATATGATAATAGCCACCGTACCATGTAGCTGATTGACAGGTGAAAATATCGTTCATTTTGATGTTCATTGCGTGTTTTAATAGACAAGCCATACTAGATAGCTTTGTAACTAAAAGCGGCAATGTATTATAAATTAAGCGATACACACTCGTTTAAAAGTTTTTCAGTGTAAAACCACAACGAACACGAAATAATTGATTTTGCAATAAAAACCACATAATCTAATAATAAAGTGACCAACCGATGAAAGGAAATCTTTCTATTAATTAGTCCCGCTTTATTTAGATAGTTTTTGCAACTCAATACGGCACAATTAGGCATTTTTTATATTTAGCTTGACATCTGTCACCGAGAACGTTCGAGCACGGACTCAATCAAATGGCGATAAACTAAGATAATTTTACTCAGTTTTTACACGCGAAGTACATGCACTTGCGGCATCTATTCAAATATATGTCTGTGGTTGAATCTATATTATTTCACTTACTAAAGCTTTGTTATTATACCTTAAAGGCAAAAAATATAAAAATATTTATTTGAGATTTTTCTACAGAGAGTTTGTGTTTTTTAAAGAAGAAATTCTTTTTTTTAAATGTGAAAGCTTTGCTAACCTGTTACCATATATGAAACCGTATTTGATAGCACCAAAAACTCATTGAAAGCTACTGATTGGTACCCATTAAGGTAGCTGGCTTTCAAAAAAGTATTCTGTCCCTTCACTTATTTACTTGCTTACTTTCAATTCGAGGTTTCTAATCTTTCATGTCTTAGAAAACATAAACTCATAGTCACCGTACACAGACATCCCAATCTGTTCACGTAGTCTCAAACAGTAACACTGGGAATAGATTTTTAACTCTGCAACTGTATTAAACAAGGAAGGAGGTTTTATTAAGATTAAATTGTGCTTAGCGGGGCTTCTCCCTTGGAGCTATTTCACTGGATCCGTTTTTCATCGGACATGATTAATGTTAGACACGAGCTATGTAACTTCTACTATGTTGTGTATTAAAAAGCTTGTACATGTTAAAATATTTAATTTATTTCAGTTTATTTCAGTTTAGTCATAACATAACATGAACGTTCACGCCGATTATCCCCGGAAGGGGTTGGCAGAGGTACTGATACTTCTGAACATCACGTGACTTTGTCACCTGGTGTTCAGGGTCCCTCGTTTTGCATGGACAGTGTACACACGTGATAGGGGGCAGGCCTATCGCCGTTTTGTACGAATACACTGTCACATGACTAAGTACAACTCAGCCATGTGGGTTTCCTCACGATGTTTTCCCTCACCGTTAACAACCAAGATAAATTAACCGCACATATGTCTTTAGGAAAGACAAGTTGGTGTAGGTGTAGGATTTGAACACTAGTCGTTTGCACGATAACCGAGTGTTCTACCCACTGGGCTATCACGGTTCAGTTTTCAGTGTTTATTTATATAACATGTATTAATTTATGCATGCATACATACATCATCCTCACGCCATTAGTTCCCATTAGGATAGGCAAAGACTATCAATTGTCGCTTTGTACCATCCTAGCAAACCTTTCAAGCTTCGCTTTATTGATAAACATTTTCATATATGCCCTTTTATTTATCAGACTTCGGACACCTGCCTTTCTAAGCTTATTCTCTATTTGATCTGATATATCCACTGTGGTCGTCCTGTACTAAACTAGCTTTATAAATGTCTTTTACTAATTTACTTTCATGAATACTATCTAATGTGCAATTTTCAAATGTAACTGTTTAAGAGCTAAATAAAAAAAATGGTATAATCAGATTGTAATTGTAACTATCCGAATAATTTTATATTCATATAAATATAGGTTCAATATTTATATTCAGAAATTCGTTCACCCCTTAAAGCATTTGTTAAAGTTGAGACCACGATGTAAAGGAAATTTCTGCTTTGGTAAAACCACACTAATGGGAATCCCGTATCAGAACTCAATATCATTAAAACAACAACTTTTTCCTTAACAATATATTTGCAACTACATCTATAAACTTACGGTATCTTATGCTACATGAATGCTCAATGTTTTCCTGTTACTGAATATCGTAAGCGTCTGTGGATAAATAAAATACACCAGTCGCATTACTGGGACCCCAGTACCCTGCAATAGTCACGTCATTCCGCGAACAACTGCCATTCTTAAAACTCTTATATTCTCCACATCTCCATGCTAAATACCACCCCGGGTTATTTATGGTAGCCGTGTATATGGTTATACAGGCTTTATGATTACATTTAGCTGCTTTCGAAGAGTCGAATACTCCTGGTATCAATGGGGTGCCACAGTTTGGCTGCGATTGTCCTCTTTTGTTTACAAATATATCGATATCACCTAATACTGATGTAGTGCCAAGTCCACCGGCGTTACAATGGTATATTTCTACGTAATCAGCGCAACCTGATCGAATTTGGTCTTCAATGAAACTGTTCGAAAAACAAGGGCCAGCTGGATCTAATGCAGTTATTTTCGATAGTTTTTCACTAGTTATGTTCGTGAAAATAGTTCCTGTGTAACCGAGCATTTGACTTCCTAAGCTATGTCCAATTGCGTGCATATTTTTGGCACTGATTCCTCCCTTTTGTAAATCGGCAAGCATGTTAGCTAGTGCCTTTCCGATGTAATAAACATGTTTCACTGATCTTTCGTACGATTTGATGTAGCCGTCATTGTCGTTGGTGTAAAAAGAGTGATCGAGAATAATAAGGTAGATGTTGGATAAATTCCTGAACTTGTCTCGTACCCTTGCTTCTGTTTTCTTGTTAATGTTTGATTTGTAGCCGGCGACGAATATAATGAACTTGCGAGTTTTGTCTAAGTCTTTGAGTGCGAGAATTCTTTGTGCTGCATTTCCGATTGTGAATATATCTGTGAAGTTGTTGGTGTAGTCATAAAAGTAAACATCTGTTGCGCTGACGTCTAGGTCCAGAGATTTATCGTGATCACCTGGAAAATATACGTGAAATAATTTTTAATACTGCCTAACTAACTTAACTTCCACACCACCGCTCAAAATGCCCAATTTAATTATGGATCCGCGCACATAAAATGTGGCACTGCAAGTTTCACTTTTATTGCTCTAGTCCTTTAGAGTTACATTTAAGTATTTTATTAAGTAACTTCGAAGAGATCCATATCTATGGATCATATTTATGGTTTAATTAGATGAAGGCTGGGAAGGATATGGCATTTAATTAAATTTTATGGCATGTATTAATCTGTGGCTCATGTAGCTAGTTCCCACGTATTTGGTCATCAAAGTACACAATATGATAGAAATTCATAGAACACTTATTAACTCAGAACTAGTGAGTTTGCTGTGTAATGTCGGCTTAGAATAACACTACCCCATTTCTTCCGGTAGGTGTACGTAAGAGGGGACTAACGGTATTGGGGCTATTTAGGGATTTTTGGGCGATGCGGTTGGAGACCCATCACCAACAACCTTTGTTTTATCATCTGTTCCCCATTCAACTTTCCAAAAGTGGCTGAGGAATTTCTAATTTCTTAGCTCTGGCTACCCCTTCTAGAGATTTATAGCCGTGAGTGTATGTATGTATGTATGTAACTAGTGAGAATGTTTTTACCAAATGGAATCACAATATTTTGTTTAATGATCGAACCAGTGGGTGAGAACAAACCGTACAAGTGTGTAAAACAGATAAGATATTTTTTGCTCAATAGTTCATTGTCCTAAAAACTTGATAAAATATTTGTTTAATAAATTGTGTTATTAGGGCAGCTTCCGCCCTTTAGAAGTTTGATGACATTTGGTGTTGTATTGCCCTGATTTTAATTAAAGTATGTTAAGAGCAGTAAGTAGCATGTCTGTATGTTTCAAGGCAGCTAAACTTATATCGATAAGAAAAAATCTCAATGACAATTAGAGCATCCCTTTCTCTCATGGCACGTAATCACGCTCTAGATTATAAGTATGAGTTTCACTGAGTTGTGTTTTCATACATACATACATATACTCACGGCTATAAATCCCTAGATGGGGTAGCCAGAGCTAAGGAATGAGAAATTCCTCAGCCACCTTTGGAAAGTTGAGTGGGGAAAAGATGGTAAAACAAAGGTTGTTGGTGATGGGTCTCCAACCGCATCGCCCAATAATCCTTTTAAAGCCCCAATACCGTTAGTCGCCTCTTACGTACACCCACCGGAAGAAATGGGGTAGTACTATTCTAAGCCGACACTATACAGCTATGTGTTTTCAAAATACCTTTTATCAAATGATTACGTTAGTTTTTATACAAGGTTGTATAAATCAACAAGTTTGATAACTCAGTGGGAATACAATAACTTCTCACTCTCTCTTACGCAAAAGAGGTGAGATCAAATCCTGAGACGGTCATAAGGCTCATTCGTGTGGACCTATTGGTCCTTCATTAATGAACTTTTTAAGTTTATAATAGTAAGGGAAATTCCCTGAGATACGACTGATTTGTACTTGGTCATGTGACAGTGTATTCGTACAAACGGCAATACGCCTGCGTCCTAACGTGTGTGTACACTGTCCAGAAGGTGGGTATTCTTAACACCAGGTGATAAAATTGAAACGTTATGTTTAGAAGTATTAGTACCTCAGCCACTCCTTTGGAAATATACGGCGTAAACGTTTGAGTTCTCAATCTTAAGAGTTTTTGTTAAATTTGATTGTTTTTTCACATTACCATATTAAAGAAATATCGTCACACATTAAAAATAAACCGGTAAAATATTAAAACGCGTGATCATAACAAAACAAGATAAACCAAACGACTCACACTTTATCAGGTTAGATCGTAATGCAAGTTGAAACGGTCCATATTTTTCCAAATCCCCGTGTCCCCATGATAAAACATTATTAACACAACACAATACTAATAAAAAACTCAGTTTTAACCACATAATGTCTGTCTGTTCGGTGTTTGGGACTTGGGCTAACTGGCCTTTAACTGCGACATTGATGAACTGTGACGGGGATGCCAGACTGAATAATACAATTTGCTTATTATCGACAGTGGTCAGCTGATTAATTGTGATGAGGTTAATTCAAATTCAAAAGTCTTTTATTTCATTTTTAGACCAAATAATAATTGTATAATAAAATATGTATGTTTATCTGATTGTAAAGTAGTTTTCGGCAGTAAATATTATTTAGATTTGTATTTATTTTACTCCATGTGAGCGAGCGTCATCCTATGATAAGTTTATTAAGAAAATACGGTATCTAAAATAGAATTATGAAATATACGGTATCCAGAAAATATATGATAGTTATGTTAAAAATATAACCTTGGTTTTTATGTAGATAAAAAAATCGATGTGTATGTTTGCAATAATAAATTGTTATACAAATTATTACACAAATACCAGTTTTTCCAATATGTTAAAACTAATTCTGGCTATGTTTTAATTTTTATTGTTTTTTGCTAATTGTTGTATTAAAGCTGTTTGTTTTCCGTAAATAAATAATTATTTTTTTTACAGATGTTGTCTGTTTTTTGTTTGTTCGTTTCATCTAATCTGACAATTCTGAATCAAAGCAAAATTATAGTTTGACTCTGATTTTGGCTTATTCTTTACCCAACCGTGTCTGGTATAGGCATTTCATTTACTTTGCTTACTTAGTTTTGCGGCTTCAATTATAGTAAAAAAATTGCGACCGGGTACATCAAAACATTTAAAAAATCTAATGAATAAAGAATAAATGAAGGAAAGAAAAATTTCGACACAGGCGGGGATCGAACCCGCGACCTCGGGTATACGCCCCGACGCTCTGCCAACTGAGCTACCGTGTCAATTGGCTGCCAGTGCGAAATTCTTCTATCCTTTATTTCTTTTACACGTTTAAGTAGTGTTTGCGTTTCCTACCTCCGAATTTTCTACTAATTCGGAAGGCCACTTGTCTACCTTTTCAGATAGAATGCAAATGCTGAAAACGCCTAACTATCACATAATTTTAAATCTTTTTGTTAAACCCACGACCTCGGGTTCGATCCCCGCCTGTGTCGAAATTTTTCTTTCCTTTATTTATTCTTTATTCATTAGTAATAATCCCCACATGAGGTTTTCATGAACAAAAAGATTTAAAATTTAAACAATCTGATGTCACTGGCTCGTTTTTCTTTGACTTTACTAAATAACTGTACCCCTCTTTACATGCTTTTGTGGACCTTCACATCTCTAATTACAGTCACTACACTGAACATCACGAATCTTGTACCTATATGGCAAAGTCAGCATTGCCAATTATTTTTATATAATAATAACTTAAGCAAGAGTTGAAATATGTAGAACCTGTTTTCCGTTTGCGCAACATAGAAACGCTTTTAAGGTTACAAAAGGCAGATCTTTCAAGTTCCTTTTATCTTACAATTTATATAACATAACATCGTACACGACACTATGTACAATAGCTTATATTTATAGTCACGCTACACGGATAACAGTAAATGTGATAAGAAAGGGTTATGGTAATATTTATTACATGTTGTTTGGTAAGACCAGTATTATCTAATCTTACAGACTTTTTAGATCTGTAAAATAACGAGTATTATTTATTTAAATTTATTTACGTATAATAATTTACGATCGTAATCCATTTTAGTTTCATTATCATTCCCTGAGGAAATATTTGATGAACCTTATTCATTACAATTAGATTATAGTATTATTTTTATGTTAAGGTAAGGAATATTAAAAAAGTAAGTATATATTAAAAAATGTATATATATCTAATTTATTAAAAAAATAATTTATATTGCTGTGTAGTGGCTTAGAATAGCACTACCCCATTTCTTCCGGTGGGTGTACGTAAGAGGCGACTAACGGTATTGGGGCTTTTAAGGGATTTTTGGGCGATGCGGTTGGAGTCCCATCACCAACAACCTTTATTTTACCATCCTGTTCCCACTCAACCTTCCAAAAGTGGCTGAGAAATTTCGAATTCCTTAGCTCTGGCTACCCCTTCTAGGAATTTATGGCTGTTGGTATATGTATGTATGTATGTAATATTGAATGCAAAATATCAAGGAAAAGAAGCGTATAAATTGTTGGGAAAATGGTTAATGTATAACTGCTGGCAACATCAAGGTCATTACAAGTGACGTAAGGTCAACAACATTTAAAACAATGCACTGTTATATTGAATCCTGTTCGGAAGTAATAAAGTCTATTGTGGCTCAAACAGGTAAATTAAATACTGACTCATTTATATTTTCGCTAATTTTGTCTTATAGATAGATGTCTTATTATCCTATTATGTTAGTTAAAGGGACTGTAATCAAAAGCGTCACATTAATATGAAGCACGAGAATTCAATACATACATACATATATATACTCACGCCATTCGTTTCCATTGGAGTAGGCAGAGACTATCGATCGACACTTTGCACGATCCTGGCAAAACTCTCTAGCTTCATTCACATCCATCAATCTTTTCATGCATGCTCTTTTATTCTTCACAATTCGGACACCTGCCTTTTTGAGCTCACTCTCTATTTGGAAAATTCAACAGTAGCACCCATTTCTAAAAAATAACCTTATATGATAATTATATATAGTTTTTGATCGTCAAAATTTAATTCATATAATTACCTTGTATTGCGGGCATCATGGGTGCTTTTGCGCATGAGTCTGTTAGTAGATAACTTATTTTATTGTTTTAGATATTTAGTTACCATTTAACGGTTAATAGTAGTTAGTTATTTTTAAATATAATAATGTATTATTTTTTTTATTATTATGTGAATGTTATTTTTTTATAAGTTTCCGTTATTATTATTTATACTGTGACAATTTAGAAATAATGCTAGTATGTTTATTAAGGTGTTAATATGCAAATACATTCACGAATAAATTATCCATCAATCAAACTCATTATTTAATACATATAACAATTACCTTGTTAATACTTAATAAATGTTTAGTAATATTTAAAATAGATAGATAATAGTTTGACGAATAATTTTAGTTTTTAAGCAAATCAGTTTAATTTATTGGACATCTACCGAACATGTTTAATCCAGCAAATCTTTCCATTCATGGGTTGACTGGAAGAAAGAGATAGCTCTTATAAGACCGCCAGGTGTACTTTGACTTTTGTACCGATCTTTTTTTTGTAATTGTTGTTTTTTTGTGATGTGCAATAAAGAGTTTTAGTATTTTTTTAGGCATGATTTTTAGTTCCTCGCCTCTCCCATGGCCGAAAATGAAAATATAAATTTTAAATGGGAGAGGCGGTACTCCCCAACAAAAGCACAGTCGGTCGGGGTCAGGGAGTCAGGTTCAAGAACCGACGGACGATCCGAGCCGTATCGAGCAGCACCGCTTTCTGCATTTGTGCTGGAACCGACACGCAACAGAAATCCAACCGCCTCAAGTTGGTCGCGAGGCTGGTTGGAATTAACCCGTTCGCGGACAAAACAATTGGGATTATTTCTGTCGAAGTCACACCCCACATGTCGGTGATCTCGTGGGCCAGATCGAGATATTTCCAACGCTTTTCGGTGTCGGCTTTCACGAGACCCTCGTCATGAGGGATAGTGACATCCACTAGAAATACCCTCGACTGCGACCGATCCCATACCACGATATCAGGCTTATTCGCTAGAATAGTCCTGTCCGTGATAACGGATCGGTCCCAATAGATTTTGGAACGGTCGTTTTCTAGGATTGGCTCCGGCAGATACTTGTAATACGGCAGCCTCTGTTGCAAGAGTCCGTATTTCAGAGCGAGCTCCTGATGCAGGATTTTGGCTGCTTGGTTGTGTCTGTGCAAGTACTCAGTGTTAGCAAGAGCCGAACAACCGGAAATAACATGCCTAAGTGACTCTCCGGGACGGCCACATGCTCGACAGATGTCTGTGGTACCGTCCTTTAGGATGTATTTCCGATAGTTCCGCGTCTTGATAACCTGGTCTTGTATTGCACAGACAAAACCTTCGGTTTCCCCAAAGAGGTCCCCGAAACGCAGCCAATGCAGGGAGGCTTTACGGTCCACGAAAGGTTCGTGAAGTACCTTGTAAAACCTCCCGTGCAGCTCCTTCTCTTTCCATACGGACTCCCGATCAGAGGTGCTAAGTACCTCCGGGGTTCGCCAATCCTGTGAGGCCAACGATAAGGGAGTCAGTCCTTTATCACTAGCGACCACCTCTCCCCGAATACTATCATCCGTCATCGTCAAAAAATAGTTTCTGAGGTTGCATACCTCGCGGTTGTGCATGATTTTGGCACTCAAGAGGCCTCGACCACCACACTTCCGCGGGATATACAATTTCATAACCGACGACCTCGGATGACGCATTCGATGAGAGGTCATCATCGTGCGGACTCGTCTGTCCAGAGCGTCGAGTTCGGTCTGAGTCCATCTGAGCACGCCAAATGTGTACATCAGTACAGGCATGACCCAGGAGTTAATGGCTCGGATCTTATTAACGCCTGACAAGTAGCTATTAAGCACACTTTTCAGGCGTTCATAAAACTCCTCGCAAACACCCTGTTTCACGTCTGCCACCTTCACACCGATGGTTTGTGACATGCCCAGATACCGGTATGTTTCAGCCTCGGAGAGTGCCCTCAAATAATTGGTGCCGACATCGACACCATCAGAGTGCACGACATGCCCCTTCTCAACGTGAATGACCGCACATTTATCGACCCCGAGCTCCATCTTGACGGAACCACTGAAATCGTTAGTGATCGTCAGTAGCTCCGCCAATCTGTCAGCCGTGGGGGCGTAAAGCTTCAGGTCATCCATGTAAAGGAGATGAGGCAAGCGTGGTCCGCCTCTCCGAAACTGAAAGCCTGTCCCCGAATTCTCCAAGAGTGTTTTATTATTATTATTATTACCTGCCTAAAAGTTTTTTCCTTCCTACCTTAAGTATTTTTTTCTATAAAACTTATCCAACACTAGTTTGACTAGTTTGTTAAACCTTTATAAGGCAGTGGCCAAATAGTGGCCGCCATATTTTCAGCCTTACCTACCCTGAAAAAGAAGTGAAATACAATGAATTTTTGATCATATGTATGCCTTATAAAGGGTTAAATCAATCAGGGTACCCATCACAAAAACCAATCATATGTAGTGTGTAGAGTAGGCTTAGAATACCACTAATCGCGGGTGGCTTACGAGGCGACTGAGGGTTTGGGGCTTTTTAAAAGTAGCTGTTGGACGATGTGGCTAAAATCCCATCACCAGCAATAATTCACTTTAAATTTTCCCCAATCAATTTCCAAAAGTGGCTGAGAATTTGGTAATTCCGATGCTCGGATAACCTCTTTTTAGGATTCATAACCCTGTATATATGTATGTATGTTATGAAAATAATTTTGTATACCTATGATATTCATTGATTTAAATCCCAAAAAGACATACATACATACATATACTCACGGCTATAAATCCCTAAAAGGGGTAGCCAGAGCTGAGATATTAGAAATTTCTCAGCCACTTTTGGAAGTTGAGTGGGGAAAAGATGGTAGAATAAAGTTTGTTGGTGATGGGTCTCCAACCGCATCGCCTAAAAATCCCTTAAAAAGCCCCAATACCGTTAGTCGCCTCTTACGTACACCCACCGGAAGAAATGGGGTAGTGCTATTCTAAGCCGACACTACACAGCATTATATGTATATGTATATTCATTGATTGAAATCCCAAAAAGAGGTTGCCCAAATTTTGGAATTAAAATCTCTTAAGCTTGTTTTGGAAGTTTAGAGAGTACATTTAACACACCTTACGTTGAATTAAAGTAATCAAAGTCGAGATTCATATCACCTTGTGAAACAATAAACCGAAGAGTGTGGCTTCTTTGTCTTGAAAGTTTTAATGAGTATAAGCTTTCATAGATAAACTTCGTTTAATAGCTGGTATAGATACCAAACGTTGCGTTTTAAGTTATCCCGGTACGTAAATGAAGAAAGTACGTGTAGCGTCGTCTTAGAATAGCACTACCCCATTTCTTCCGGTGCCGGTGTGTGTACGTAAGAGGCGACTAACGGTATTGGGGCTTTTAAGGGATTTTTGGGCGATGCGGTTGGAGACCCATCACCAACAACCTTTATTTTACCATCTTTTCCCCACTCAACTTTCCAAACGTGGCTGAGGAATTTCTAATTCCTTAGCTCTGGCTACCCCTTCTAGGGATTTAAAGCCGTGAGTATTTGTATGTATGTATGTAAATGAAGAAAATAAACAGATATTAATATATTAATAATTGCAGCGCATATAACTAACGATAATTTTTGAGAAAATAGCACACAAGTTAAAAATGTTGTTTAAATACGGAAAGTGTACATAGGCTATTTCTGCTATTAATTATGTGTTTAAAATATATATTAAATCAAGGGAAGCAAACGTAATAGATCAGTGGGTAGAACACCGCTTATCGTGCAGAAGGTGATGGTGAAATCCCGAGTACACTGTCCAAGCAAAACGTGGGTACTCTGAACACCAGGAAAAAATGTCACTTGATGTTCAAAATAGTATTAGTACCTCTGCCAACCCCTTCGGGGATATACGGTGTGAATGTTTGAGTCTTGAGTCGTGTGGGGAAAATTTATCAAGGTGGTTAACGATGAGGGAAAACATTGTGAACCTTACATGGCTAAGTTGTACTTAGTCATCATGAGACAGTGTATTCAAACAAAGCGGCGATAGGCCTGCCTCCTATCACGTGAGTTAAATACACCGTCCACGCAACACGTGGATACTCTGAACTGAACAAAGTGCAAGCACGAGCCGTGTTTAAACTAGATATCGCGTGGGATAAAGCAGCCATCTCTTACGCACTTACTTAGTATCGTATACTGCCATCTAATTCTAACCGTTATCGTGTCGATAAAATAGCGCTCGTGCTTGCTATACAGGTTACGATAATATTCCGCGATGTTCAGAAGTATTAGTAAATGTTTAAACTCTTTTTTAATGCAAAGTTAAAATCAGAAAAAATAGTATCGCACCAGAGCGAAAGGATAAACCAAAGATACTTTACATGTTCAAAATCTATACATTTAAGTAATTGCGTAAAGATAAAATAAAATAAGTACCCAATCCCCTACAATATAACAAATATTATACAGTCAACGGCCATTTTTAAGTCGCCATATTGGCACGCGAGCAGTATTTGCTCCATCTTCAATATCGGCTGTTTGCCTCGAGCGGTGTTCGCTGGGTCGCTGAATGTAGACCTATGTACTTGCGGATATGGCTGAAACTATGTTTATTTTATTAAGAAAGTATTGCAAGTATTACGTATAACTTTATGATATTTTTTACACTTACTCGCGCATTTATTTCTCATCATACCTATATCCTCACAGCCCATATATGTTCCCACTAAGGGGCACGAGCCTACCCTATATAGGGCGATTTGGCCATAGTCCACCACGCCGGCTAATTGTGGGTTGGCAGACTAACGACTACTAACGTAGTAGTAGCCGGGACCGACGGCTTAACGTGCCCTCCGAAGGACGGAATCATCTTAATTTTCGGATAATCAGGTGATTCAAGCCTGCAATATCCTTCCAGACTGGGCTAAATCTTACAAATTAAATTTGTAAGGTTACCTCCCCACGGGGATCGAACCCTTGCCCTTCGTACTTGAAACCGAGCGCTTAACCGCGAGACCACGGAGGCAGTCATACCTATATGAAAATATCAAATTACATATAAATGACACCCCAAACCTAAGAAGAAATAATCTATATTAATCGCACAATAATTGCTCTCTGCGGGATTAAAACCTCTAATTCAGTAGTGCTTCTCCTCACCACTATCATAAAATATTGTGTTTGTTTTTATTTACCTTAATGTGGTGTGGTGGACTCAAGTAAAGTTCTAGTAAAATAAATGTTGCGGTTGTGAATTTATGATAGTAATCCCTGAGTGCCCAGTGAGTACGAGTGTCCTACCTATGAGTTTTATGGTAGTCCCTTAATGTATATTCTCATAACACAGTAATAAGTTATTATACTTACACACTGTGAAAGCTAGTTTCCACCATATATATGTGACCAATCTAAACGATTCAACCGTCTACATTATAGTGCTGTCACACGAAACATCTCGTCGCCTGATCGCCGTTTCACCCCCAACCCCCTCGACTAGAAAGGGGTGTTAAAACACCCGATATTGATGGGCCTATTGTTGCAACCGATTTAACGACGTTGCGCTTCTACAGACTGTTTCGCTGACGCGGCGCTGACGAGTGCTTTTCTATGCGACCAGTTTGTACAGACCTCTGTGGATTACTCTAGATTTTGTTACGTCAGGAAATTGTTGGTTGCATTGAGTTGTAAACATTAAGACATATATATGATCACTGCTATTATATCGATGAGAGGTAGAGCTGAAGACATCGGCCAACTTGGAACAGGTCAGCGCAATAGGCTAAAGCTCGATTCGAGTCTCTTGGTGGAGACGTTTTAAGGAATGAGGGCCTAGCAAAATAGCATTTCATAAGCTATGCAGTGATATATTGTCCTCCTTAGCACTTAAGATACCGTCAAAGTGAAATAAAGTATTCTTATTACCCAAAGCCATTTATTTAAGATAGATAAATTTAGATAATTCATAATGAAAGATAATTACTACAAATTGTCCAAAAACATAGACCAAAGGCTCAATTTTGCTTTCGAAAGGTGAATTTTGAATTTTAATTCTATTTCAAAATGTTATTTGCTTCGTTATAGCGCTTATTCTTAAAGACCAAATGGTACTGGACCCAACATTCAACGTTACCGATGACAATATACTTTGTTGTCAGCACAATACGATTGAATTTGCTTTGTACGAGTTTACAAAGTGAATACTATTGCTACCATTTGAGCATGGACGAACTATTTAGTGGAATAGTTTTTGTTAGACTTTTTTATTGATTTGTCTGTAATTCACTTATGGTGAACAAAGTCCTAGTAAGACATTTTTAAAATATCAACATGTGTAGAGATTTTAATTATGATACCTTATAATTTTAGAAAGAAAGAAACACATTTTTTACGCCTACACACACTTATGAGTTTAAAGCTAACTATGCGGATCGTCCGTGCTGCACTTCTATACTCAAACTCGCGTTCGCCGTTCGGGGTTGGCAGCTGTACTAATACTTCCAAACATCACATGATTTGGTCACCTTTTGTTCAGAGTACCCACATGACTAAGTTCAACTCTGCTACGTGGGTTTCCTCACGATTTTTTCGACCACCGTTAACAACCACGATAAATTAACCACACATTATGTCTTTAGAAACTAATTAGTGTAGGCCCGACTCGGGATCTGAACCCTCATCGATTGCACGATATACGGTGTTCTACCCACTGAGCTATCACGGTTGCATCACTTTTATACTTGTAATTAAAATAAATTCCTACCTTGATATTTTTGAAATTAATTAACTAGATTGCTTTGAAATAGTACTTCTTCTTAGAAACTTACTTTGCGATAATACATTATACACTAGTGGTAAGAAACGTGACAACAATGAGCGAGTAGACTAGATGGCATAAGATACACAAAATATTACTGCTTTCACATGTTTCCTGCCCGGCTAGTACGAGCGGTGTTTAAACTAGTTATCGCGTGGGATAAAGCAGCCACCTCTTACGCACTTACTTAGTATCGTATACTGCCATCTCATTCTAACCGTTATCGTGTCGATAAAATAGCGCTCGTGCTTGCACTTCTGCAATGGCTTTTGATAACATTGAAGAGTAGCTCAATATTTTATATATAATCATGTACAATCATGAGATTATATATGTTTCTATATTTTTATTTGTAAGTTATATTAATGTTCTATTTATTTATTTTATTTGTTAGTTATATTAAGGTTATTAAATTAAATTAAAACATAAAATTAAAAAAAAAAACTAAATTATCTACACTACTACACTAATATATTTTTTAAAGTTGTCATCTCAACTGATTATTTAATATCATGCTGTGTACACAGTTTTTTCGTATTATGTCCGAATATGTAATATTTTTTAAATTTTGTATACTAATGCTATGTCATAATACTATTTGTGTGCCGAATAAATAAATAAATATATTAATTTGTCCCGCCCTTACATTGTAGAATCTAAGAACATTAACTTACACCTCTAACATACTAGTCGTGAACCCATTGCGCCTAGTCCATTATGCATAACGTCCATGGAATCGCAACAGTAATATTCAGAATGCCTGACGTATTGTTGCGCGTTCGGATGTACGGCCGACATATTGCGATGTACCTTCGATTGCGCAATAAACGTACGCTGACTAGGTTTAGGTTTTAGGTAAATGAAACGTTACATTTTAGATGCTGTGTAGTGCCGGCTTAGAATAGCACCACCCCATTTCTTCCGGTGGGTGTACGTAAGAGGCGACTAACGGTATTGGGGCCTTCAAGGGAATTTTGGGCGATGCGGTTGGAGACCCATCACCAACAACTTTTATTTCACCCCACTCAACTTTCCAAAGGTGGCTGAGGCATTTCTCATTCCTTAGCTCTGGCTACCCCTTCAAGGGATCTATAGCCGTGAGTATGTATATATTTTAGATATATAACGGCTTTAGAAATTCAGGGATTAAGGTTTATACGTAAACTGTAGTTATAATGGTGTTTAAAATTCAGGAATCAATTTTTAAAGTTAGATCGTAGTAGCTGTGTAGTGTTGGCTTAAAATGTGTGTAGTGTCGGTAAATAATTGCACTAACCTGTTTCTTCCCGCAGGTGCGGTAGGAGAAGACTAAGTGTTTTGGAGATTTTTAAGTGCTTATAAGGTGATGTGGATGGGGACCCATCACTAAGAACATTTTTACAATAATTTCCCCACTAAACTTTCAAAAGTGACCGATGACTAATATTTACTTCTGAAGCTCTGATCAACTTTTTTTTTGCATTTATAGCCGTCAGTATAAGTATGTACTTTTTTGAAGTCACGTTAACGTTCTTGTCACGGTCATTTTCGGATATGGAAAACCTAAATTGCTGATTTTAAATTGCTTCATGAATATACACTACGCTAAAATCTATGAACTATCACACAATCGGTCTCACATTCTAAATGTTTCTTTTGTCTTTTGTATGTTAAAATTGTAAAACTAATTAGTTATTGATATTCCATAATTGAAAATGCCTATAGTAAAAAAAAATCTTTTCCCCACTCAAATTTCCAAAAGTGGCTGAGGAATTTCTAATTCTTTAGCTCTGGCTACCCCTTCCTGGGATTTATAGCCGTGAGTATATGTATGTATGTATGAAAATGCCTATATAAAAATCGGAGGAAAATCGTTGATTGTATACAACCAAAAGTCAGAAGTAAACAGCTGAAAGATCGGAAGACGTTGCAAATTAAAAAACAATACGTTTATTTCCATTTCACGAAAACAACGAAAATTGCTCAAGCAAAAACAAAACGGAACGTTTGTGCACTTTAGGTCTGGCGGATTCCTTACTGGTACCTTAGGGTTGTGGCAGTAAGGAAGATATATATGTTCCTTTTTTCTGTGTTAAGCGAAATACACACTAAGCCCGCCGGGCTGCCGACACATTCCGGCGGCCTGTATGAAAAGAATCATGACTAACCTATGTATGAAATTAATATAAAACTAGATATGTCGCAAACTATGTCGGCGGCCCGGCGGGCTCAATGTATACATTGCGCTTAAAACTTATAAGAAATCGCTACAATGTTGTTTGTTTATTATGATTCATAACTTTGTTGCATTTTATTTTTAGGTAATTTTTGCTATTCATATTGGGTAAGAATGCTGAAAATGTGACTTATAGTTGATAATAAAATGCATCCAGATGTGTTAGTGTTGATTGTATGTTGATAGATACATTTTAAATGTTGGCAAATAATCCCAAAACCTTGTTGAAGTTGTATTCTTTCATTGAAAACCCATTTTAGAACCAGAAGGGCAAGCACGAGCGGTGTTTAAACTAGTTATCGCGTGCGATAAAGCAGCCATCTCTTACGCACTTACTTAGTATCGTATACTGCCATCTCATTCTAACCGTTATCGTGTCAATAAAATAGCGCTCGTGCTTGCCCTACAGTTGTCTATTCAGAGTTATAATAAAGAAGCAGAGCGGAGAAAAAGAGTAATATCTAAAAAAATGGAATTATAATTATTCTTTTTCTGGTTTCTAAAGACATCATTTAATAAAGTGTATTGGGGACTATCACCAAAGATCCCTATTTCTCATTTTCCCCCCCAACTTCCAGTAAGAGCAATTATTCTTATTTCGATAGTTTGGCTCCTTATCTTAACAATTAAACCTATTGCAATATAGGGTATTAGGATTAGGTATGTTGAAACGAAATGTGTGTGAAAGAGACAGAGAGAGAGACAGAGACAGAGAAGTCTCGCCGTATGAAATAGTCAAAGGAAGACAGAGATGGAAACATGTAAACAAATTCAATACTGGCGTAATCTGCGTAATGTTTACTCGTTATTTTCTTCCATTTCAGCATCCTCTTCCTCATCCTCATCCTCTTCCTCTTAGTTTGCCAGAATCCTCTTCCTCATAACAAGTTCCTCAACAACTCTTGTCTGTATAATTATGAGAACTAATGTGCAATAAACCACCAAGAATATAAAGCAGTCAATTCTGAAGTACGATCAGGCTCGAATCCAATAGTAATGTTTGTGTTCCTCGTATTTTTTCTCGTAAACGGTAGTTTGTACGTTGTTTTATTACTGTTTGCTTTTAGGCACGATTTTATAGGATCGCAGTTCGCAATTATTTGCCTGGCAGGCTTTTTAGGACGTCGCAAATATCCTTAAAGTAAATAAGAAAACGCGATTGCTAAGCAGATTACTTTAATATGCCAATTACTGTAACTTTTGAACAAAAGTTTGCATGCGATGTTGCATATAAAAACCTTATGTTTGAGTTTGTAAAATTGACATAAGAAAATTGAAGTAGTCTTTTTTGACAATGTTACGAGCCGTGAACCCAAGTTACTAACTACTTGCTTCTGCTGAATTAGCAGACAAATGAGCTTTTTTTATAATGAGCTCTATGCCTATATGTGCCTCGTTTTTCAGTCTTTCATACATTACATACATAAATATAACCACACAGACTTCTTAAATTGAGCGGTTAAAGACGGCATATTTAAGAAGGCTGGTGATGCCTTCATGGTTCCAAATTCATTTCATAAGTTCTAAAATCCTCAGTTGTCCCTTACGCAACCTGCGGGCAGAAACGTGTCAGTGCTATTCTATAGCGATACATCCCTGCGTCTTTCATCCATGACAATTCATTACATGACATAAAAAATAGGTAGAAATAAGTGATTTTAATTACCAGCTCCATTGCTCATTGACTATGAATTTTGTTGGGCTTGTTAAGAGAAGAGGGGAGGAGAATTTTCAAATTCTCAATTAATACGGCTTGTTAAATGAAATCCAGTTCCAGCTAAAACTAATTATAACTTCCTTCCAGAGTCCGATAAAAAATCAAAGCCAAGATACTTTGACTTGTCAGACGTGAATTTTAAACGGCAGGAGTCACTAATTACCGCCAAATTTCAAAAACGAATTATTCCTAAATTAACTTTGGGGTATTTCCAAGAATTTTATATTCTTTTTCAATTTGGCCTTAAAATCTATTAGCGGAGCAATTTATCTTTTCACGTGATTATATAAAAATTTGTTCATTGCATATTACAAGAATATTGGGTTTTGTATGGAGTTACGACCGGCGCACAGTGTAACGAATGTATTGGGAAATCGTTTAAAAATCATAAGTCCGTTATAAGTGCATATTTTAATTTGTAACTTTTATGGTCTCTTCTATTAATATTCCTCTACGTGTTTTACAAAATAAGAAAAAAAAACAGTTCATTTAAAATCTAAAAAAAAAAAAAACAATCACTATCCGATGCAAGAGATTCTTCAGTCGATGAAGCACTTGACATTGATATATTTACATTTTCACTATTCTCGATGTAAGCCTCGACATTTTTACAAAATTTCCGGTTATTGGAAGTTATTTTTCGAAACTTAGCAATACCCGGATCAGATGTTAGGAGGAGTGCCTTCATGATATCCATGTTGGTATTCACGCGTGAAGTTTTTCGAGTGTGATGTTCGCGTATACGTCTAAAATCTTTGTGTCTGCACTCCAAGGCTTCTTCTTGAGAAAACAAGACTTGTAAGTAACTTTCGACGTACTCCCTAAAAAAATTAAAAACTATTGTTTCGGCAAGATTCGGCAAACAAACGTTATGTAATATAAATGTTAGTTAGTATTCCTACACGTATAAAAAAAAATAAGAAGGTATAATGAGGTGTTTTTTTTTAAAGTTTCGATGAAGTTATAAGAGTCCTCTTTTTTTACCAATGTTTATAAAAGGGCGTGTACTCACCCATGGTAACTGATATTTTAACAAATAACTAGATCAAAGCACTGGGCACTAATATAGTATTGTTAAGAAATTGCGATATTCGTAAACTGTAAACACAAAACTGCGCACTAAGCAACGTTCAACAGCTTGTCTATTTTGATCAAAATCAAAATCAAAATCAAAATCAATTTTATTTGCGTAAATGTGGTACAATTAAGATGTTGCATTATTACAATTGGTCCATCACATTTAACTATGTATGCTAGCATGCAAATATTTACATTAAAAAAAATTTACAATAAATTTATTAGCTATATTAATTTAATTTAAAAAGCCGCGAATTTCAAATCATATTATTATTCTGAAAAAAAATCATTGAGTTCATAAAAACATTTCTCTACCAGCCATTTTTTTAGCTCACGTTTCAGTAAATTGAGTCTTAGAGTTTTAAATTCTCTTGGTATCTTATTATAGATCCTAGCTATCATTACATTGCAATTTCGTTTTCCCAAAGCAGTACCCGCGGTTGGAACTATAAGTTTAAATGGATCCAATGAATGTTGTCTAGTATTACTGGGGTAACATGCAAAAAGATCATTATTTTGTCTCACAAACAAACAAGCTTCATAAATATAGAGGCAGGTGAGGGTCAATACTTTTAATTCTTTGAACCAAGGGCGACAAGAATCCCAAGGATAAATCCTACATATGGCTCTTATACATTTCTTTTGTACAATAAATAGTTTAGGAATATGTATAGAGTTGCCCCAAATAATAATACCATATCTTAACAATGACGCTACATATCCATGGTATGCTAGCAGTGCTGTGCTTTGGTTAACAGTTACTGACAATCTATAAAGAGCGAAGACTATTATCTATTTGATCTTTCCAAGATAGATTATTATCAAAAATAATACCTAAAAAAGTGGCACTGTTTTTTCCATGAACTTTGGCACCTTCGCAAAATATTTCTAACTCTGGCTTGGGTCGAAGTCTGTTGAAAAATCTTATATAACATGTTTTGTCCAGATTAATATGTAAATTATTATTTTTCACCCATGTCAAAATTGAATCAATAGTATAGTTAATGTCACGTTCAAAATTAATGTCATTCTTAAAGCTAATTGTAACTGAAATGTCATCTGCGTATAAATTACATGTATGTTCGGTTATTTCCGGTAAGTCATTTATATAAATCAAAAATAATAATGGTCCTAATATGCTTCCCTGCGGTACACCGAATCTGTTTATTTGCGTGCTAGATCTATAATTAGTAGCGCTCTGTTTTGTACGCTTTGAAATTTCTACATATTGTTTCCTATCACGTAAATATGAATTTATAGTTTTAGTCAATGTCACCGAAGAGGGTACTTTGAAGTAATTTTTTGAACACCTACTAAATAATAAATTGTTTTGGTGTTGCCATTAGGTAGTCTAGATTCTACCTAATGATTTACCATGCCAAACATATGATTAATAAATAATGTATTAAAATATTTTTGTATATGGGACGTCACACTGTGCGGCGGACGATCCCCGAAGGGATGGCAGAGTATCTAATACTTCTGAACATTACGTGACGTTTTTGGCACTTCATTTATATAAATGTAAGATGATTTGTAACATTTTCACTTCGTATACAAAAATACAATGCGCAGTAATAAATAAATAATAAATATACGGACATATTAGACACAAATCAAACTAGCCCCAAACTAAGTAGGACTTGTATTATGGGATACTAACTTAACAATGTATTTAAAATATAGAACACATATAAATAACATACAAGAGTAAGAAACAATCACTTATGTTCATCACATAAATTTTGCTCTCAGTGGGAATCGAACCTGCAACCACCAGACCGAGAAGCTAGTCACCTAATAAATAAAGGAAAGAAAAATTTCGACACAGGCGGGAATCGAACCCTACTTAAACGCAAACACTACTTAAACGTGTAAAAGAAATAAAGGATAGAAGAATTTCGCGCTGGCAGCCATTGACACGGTAGCTCAATTGGCACAGTAGTTCGATTCCCGCCTGTGTCGAAATTTTTCTTTCCTTTATTTATTAGTAATAATCCCCACATGAGGTTTTCATGAACAAAAATATTTAAATTAAGCTAGTCACCTTTCCACTCGGCCACGGAATAATGTAAATCATTTGTATAGGCTGGGAGACGAACAATATATTCCCCTTTGAACTAAAGTGGGGAGATAGGCGAAATGTAATAAATTTTTGCTACATTTTATAAAATTTGATATATATTTTTTAGGTGCCGTGGACGCGTGATGGTGATCGAGACATAAATTACTTTAGTGGAAAATTATACGGAAAATTACGCAGCTGTTGTTCTACATTTCATAAAAAAAATATGTTCATTTAATTTAATTGCTGTGTAGTGCCGGCTTAGAATAGCACTACCCCATTTCTTCCGGTGGGTGTACGTAAGAGGCGACTAACGGTATTGGGGCTTTTTAAGGGATTTTTGGGCGATGCGGTTGGAGACCCATCACCAACAACTTTTATTCTACCATCTTTTCCCCACTCAACTTCCAAAAGTGGCTGAGAAATTTCTAATTTCTCAGCTCTGGCTACCCCTTTTAGGGATTTATAGCCGTGAGTATATGTTATGTTATGTTATGTTAATTGGTTAGGTTTTTAATTATTTTTAATCTTGATTATCACTTGGTGGTGTTATCACTTGACTTCAGAAAATAAACATTGGTGTAGATCTGCCTACACGTGAATGCCTGAATGTGATTAGCGGTGTTGGTGCTTTCCACGAAGCATTTTTCTTCGTAAGTTATAAAACATTCCAAACACTTTTCTTTCTTCTTCTTTCCCAACGAACAAAAAGTACTCAAAAAAATAACGAAGTACTAGGTTGCAAGAGACTACAAGGAGCTTGCCTACAAAAAATACGTCACACAAACAGTCTTCTTTGTACAGCTAATAAATGTACAAAGTACATTTAAGGCCATCTTGTGAAGCACTTTAAGTAATGGAACGAACGATGCTCCTGCTATAGAGTGCTGTTGAGATACAGTGTCTTTGCTACCCTTTAGAATTATGAGCTGGAATTATGTTGATGAAATTTCCAAATGTAACACTTACATGGCGATAGCAAATGTTGTAGGAGGTAAGGTTGTTATATAGTTCGTTTGATTTTCAAAAAGTACTCGATTCTTTTCTTATACATACATACATACATATAGTCACGGCTATAAATGCCTAAAAGGGGTAGCCAGAGCTGAGAAATTAGAAATTCCTCAGCCACTTTTGGAAGTTGAGTGGGGAAAAGATGGTAGAATAAAGGTTGTTGGTGATGGGTCTCCAACCGCATCGCCCAAAATGCCCAAGTCCGTTAGTCGCCTCTTACGTACACCCACCGGAAGAAATGGGGTAGTGCTATTCTAAGCCGACACTACACAGCTTACAACTGTACACAATAATTCTTTTCTTATCAAATTCTAATAAGCTATAGTTAGATTTATCATATTATTAATAGTACCCAGATGCCTTCATAGTCTTGCACAACACCATTGGGATGGGAGGAAGTAGTGCTTCGTAAAACCGACACTAACCAGACTCATGGCAATCGTGTTTACTTTTTTGTTAACATGTTCATTAAATGTTTGCAGATGGCTTAGATCTCAGGGCGATACAGTTATATTGGTTAGGAGAACGGATTTGTATTATAAATTTGTAATTCACAATTAATAACTTCTTATTCATGAGGTTACATTAGAAAGAGAGAAAGACAGAAATGTTTTAAATGTTACATGTACGCACAATAATATCAGGTGTCACAAAAATGGTTATGTTAAATTGGGCACACAATCAGTATTTTCAGATTAGTGTAAGTAAATACACAAAATGAGAACATATTTTCATTGCGAGCTCTATTCAATGAATTCTCATTATTGAGGAAAACCAACAAAGTTAAAACCGTGAACTATTTTATTAGTTTAATATAATTTTATAATTATCCAATATGATTTTATAGTTATTATTTGCTGCTTAGTGTCGGCTTAGAATAGCACTACCCCATTTCTTCCTGTGGGTGTACGTAAGAGGCGACTAACGGTATTGGGGCTTTTAAGAGATTTTTGGGCGATGTGGTTGGAGACCCATCACCAACAACCTTAATTTTTACTATCTTTTCCCCTCACATTTCCAAAAGTGGCTGAGGAATTTCTAATTCCTTAGCTCTGGCTACCCTTTCTAGGGATTTACAACAGTGAGTATATGTATGTGTGTATGTATGATTTTATTATGTTTTATTACTTCACTTATCTGCAGATGCGTTCTTAGACTAGTATAACTGAATATAAACAAATTCTTCCATAATTAAATTACATAACATAACATAACATAAATATAAACGTTCACGCTGAATATCCCTGAAGGGGTTGGCAGAGGTACTAATACTTCTGAACATCGCGTGACTTTGTCACCTGGTGTTCAGAGTACCCACGTTTTGCATGGATAGGGGGCAGGCCTATCGCCGTTTTGTACGTTATGTATGTTTAATTAAATTATAAGTAAAAATATTTGGTATACACTATGATAAAATATTAAATTTGCCGTGTAGTGCCGGCTTAGAATGTCGCTACCCCTTTCTACCCACGGGTGTCGTTAGAGGCAACTTAGGGTATTGGGGCTTTTTATTCGATCTTTGGGCGATGCGGTTGGAGACCCTTAACCACCAAAGCCTTTATTTTTGCCATCTTTTCCCCACTCAACTTCCAAAGGTGGCTGAGGAGTTTATGATTCCTTAGCTCTGGCTACCCCTTCTAGGGAAATGTAGCCGTGAGTATATGTATGTATGTATTAAATACTTACACTGGGCTATAAACGAGCGACAATCCATAACGCTATTGAGAATTGATTAATTATGATGAAACGGTATGACAATAATGTATTACATTTTGAGCATTATAGTCATAATGATCAAAACAAATTGAAATGTATGTAGTAAGTATAATATTTCACACATCAATAGGAACATATGTAAAATTCAATATTTTTCTACCAATTATAGCTTTAAGTTCAATAGAGTAATCAAAATATCTAAAAACTGTATACAATAATTCTTCCAGAATTAACCTTCTTAGTTTGATGACAATCTTCAAAAGTATAGAGTTTTTATCCTTAATTTTGCATACACTCTTCGCCACGGACGTCAACGTGCGGAATTATTGCCTAAACGTTTCCAAACCAATATGGAAATTTCAATAGGTTTTTATTAAGTTATAAAAGTTTTTATATTAATTAGTGAGTTGACAGCTGATATGATACGTTGAGCTTGATACGTCACGTGTGCACAATTTTTCTATCGTTCCCTATATTCCCCATATTCAATAGGCGGCGAGAAAAGGTCAACACTAGACGATTGATATTTAAGCAGAAGATTCAATATATCGTGTTGGACTTGCAGCTTAGCTTCATCAGGCAGATTACTGATAGCACTTGAGATGTACTGCCCGAAAATGATTTGTTCACTTAGTTTTTGATTCATCACAAAGTTTCCTAGTTGAAAAACTATCTCCCTTACAAGGTCCGCAGCTGTAGATGTAAGATTGACATTAGTTTTAGTATGGTTGTGGTGAGATTCGGGTACTGCATCGATTTTGTGGCCAAGATTTGATGGAGTTATAGCAATGGACACAGATGTGACACCGTATTCATCGATTTCTGGAATTTCTTCACTGTCAAAAACTGCTTGCATCTGGAATAGTATTATACACGTTTTATAATAACGGTTACTGAATTTGAGGCTAACTGTGGCTCTTATAATGAAATAATTCTAAAGATATATCCTACGCTAATTTGACCAGTGCAGAATCCATAATGACATTCTACTACATGAAAAACCTACGCCTATTTCAAATATTTCAATTAGATTATTTGTCACAACAAAAAAAACCAATGGGCGCGCCCGTAAAAGATTTAGTAGTAGCAAGTTAAGGTAAGTAAAGAGATATAATAATAGAGTAATCAGCATCACAAATTTTTTAACTGAAATCTAAACGTTACCTTATTATTGGTTTTTAATAGTATTTTAATGTATTAATAGGTTACGTTTGTAGTTTTGAAAATGCTATATATACACAAAAACTGGTGATTGTATCTTGGTCAAACAAATATTCGTTGATAGTTTTGATTAAATTCTAACCCATTATTTAATTTGTTTTATTATTTTGACTCTCTCATTTTAAAGGTAGGAATAAAACACAAAACCAAAGTTTTTTTTTTGCAGCGCATTAGATTTCATATTCTTTAATTATATTATATACGACACCAAAATCATTAAGAGAATTAGAGTTAGTAATGTTTCCATAGTAGTTCCGTAGTGACTTAGTAATGTTGCTTAAAAGTTTCCCAGATTCCACACATGAAACACTCAGCTTGGAGAACATACTTTATTTACAAAATTTGGGGGGAGATACAAAAATAAAATAAAAAACTCTTACCGAATAGTTAGCTTTGGTTATTTGTTTAGACCCAGCATGCTCTTTAATAATCCTTGCAACAACAAATTTCAGCTCGCCAGCCTATCGATTACGTAAGTATTAAATTAAAACATCTGGCTAAATCACAGCATTTATAATACCAGAACAGTGAAAAATACGATTATATAAATTATGTTTGCTGTACTTACCAATATAAGAGCAATAAAGAACACACAACAAAAAAATGTTGCGCGGAACACGTTCATTTTGAATTAGGAATACGAACCGAATGACAGTTGATAATGTTGATGTTTTCAATGTAAAATGTTGTTGTTGTTTTATCAAGTATCTCAGCGTTGGGTTTCAGAATTTCTGTGTCTGAAAAGTTTATAAAACAAAGAAAGACAACTTTGGATTTCCTTGAATTTTCAGTCTTAATTTATACAGGATGCTCCAAATGTAACAGTGGCAATAAAGCCGGATATTTTTTGTCGCATCTACTTCACTAAGAGTTTGTATTGTTTTAAAAAAAGGTGTCTTAGACAACTGATACATAGTATTATTTGGGATGGTTGTAAATTTTTAAAAACCATTTTCACTTATTTTACTATATTCGTGTTTGAAATCTCAAAGAGGGTCCCATATTTCCAACAATCTCTCGAAGATTTCGGGTCTCCGTCAAACATCTTTAAAGATTACCTACAAATAATCTTCTTTCTTCAAATCTTTGCCATTCATAATTATTCTTGTACATTCTGACTACCCATCCGAAAACCATATATTTAACGTAGCTGAAAATGTAAATTAGCTACAGAAACCGCAAACTTCAAAACATCATGCAAACCTTAATTAAACTACGAAGAACGTACAACTTATAATCGATCCAATTTATTTAGATTTCTCCTGTTACGTCATTCTTCCCAATTCCCTCCTTGTTGGTATACAATACGCTGCTTATTGTACATGTTGTACAATGTATTGATGATGTAGCGTCGGCAAATTGAGTACATGATTGATTTCATGTAATTTTGTTACACTTTTTTTATCTTTTTAATAAGTACGTTTGACTGCAGTTTGTAGGTTTATCTGTAATATTGGCGCTTGCTGAAAATCAGCCAGAGGCAATATGCACAGTTAAAGACCAGTTTGCGCAATGGGGCACATAAAAAATAATCTGATAATTTTGTTTATGTGAATTTTATATATATTACATTTGTGTTAGGTATTTAATCAAATTTATTTTTTATGCTGTGTAGTGTCGGCTTAGAATAGCACTACCCCATTTCTTCCGGTGGGTGTACGTAAGAGGCGACTAACGGTATTGGGGCTTTAAGGGATTTTTGGGTGATGCGGTTGGAGACCCATCACCAACAACCTTTATTTCACCATCTTTTCCCCACTCAACCTTCCAAAGGTGGCTGAGGAATTTCTCATTCCTTAGCTCTGGCTACCCCATCTAGGGATTTATAACCGTGAGTATATGTATGTATATAAATGATAGTATTTTCTAAGGCTTTCACTATTGTACATTACAATTGAAACTACTATTGATTTTCGGATATTCAATCGCGTGTTATTACATGGTTTTTAAATCGCAATGTTTCGAGAACTTTTCAGTTATCCCGTGACTATGATATAACACGCGATTAAATATCCGAAAATAAATAGTTGTTTAAATTGTGTTGTGATGTAGGTGACTTTTCTACCATTAATTTATTAAGGGTTCAACTGGTTCTGCTATCGCTACCCGGCGTGTTTACACGATATCTTGTGTTCCCAACTCAAGTTTAACTTGCGTTAACTCTCACCATTGGCTTGTTTGCGGAACAACTTACAACAATGTTTTATTAAATTTGAATTTCATATCACATATACTTACACCGCAGAAAAGTGTATACTCTGTGTCTCCTTAGAAGTTCGCTTTGCATAGAAAATTCAAAGGTGGGGGAGAGTGTTTTATTAAAGAAAATATCTCCTAGAAATTTATGCCAAGACGCGTAATTTTTTGTTGTGAAGTAAGTGTGATTTATGTATAATGTGGTGTGAACAAAACGTGGTAAAACATTGTTTAAAGTCTGTCTGGTGAATTTGATTATGTGATACAAATCGATAAAACTAAAGATAGGTATAGTGGATTTAAAAGAACCGGTGTATAGACGGTAATGAAATAAGATTTAATAAGAATTTACCCATTTTTTTTCAGAGGACATTGGCCAGAATATCATGTCTTTTAATCCGTTGATGTATATCTACACTTTAGTACGAGGCCGTGAAAGATTAAATCGACGCCAATTTTGAGCAAACTGGTTCCCTCTATAAAGTCCCAAGCAAATTAAAGAAAAGAATAACCCCCCACTAGGGCGGCCCTCAGCTGCTCGGCACACATAAAGTTATGGTGAAGCCACGGATTAATGATAAATTTTAAAAAAGTACGTTCAAAAACTGTTAGTTTTAACTTAATTTTGTAAAATAAACTTTTTAACTTATTTTTCGGCCGCACAGGCCACAGGGCCAGTAGCAACCAATCCCTTCGAAAAAAAGGATAAATATCAAATATTTAAGAATCATGGAATAAAGATATAAGCCGGGATTAAATAAAGAAGCCTTTGGTATAATTAAGTAACCATACTTGCACCTACACTCGACATTCTTAAATTTAAAAAAAATTGCCACAGCTTCGTAATCGAAAATTCGTCAGCCATATTTGGAAATTCGGAAGAGAAATAAATATATGTATATATATATATATATATATATATTTCTCTTCCGAAATATATGTCAATATGTCTTTATATATATACATATACATAAAGACATATTGACATAATAGCTCATGGTAAGGGATACTAATTAAGAAATAGAGTTATTACTAAACAATACACATATAAATAATATCGAACACTAATAAACAAACATTCACATTCTTCACATAAATGTTGCCCCCAACATGATTCCAAACCGCGACCTACGCACCAAGAAAGCTTGTTAAATACCCACTAGGCCTCGGATATCGTCAAAATATGGAAAAATAAATTATCTTCCATGTCTAAACGCGTCGTTAAAGTACAATTTAAGAATTAAATGTCACTACCCCTTTCTACCCATGAGTGAAGTAAAAGGGATTTATTCCGCTCTGATCCCCGTGGCTTGTGATCCTCCTCTTGTAATTATTATTAACAATTTCTGGACTGATCCCCCTTATGTTTGGTTCGTCCGAACGGATCCACCTATTTTTTTGTAAAGTAAGTAGGTATGTAGTTACAGTCAGAAAAAACGTTTTATTTCAATGTCTGACATTCGCGTAAACCTTAGAAACAAGTATAATATATTTTACTTACTTTTTTCATTGACGCACTTCAAAATGTCAAGTTACGATTAATACATTCACATTGAAAGCAAAATGACGACTAACATGTAAAAAGATAAGATAAATAATAACTTTTCTTGGGGTTAACTAGTTCGAAGTAGGAAATATTTCCTGGAATTAGCTACAAAACGGTCGGTGATTTGTTAATGGACAATTGGACCATTTCGCAGGTAAAAAATCGTCATACGTATAGGCCCTATATGTATCGGTTTCTTTTTCGTTACAGCCTAGGCTATTGAGAAATAAAAGATTTGCATGATGTACATACAATTAATATAAATAGATACGTTTATGTATAAAATTACTATATTTCGATTGCTAATATAAAATAATACCATAATGAAATATAATTTTATTTAAAGAAACAATTTAGGAAGATTTGGAACATGAATAATGTGAAACAGATCGTACCGATTTCATCGTTGTTGCCCACTGTACGAAAATTATGTTTTTAACCAGTAGGTGGATCAGTTGTAATAAGGGGGATCGAACCGGAATAAAAAATAAATAAAATAATGGTAATGGATCATAACAAGGGGGGGATCAGACCGGAATAAATCGTAAAAGGCGACTGAGGGTGTGAGGTTTAATGTTTTTTGGGCGATGCGGTTGGAGACCCATTACTAACAATACTTTATTTCTACAATCTTGTCCCCTATAAACTTCCAAATGTGGCTGAGGAGTTTCTAGCTCTAAAACTCAGGTACCCCTGCTGGGATTTATGGCTGGGAGTATATGTAAGTATATATGTTAAAAATTCATAAGCTCCTAAAAGGCTAAATTCTCATCTTCAATTCGTATGGTACACGGGGTATACCCTGAAGAGAAGTGGTCATTTTTACTGAACTGAATAATATGTAAGACAATTTATGCAAAACATGAAAGCGATATAGCAACCGTAATAGCCCAGTGGGTAGAACACTCGGTTATCCTGCAAACGACTAGTGTTCAAATCCAGGGTCGGGCCTACACCAATTTGTCTTTTCTAAAGACAAATTGGTGTGTGGTTAATTTATCATGGTTGTTAACGGTGAGGGAAAACATCGTGAGGAAGCCCACATGGCTGAGTTGTACTTAGTCATGTGACAGTGTATTCGTACAAAACGGCGATAGGCCTGTCCCCTATCACGTGAGTACACTGTCCATGCAAAAAGTGGGTACTCTGAACACCAGGTGACAAAGTCACGTGATGTTCAGAAGTATTAGTACCTCCGCCAACCCCTTCGGGGATATTCGGCGTGAACGTTTATGTTATGTATGTTATGAAAGCGATGTGTACTGTCGGCTTTAAATAGTACGAACCCATTTTTCCCACGGGGATCTCTCATGTGGAAGTAGTACTAATACTTCTGAACATCACGTGGTTTTGTCACCTGGTGTGAACACCACTGAAGAGTACCCACGTTTTGCAAGGGGCGATTTGGGGCTTTTAAAATATATTTTCCCATTGAAACCCGTCACCAACATCCATTTTTTAACCATTTTCCCATTCAACTTCCAAAAGTGGCTAAGGGGTTTCTAATTCTGTGGCTCTGGCTCCCCCTTTTTAGGATTTATGGTCATAATTATACGTAGGAGTGTAATTTACGAAAAAATATCAGTGCAAATGGGAAAGCTTTATACACAAGTATGTTTTCAGAAATTAGAAAATATATATTTGGGAATACGAGACGGAATAAGCAAACTCCGCGGGCCATTATTCATTTTTATGCGTCAATAAAACAGGTTAAAGCAAAAAAATACATAATGTAGGTAGGCTTGCGCTGAATCATCTGAATATTTTAGCACAATCACTGACGATTCTAATATTCATGGGCTGTCGAGGTATGGACATGGACGAAGGAACGTTCATGGTTTAGTTGGTCACATAGCTGGGTCGCAGGTTTGGTGCTCGGTAAGGACAATTTTAATGGTTAAAGTCTTGGGTTCTGTTGTAATGTATATTTTATATTTTTTAATATGTAGTCGAGTTAGTATCCCATTCCACATTATTGGACGTATTTTACGGCTAACTAATATGTGCAGTAGGCCCGTAATATTTTATTTAATAGTTTAGTATAGGTTAGGATAAAATAATTATATTCTATATTTTTTAATATGTAGTCGAGTTAGTATCCCATTCCACATTATTGGACGTATTTTACGGCTAACTAATATGTGCAGTAGGCCCGTAATATTTTATTTAATAGTTTAGTATAGGTTAGGATAAAATAATTATATTCTATATTTTTTAATATGTAGTCGAGTTAGTATCCCATTCCACATTATTGGACGTATTTTACGGCTAAGTAATATGTGCAGTAGGCCCGTAATATTTTATTTAATAGTTTAGTATAGGTTAGGATAAAATAAGACAAATTCGGTAGCTCATCATATAGAAGATGACCAATGTTTCTTTTTAATAAACAGTTAGCTAATAAATAAAGAATAATGAGTTTAACGAGCATTGGTTGCTCAGTTAAAAGAGCACCATTTGAAATGCTGAGAGGCACGAGATTTGAGTTGAGCTGATGCGATTGGAGCTAAATAATATCAACGTTCATATTCATTTTAAAATTGTACTGGACTTTTAGAGACGATTAAGAAAATGTGCTAATTGTGTACAGTTATATTAGGTTTTGATGCAAGTTATTTAGGTAATTATTAATAATTATTAATATTCATGGAACTTTGAAATGTTTAAAGTTTAAATTCATACATATGTCTTTGATATTTGCTGTGTTGTGTCGGCTTAGAATAGCACTACCCCATTTCTTCCGGTGGTTGTACGTAAAAAGCAACTAACGGTATTGGGGCTTTTAAGGGATTTTTGGGCGATGAGGTTGGAGACCCATCACCAACAACCTTTATTTTACCATCTTTTCCCCACTTAACTTTCCGAAAGTGGCTAAGGAATTTTTCAATTCCTACCCAATCTAGGGATTTATAGCCGTGAGTATATGTATGTTTGTATGTCTTTGATATCAGCATTCATTTAGTAAGATAATTTCAGTTTAGATAGCGCTTCGATGATGTTGCATACATTTAAAAAAAACCTGAAGTAGTAAAAGAAGGAAAAGCAATACTTTCAATTGAATATAAGTTTTGTTGTGTATAAGTTGAAATGTATGTTTAAATAAAAGACAAAATATATAAAAAAAATACCCGAATTATTTTTTATTTTTTTAAAACTTTGTTCCTACCTCCATATTCTAGCTCCAAACGTCCAATATAACTCGACCTGCGACAGGTGTCGGTTAGTTCAGCTGCTCACTCAACTAGAAAACTCATACGGGTCAAGCTAACTGGTTGTATACTCAGTGGGTTTCCGGGCCAGCAGAGATGAAAAACGGACAAACATACACATGAGTTCTTGTTTTTGTGAATATAAACTGTTTCAAAGTAGTCTTTTGCACGAGCGAAATGAAAAGTACGAATTCAAAAATAGGTATTACTTTTTATTGTTTTTCATTTCGCAAACTCTTTTGCAGGAATGATGTTGCTTTAGTGATATAAAATAAGTTGGCAGAGTTTTAACACATTTCATACATACATAATTTTCACGGCCATAAATATCGAAAAGGGCTAGCCAGAGCTTTAGAGGTAGACTCCTTAGCCACATTTGGAAGTGGACGAGATGGTAGAAATATAGTGTCGTTGGTGATGAGTCTCCAACCGCATCGTCCAAAAACACTTAAAAATCCCCATTATCTTCCCTTAGTCGCCTCTTACGACACCATTAATTTGATTAATTAAAACACCAATCATCACCTTATCGTTTGCGTATGTCACCTTACTACAGTAAGAGATGGTGTGAATTCCATAGCTTTCTCAAATTGTAAGCGACCATTAATTAATAATTAAACTCCCGTGGATTTCTGAAATAGGTAACTCCCAAGCCCTGCTTTTCCTTTCTTGTGGCCGAATAGAAAAAAAATAATTTACACACATATACTCACGGCTATAAATCCCTAAAAGGGGTAGCCAGAGCTGAGAAATTAGTAATTTCTCAGCCACTTTTGGAAGTTGAGTGGGGAAAAGATGGTAGAATAAAGGTTATTGGTGATGGGTCTCCAACCACATCGCCCAAAAATCCCTTAAAAAGCCCTAAGTCCGTTAGTCGCCTCTTACGTACAACCACCAATTACAAAAAATTAAAACCCTTATAATTTTTACCCACTTGCCTTTCTTTGTCAAATCATATTTCATATTCATTGAGAATGTATTAAAAAAGCAGGCGTCTTAAATTTGAAGAATAAAAGGTCATTTAGGAAAAATTTATGATGTATGTATGTATGTATGTATGTATGTATGTTTAAATGAAGCTCGAAACAATTGCCAAGTTTATACAAAGTGGCGATTGCTAGTCTCTTCCTACCCCAATTGCGACTAATGGCGTGAATATATGACTTGCTTGTGGCATCGCAGGCATGTGGGTTTCCTCACGAGGTTTTCCCTCACCGTTAACAAAAAAAATATACAGCGTGTTAGTTTGACGGCGATTGTTACTTCAATATTAATTCGTATATTAAAGTTTAATGCTTAATATCCACCATATGAAATAAACAAAAAGATTAAAACCGCTTTAGCAGAAAAACTTACTTTCTCCATCAGATGGAAAACTGTGGTTATCTACACTAGCCTAGCGCACACACTCCTACCCGTATAATGTCTCACCCACACAGAGAACAGCGGGCGCGTCATGTGACCATCTAGTCTTGCGCACACTTGCTCGTGACCGTATAAACCGCACTATGACAGCAATGCAAAATTTCTTTGAATTTCGCGACTATGTTTGATTTTTCTTTGAACTTATCGCCGCGCCTGGTGAGGCTGTGGTCTTAGTCGCCTCGTATTTCAATCCAGTATTAAATATGGGGTAGTGTAATTCAAACATTTTCAAGTAAAACGATTGATGGATGTAAACAAAGCTAGAGAGGTTTGCCAGGATCGTACGAAGTGGCGATCGATAGTCTCTGCCTACCCCAATGGGAACTAATGGCGTGAGAATATGTATGTAAAAAATCTATCTCTATTAATTAACACCGACGATTATAACAAAACTGTCGTCCTAAATAATCAGCTACCGCTATTTTTGTTTTACTTTACATCTCTGCCTCCCCAAAGGGTAGTAACGGCGTGAGTATGTATGTAATGTATGTACTTCATGAGCGTAAGATAATAAAGTTAAAAACAAATAGAGACCCTCGAAACGATGCATTTACGTGGCATAAAATAAAGTGCGCAAGAGATACCTATTCATTCATTAACCGACATCGAAATTGGAGGAGTTCTTGGTGTTTACTAAACTCTCTCGGGGCTAAAGGGCTCTAAACGGGTGTATCTGTACTCTATCACAGTTAACTAAAGAATACGAATAAAAATAACTCACCCCGTTTTAGACATGCGCATAACGCTTCAGTGAAAAGAACTTAGTTCATTTAGTTCCTTCACTTCAAAGAACTACTTCGCGAATGTAGTCCAGTAGTCCACTTCGTTCAGCGGCTCATTAGACTCCTTCAGAGCCGTTGGACTAAATGAACTACAGAACGAATTGGACTAAATGAAGAGATTGAGTTGGAAAGATGAATAACTTGCGGTTCTTGCGTTCTCGTATCTTATAACATTCGCTAGTTCGCGAATGAAAAAAATGATGCTTTTGATAATATTTAATTAATGAGTCCCATATGTTGTATTACTTGTATTTAATTTTGCAGAAATATAGTAATTTATCATGAAGTATCAGTAAGAATAATTATCTCGATTGTCCTCCATACTTTTCAGGCTTAGGACTGACAACCAAAACAAATAATATTTTCACTATTAGAAAATAAACATTAAAAATAACTAATTGACGGGTCTCGAACCTCGTATTTATGTTTTTGTATTTGTGTAAACGAATCGTGATTTAGCAGCAAACAAATATAGGTCTTAACACGGTGTGTGGAGAGTTATTTTCCCCTGCGCGAGCACAGCAATGCATAAGTGTGGTGAACTAATAAGGTGTCAGATCAAACAAATATAGTCTTTAAGTCGATGACCGAAGATTGTTTTTCGCCTGACGGCATAGTGAAGTATTAAGTGAAGGAATAAGGTGGACTAATAAGCGAGTGAAGGAAGGAATGGTTTGCATTTTCAACTGAAGGCATTCAAAAGAAGCATTCATTCGCGAACTACACACCTCTATTGGCAGTGGCAGATCCGGGCTATCACCTTTATTTGCGCAAAACGCAGAACATTTTGAGAATTAACATTATAAAACACCAACACTGAACTTTGCTGGTTCGTGTTCGCCATATTTACTCAACACAATCACAACACAAGATACTAAAACTGAACTCACACTCCGAAAATTAATGTGAAAAATCAAAGTGACATCCAATCATAAGCGGCACAAACACAATGAGCTACAAACAACTAACTTAGTACTAATACTGTTCCTTTGATGTAATGCCGACAAGCCCGCCCGACTTGTTGATACATGCAGATTTTGAATTTCGCGGCGATCGATGTTTACGAATTATGAATTTTTCTCTGAACATACTGCCGCATTCCAACGCAGTATTAACTATGGGGTAGTGTTATTCAAATTTATCATGTCAAATAATAACATGTAAAAAATAAGAAGATATTAGAAGCTAAGTTCGATTGATTACTTTACTGGCCTTGATTTGATTTGGCCGCCGGTTAAAGGTCACGGGGCGGGTCGCAGCTGTCAGCTGAGTTGCCCGCCTTGTCATCGTGTTTCACGCATACATTGAGCGTGTTGGTGTCAATAGTACTACTTTCTTAGTGCAAATTTTAACAAAATTTGAAAAAAAATAAGTGTGTTTTTTTTCAACGAATTCTGCCTCTATACGTGATAATTAATCATACTTTTCAAGGAAAACAGTCATTACAATTACACCCTGTATTATACACATGACTTTAGAAATAACAAATTGGTATAGGCTCGACCTGGGATTTGAACTCTCATCTTCTGCATGATAAGCGAGGTTCTACCCACTAAGCTAACACGGCTTTCACTAGGTGACGCTATTTTTACGGCATAGGTCAAAATACCATAATGGATACATTTGTTTAAGATTTAATGAATGCACATGCGATTTTGCAGTCGTCGCCACTTTGTACGAACACACTGTCACGTGAATAAATATTAATCTGTCATTTGAATCTCCTCATAATGTACACTCAAACCGTTTACAACTTTGGTAAATCCTTTATCTATTTTATAAGCTGAAAATACCCCGTTCCGTATAAATTGGGACTATGTATGTAAAATGAGACATTTTAGCCAATTTATTTTGTAGAAGCCAATTATGGAGATTGCTGATTATAAACCGAATACCCTAGCAAATTAGATACATGTTACGTTCGTTATTAAGTTATTTAGTTACAAATCTGAGATAAGGGTCATGGTTATGGTAAATGCCGTTAAATTTATAATTCGAATACACACTACACACGTGAAGAGAATGAGATTGAGTGTAAAAGCAAGTTATGAAGTATTTAAAGCGAAATATTTAGTTTTGAAATCCACCATTGAATTGTGCCGTGTAGTGCCGGCTTAGAATGTCGCTACCCCTTTCTACCCACGGGTGTCGTAAAAGGTGACTAAGGGTATCGGGGCTTTTTATTGGATTTTTGGGCGATGCAGTTGGAGACCCATCACCAAAAACCTTTATTTTACCGCCTTTTCCCCACTCAACTTCCAAAAGTGGCTGAGGAATTTATAATTTTTTGCTCTGGCTACCCCTTCTAGGGAATTATAGCCGTGAGTATATGTATGTATGTCTGTGAAATCCACGTTTTTTTTGTCTTTTGTTGTCGTTTTTTTTACAAAACACTTACTTATAACTTTGATTTGTTTAAATACATAAAAATACGATGTTTAATCTTTTCTACTATGTAAACTAATTGCCGTGTAGTGTCGGCTACGAATAACACTATCCCATTTCTACCCGTGGGTGATCGTAAGAGGCGACTAAGGGTATAGGGGATTTTTAAGTGATTTTTGGGCGATGTGGTTGGAGACCCATCACCAAAAACATTTATTATTATCATCTTTTTCTCCAATCAACTTCCAAAATTGGCTGAGGAATTTATAATTCCAAAGCTCTGGCTACCCCGTTAAGGGATTTATAGCCGTTAGTATATGTATGTATGTAAACTAAACTCATAAATAGACCCATCAAAAAGTTTTAAGTGAAGACCTTCTATTATTCGTAGAACCTTTTAAACATGATTAATTATTCAAAGCCGCTATCTAATTTACATAGCCATACCGTTGTATAATGGTTCCCTTTAATTTTAGGTTAGTTTGTGAACATTGTTCTTCTTTATATTGCTATCAACCTCATACATACATACATACATATACTCACGCCATTAATTCCCATTGAGGTGGGCAGAGACTATCGATCGCCATTTCGTACGATCCTGACAAATTTCTCTAGCTTCGTTTACATCCATCAATCTTTTCATACATGCTCTTTTATTCTTCATACTTCGGACGCCAGCCTTTTTGAGCACACTCTCAATTTGGTCCAAGGGTGTTCTCCGTGGTTGTCCTCTACTAACATTACCATCCACACTAGCTCTATAGATCCCTTTTACCAATTTTCTATCATCCATCCTCTCTATGTGCCCAAACCATCTCAACATTCCTTTTTCTATCTTTCTTACAATATCATCTTTCACACCACACTTTTCACGAATAACACTATTTCTCACTCGGTCACACAATCTAACATCATTGCTAAGCATGGGTAAACAATACATAAAGGCGGTTATCCCACTGGAAACGCGCATAATCAACTCTCCAAGCAGTGTAATTTGTCGTATAAAATGGAAATTCCCAACAAATCCATATTTCTGTTCAGACTACGAAAAGCTATTTTAATGCTTTTTAATTCCATTCTTCGTGAATTTCTTAATAGGAAATTCCATCACGATTCTTATTTGCCGCTAGGGTAGACGCTGCTCGCTTTAAAATTCCTCCGGCTTACAATTTTATTGCTTTACCAACCTACTCTTCTATGCTTACGGCTACCAATCCTACAAAGGTGTAGTCAGAGCTTCAGATTTAGATATTCCTTAGCATCTTTTTGAAGAAGATTAGAAAAATTTTGTAAAAGAAGAAATGTGAGGTGATAGGTGATATCTTCACGGCCATAAATACCAAAAATGGGAAGCCAGAGCTTTGGAGCCAGAAACTCCTAAGCCACATTTGGAACTTGATGGGGGAGAAGATGGCAGAAATAAGGTATGGTGGTGATGGGTCTCCAACCGCATCACCCAAAAACCACTTTAAAAAGCCCCATACCTTTAGTCGCCTCTTACGAAACCCGTGGGTAGAACAGGGTAGTGACATTCTAAGCCGTCACTAAATGGCAAACTTATTAAAAAAACTAAACAAATAACTCTCTCTCCTGCTCTATTCTATTACTGAAAATAAGATCCTATTATGATATTTCCAACTTAAAAGACTCCTAAAAAAACCATTTTTTAGTTCATTCAAGTCTTTACTGAGTCAAAATACTTCTCGGCCAACCTGGTCTTAACAGATCTCACACCTTCGTCAAACAAACGAATGCCATTTTTGCTGCATATTCCAGAAGCTCTTATCATAATTTTTTTTTCTAGTCTAATCGTAATGATAACATACATCATGGTTCCTACTTCTCTGTTGCCTATGATAAAACAGAATACTTTAAAATATTTATGCTAGTCCTATGATCGAGCTGTGTAGTGTTGGATTAGAATATCATTACCATGTGCAGTTTCACGCTTAGTATACGAGGTGACTCAGGGTTTGGGGCTTTTAAAGAGGTTGTTGGACAATCTGGATGGAGACACGTCACTAAAGACACTTTACTATTGTCTCCCCAATAAATTTTCATAAATGGCTAAGCCTATCCCTATAATCCCCACATGAGGTTTTCAGGAACAAAAAGATTAAAATTATGTGATAGTTAGGCGTTTTCAACATTTGCATTCTATCTGAAAAGATAGACAAGTGGCCTTCCGAATTAGTAAAACATTCGGAGGTAGGAAACGCAAACACTACTAAAACGTGTAAAAGAAATAAAGGATAGAAGAATTTCGCGCTGGCAGCCATTGACACGGTAGCTCAATTGGCAAGAGCGACGGGGGCGTATACCCGAGGTCGCGGGTTCGAATCACGCCTGTGTCGAAATTTTTCTTTCCTTTATTTATTCTTTATTTACTATGTATTGGAGGAGGCAGAGACTATCGATCATCACTTTTTACGATCCTTGCTAATCTTTCTAGCTTCGTTAACATCCATCAATCTTTTCATACATGCTGTTTTTTTCTTCATATTTTATATGGGTATATGCAGCCGTGAGTGTAGTATACGTCCCTTTGTCACTCAAAGGTGAAGGTCAATAACTCACTGACATCATATGGTATAACGAAAGAAGGTTGTCCCATTCGGTCATTCTCCTTTGACCGATTTTTAATCTCGCTAGGATAACGTAACAATAGCTGCCATATTAGAATTTCCGCGGGAAAAATCGAATAAAATACAAAAGAAGGGCCATTTTCCTGACATAGTCATATTTTTCGTTCACAAAAGAGTCTTACGTTAATGTGAGCGGGTAATAAATGAAAGTCAGGGACAAACCGACTTTTTTGTTCGGTTTTTGCTGAAATATTTTATGATATGACGCTTTTGGACCAGCCTTTGTTTAAGTTAGTGCTTCATTTATTATACAGGCTGTTATTATATAGTAGGTAGTAGTTGTGTATACGTATAGAATGTTTTTTAAACAAAATTGTATAATCTTCATCATAGAGTGTTAGTGTTACTAGACAAAATTATAATGAAGATTGTTTCATATCACATAATAAAAAAATAAAACTGGGTACAATTAGTCAAAATAATCAAAACAATTGAATAAATTACACAATGGTAAACGTAAAATATAATCGCTTGGTCATGCTTTATAATGAAATAACCGAGATACTGAGCGTGAGTCAGTAGGAGAACCATCCATTCTCATACAGGAGATGCTCGTTTTCCTGAATCAGGCCTACACCACTGTCAGCAGCGGTCTTTTAGTCTTATGTGTAATTAATTATGAGAAGCTTCATTAACCCCGACCATAAGCATCGAGTACCAAGTAGTGACGAAGAGTGTATCATCGATAAAATGTTATCATTGAGAAATAATCAAACTTAAAAGTTTCCCACGCAAGCCCAGGGAAACTATTTTGAACAAAACCAGCACGCGCTTACGGAAGTTTTCATTTCCAGCCTTTCACTTTACCTGAATCGATGAAAAACAAATTTATCAAAAATGTCAATAAAAATGTTTAACAGAAACCATGTTGGATTTTGTCCAATTGCACCAATTTTACGGAATGCGGAGCCTCAATGCAAATCTAGTTTACCAAGGCTGCTAACGACGTGGAAAAGATAGTGAGGAACCCGCATGGCTGAGTTGTACTTAGTCATGTCCCAGAGTGCAAAACGGTGATAGGCCTGCCCTTTATACATTATTCACTACACAAGCCAAACACTAGGTGACAGGTGAAATTTTAGTACTTGTTGGATATTGAAGACTTAATCCGGTCAATTTATACAATCAAGGTTACTACTAGGTTCATAAGAAGCTGAAAATTGGCACAATTGTTCAAAACATGATTATAAATGAAACCTCAAAAGTCCCCATCGTTCGAGGTGTGCTAAAAATTTTACACGAGGTCAAAGGTGACGGTGAGTTTTTTTCGCAAAATAACCCCAGTACAAAATTGTAGATAAGAAAATTCTCTACAAAAAAGATATCAATTTTTTTTTTCCTAAAAGCCACCATTTTGAAGATATATCGCGTTGAAAAGTTCGATCATTGGTAATCTTCATACTTCGCACACGTTTCCACGCCACCTATGAGGTAGTGTACTTAGTGCGTTTTATTTTAACGTGGTATCCCCTGTAGGCCTATTCCACGGGTCTGCAGTGATTTTATTTGTTTTAAAACTGTTGTAAAATATTATTGTACATATCGGTTAGTTAAAATAATGGCGGTGTAATTGTAAATGAAATGATTAATATTCCTTGTCTGATTCTTAATTTTCCAGGATTACTGTTTCTTGTTCTTCGTCTTCTTCTTGTTCTTCTTCCTGTTCTTCTTCTTCTTCTTTTTCTTCTATTTCACAGATCAACTGTCCCACTAGCGATTCCTCGTTGGTATCATATGAGTCTTCTAGATTAGCTGACTCAACATTAGAGCACGATCGGCCTTGGCAGTTTGTGCATGCCAGGGAATAAAACAGTCCAACTTTTCTGCATCCACATTTAGCATTACAACCTTTTTTACAGTTGCAAAATATTGAGTTGAGAAGTTTCTCAGGTGCTGGTGGAAGTAAAGTTAGAACTTGCTCTAATGTATTGTCGACCAACTTCCAACCCCAGTCTTTAGGGTCCAGCTGATTACCAAGCCACACTTGAACTTGGTAATATACCATCATTTTTATACAGTCATTTTTTTCAAACATTTTGAAAACTGTTGTTTTTTCTTTTCTGTAAAAAGCAGATGTCGTATCGCAGCCAGTTATTGCATGTAAAAATAGTATATGATTCTGACACTTAGGAAAAATAGATAAACTTTTTGATGAGTAGATTTGTGATTGATTTTGGGCTTTTCCGGGGTTTACTATACCTGAGATTTTCATATTTTAACTTATATTGTATAGAAACATGTTACAATCACCAATAGCAAATAAATTTAAGTTATAACACCTTATAAGTGATGTTCATACGTGGCGTACATGTGCAAAGTATGAAGATTACCAATGATCGAACTTTTCAACGCGTTATATCTTCAAAATGGTGGCTTTTAGGAAAAAAAAATTGATATCTTTTTTGTAGAGAATTTTCTGATCTACAATTTTGTACTGGGGTGATTTTGCGAAAAAACTCACTGTTTCGCTTAAAATCGCAAAAAACTCATTTTTTTGACCTTTGACCTCGTGTAAATTTTTTTGCACACCTCGGAACGATGGGGACTTGTGAGGTTTCATTTATAATCATGTTTTAAACAATTGTGCCAATTTTCAGCTTCTTATGAATTTATGTAACCTTCCTCCTTATTTTAGGCCTAAATTGACCGGACTAACTTACGGCGTGAAAATTTACTTTGAGTAAAACATAACCTATACTCACTGCTATAAATCCTTTAAAGGGGTAGCCCGAGCTAGGGAATTAGAAATTCCTCAGCCACTTCTGGAAATTGCGTGGGGAAAAGATGGTGAAATAAAGGTTGTTGGTGATGGGTCTCCAACCGCATCGCCCAAAAATCCCTTAAAAGCCCCAATACCGTTTGTCGCCTCTTACGTACACCCACCGGAAGAAATGGGGTAGTGCTATTCTAAGCCGACACTACACAGCAATTATTACTAATAAATAAAGGTAAGATCCCCACCGGTGTCGAAATATTTCTTTTCTTTATTTATACTTTATTTATTAATATATGGCATTGTCAAATGATGGTTGGAAACTCACCACTAATCATCCCTTATTTTGCAGTAAGTAGCTTAAAAACTCACTATTAATAAGAGAGTTTTCACCTTTTTATTTTGGCAGTTGAGTTGGGAAGAGATTGTGAAACAATGTTTTTTGGTGATAGGTCTCCGACCGCATCGCCCAAAATTCACTCAAAAGGTCCCAATAGAGCCGCCTCTTATGAAAATCCACGGAAAGGAATCGGGTAATACTATTTTAAATTCTAAGAACTTCTATTCTCCTTTCAAAGGTTTCGGAAGTTGTATATGTGATCTTGTAGCTGTTTAGAAGTCGGCTCTGTCTATCACTTCAACATAAACAGATTGAAACTACCCTAATCTTTATTAAATTTTTCAATATTCAAGAAATTGAAAAAAGATAAACAGGCTAAAGGTTCTATAATTTGATAAAAATATCAACACCGGGCCCAATATTAATCTCACGTAATAAAATTTTGCTGTAAAAACGTCTCTAGTCGGTAAAAGATAAAAAACAACGACCATAAAAAGCGATTCAAAATTTTCTCATGAACAAAGTCATAAAATTATCATTTATGTGGCTATAAATTTAGAACTTTTCGGTTTTTATGTGCGCCTGGTGATGAAGGGGTTGCAAAGTGGATGCCAACGGGAATGTGGGGGCTATTAACTAAAGTGGTTGCTTAAAATCCTCATCAGGTATACATACTGTCAATTATAGATATGCTTACGGATAATGAGTATTTTTTTATTAAAAGTAACTAAAAATCATAGTATTTTCTAAGATTTTCACGATTGCACATTATAATTGAAACAACTATTGATTTTCGGATATTTTAATCGCGTGTTATTACATTATTTTTAAAGACGGATGTTTCGAAAACTTTTCAGTTATCATGGTCACGAGAAGACTGAGGTGTTATTTGTCATTATACAATACTATAAAATTATTAATAGTAACTACCTTCACAGAATTTTAAGTTACATTTGCGTTTAAAAATAATGTAATAACACGCGATTAAAATATCCGAAAATCAATAGTTGTTTCAATTATAACTAAAAATCAGTTTTTCCTGGCACACAACAGTTAAAATGAAATTAGTTGTTGATGTTAAGGTGTCAGCAATGAGTTCCTTAGTCTCTATGGCAAATCGGTGTTTTGAATATGTGTTTTCATTATGTGAATCGAATGGGCATTATCACATTTTTATTATTAAATTTTAACTTTTTAAATATTAGCCCATATATGTCCTCACTGAGAGACTCAAGCTTGCGATATTAAATATGGTGAATTGGCAATAGTCAACCACAATAAAATTTTGGTGAAAGGTCTCCAGCCGTATCACTCAGAAACGCCAATTAATCTGTTGAAAGCCTTAATACTCGCAACAGTCTCTTATTTATTTATTTAAAATCATAACTGAAGCCTTACAGCCATAAATACGAAGTCGGCTTGCGATAGCCTCTTTAAATAAGAAATTGCTTATTGTTATGTAATTCCTAGCTGACACTACACTACAATTTTTTACATACATATACTCACGGCTATAAATCCCTAGAAGGGGTAGCCAGAGCTAAGGAATTCGAAATTCCTCAGCCAATTTTGGAAAGCTGAGTGGGGAAAAGATGGTAGAATAAAGGTTGTTGGTGATGGGTCTCCAACCGCATCGCCCAAAAATCCCTTAAAAACCCCCAATACCGTAAGTCGCCTCTTACGTACACCCACCGGAAGAAATGGGGTAGTGCTATTCTAAGCCGACAGCAGCTAAATAAATATTAGAAAACTGCGGAAACGATTCTTATTTTAAACTGAAACGAAAACAACTTTCAAATTGGCATGTTTCACACTGTTGTAGTCATCAAAAGGATTAGAATGTCTTTGTACTAGGACGGGTGTTTACTAGCAAATGTAATGGGTCGCTTGTAGATTGGCTTTTAACAAAAGCAGTATTAGTGTTTCCGGAAATTTTCAGCATGGAACTTTTTAGCTTTTTGTGTTCAACATGAGGTCAAAGAATAGTTTTATGCAGCTGCAGAATAGAGATTGTAGGTTAGAACATATAGGGGAATATGGCTCAAAGTGATTACATTTCTTATAATAAGTAGCTGTGTTGTGTCGGCTCAGAATAGCACTACCCCATTTCTTCCGGTGGGCGTACGTAAGAGGCAACTAACGGTATTGGGGCGTTTAAGGGGTTTTCGGGCGATGCGGTTGGAGACCCATCACCAACAACCTTTATTTTCCTGATTCCTTAGCTCTGCCTACCCCTTCTAGGGATTTATAGCCGTAAGTATATGTATGTATGTATAATAAGTAACTCGAAAATAGTTGTTCAGTGTCGGCACACCGACTCGTATAAGTAGTTTAGCTTTTACACCAATATAAATATTCTATACCTCGTGAAATTATATTATTTATCTTATTGTTCTTCTAATTATGTGACGGTGATCAGGAAAATACTACTGCAGTAACAAGAAAACTCAAAATATTGTATTAATTTATAGTTTTATTTTTCACTTTTTTAATTTTTTTGTTGATGTATTTATAGCTTTGTATCACACTCAAAAACACGCTGTCTTATAAAAGATATATGGTACGAAAAGTTATTATAATGTAATGTTTTTTCTTATTATGCTTCTATTAATGTAGCAGAGCGTAAAAAAATGAAGTTGTAGCGACCAACAGACAGAATGGAAACACATAGGTATACTAATATTAATAAATTTCTTCGCTTAATTCCGCTAAATAATACCTGCAGTCTTCATGCAACATGCACTGTGCACCGCCCGCCCTTCCACTTACAAGAAATCGAAAAGCAGACAATGCACCACACACACACCCGCAAGCGAAAACCACAGGCAACCACAAACATGCGACGCGTTTCGACTCAACACGAGTCATTGACGAGCAGTTAGTAGACAGTTCGGCAGCTGACCACCGAACTGTCTACTAACCACTAACTAACTAATTCAATCCAATACACATAGGTATTTTAAATAATAAACGCAACAAAACATAAACTTTCACGCCGTTTATCCCCGAAGGTGTTGGCAGAGGTACCAATACTTCTGAACTCACATGGCAGCGCCATCTAGTGTCCGGAGAAGATATCCACGTTTTGCTTGGACAGTGTACTCACGTCACAGGGGGCAGGCCTATTGTCGTTTTGTACGAATAAACTGTCAGTTGTACTTAGCCATGTGCGTTTCCTCATGATATTTTCCCTCACCGTTAACAAGCATGATAAACTAACCACACATATGACTTTTAGAAAAGATAAATTGGTGTAGGCGCGACCCAGGATTTGAACTCACGCTCTTCTGTTCTCGGGCGGGTGTTCTACCCATTGGACTATCATGTCGTCGTATCTTTAAAATAAATGAGTATATATTGACATATAGGTATGTACATATTTAAGCTGTTAAACTAGGGAAGCGCTTGTATGACTTTTAAGCTTTGATTTTACTTAATATAGTATGTATAAAATAAATATGCCGTAGTTATTGCATGAATTATACAAGCTGGAAGGTTTTTGATAGGTAAAATACTGTCAATTCTCTAGCACTGTCTGGTCTGCAGCATACCATTTCTTTGTGCAACTGTGCAATTTTCTAGAAATTAGCCAGTAGTCTCGAGCTGCGAGCTATACTGATTTGCATACAGAGTGGGTAACTCGACACCCGCCGACCTGATTGTCATTGTTTCAATTTGATTCGCCGCGACGCCATTTTGTTTGTGTCCGTGCACTCAAGATGGCCGCGCATGGTTTGAATACTAAAAAGATTCTTGTTAAACCAACTTTTTAATTATGTTTATTTTACTATGCATGCTTACATATACTCACGGCCATGATCCTCCTGAAAAGGAGTAGCCAGAGTTTCAGAGCTGGAAATTCCTCAGCCACATTTAAAACTTTATAGGGGACGAGACGGTAGAAATAAAGCATCGTTAGTGATGGGTTTCCAACGCCATCGCCCAAAAACCACTTTAAATTCCATACCCTTAGTCGCCTTTTACGACAACCGGGGATAGAAAGAGTCAGTGACATTCTAAGCCGGCACTACATGGCATTATCTCTGAAGTATTTCAGTTTCGTTTTTATCTACAAAATGTGGCAAATGCTATTTCACTCAGCAATGAACATAACCAAAATCATTCAACAATCCCAAAAACTTAGCTATCATAATCAATTCCACGTTTGCTTTCACATCCGATATTCTCACAATAAGATATCGTATTACATTACCCATCATTTCTTCGAAGATGACACATCCAATAAAATACAATAGAAACCAAATATCGGGCATGTTACGAAAATAAGGCTCGAGGATATCGAGGGGGATGGGGTAGGGGAAATGGGGTTTTCATTAGTTACACCCGTATTTTTTTTCGAGGAAGTCCGTCTTTTTGTCTCCTTTTGTTCCAGAACCTATTGTGGTAGCTTGGAGACAAATGTGGAAGGTTACATTACACTGCAGTCGGTAATGTTTTTATATGAATTTAGAATTTCTTTATAATTTAATTTCTGCTCGAGTATAGGTATTGTTAGGGTTCCGTAGCCAAATGGCAAAAACGGGACCCTTATAGATTCGTCATGTCTGTCCGTCTGTCCGTCCGTCCGTCCGTCCGTATGTCACAGCCAGTTTATTCCGAAACTATAAGAACTACATTATTGAAAATTGGTGCGTAGATGTATTCTGTAAACAGCATTAAGATTTTAAAATAAAATCTGAAAAAAAACCAAAAGTTTTAGGGTTCCCCATACATAGAACTGAAACTCAATTTTTTTTTTCATCAAACCTATACGTGTGGGGTATCTACCAAAAGGTATTTGAAAATGATGTTGAGGTTTCTTATATCATTTTTTTCAAAACTGAATAGTTTGCGCGACAGACTTTTCCAAAGTGGTAAAATGTGTCCCCCCCCCGTAACTTCTAAAATATGGGCATGATAAAACTGAAAAAAATATATGATGTGTATTACTATACAAACTACTAACGAAAATTGGTTTGAATGAGATCTAGCCAGTAGTTCTATTTTTAAACGTCATAATTCAAATTACTTACCTAATTTATTAATTTCACTGATATATATAACAATAATTTTACTATCACAGGCCTTACGCATAAAACGTGAACCATTGTTTTCTTATAGTAAATCAGTGATAAGTAAATAACATTTTAAACTAAACATTTTAAACTTGTATATTACTATGTTACCTACCTGCTGCTAGCGCTGCTACGGAACCCTTCATTAGCGAGTCCATCTCGCTCTTGGCCGCATTTTTTGGGTTACAAGGGGCCTCTTTGACTAGATGACAAAGATATTTACGTCCTTTTAACTCCTATCAAGCACGAATTTCTATAACATTAGCGCGGGGAACACAATTAGATCAATTAGACCATGTACTCAAAAAGGCATACATCGAAAGTGTAAATAAAGTATGCAGAATAGAAGGCCATAAATGAAAAGATTGATGAATGCAAATGCAGTTCTAGTGACAGTATCGTACACAGAAGCGATCGATAGTCTTAAGTTTTCTTTTCATACATGTTTTACAAACAATACAACGAATTAATTACTCTCGCGAACTCGAATGTTGATTGATTTTCTTTCCAATTCATATGTACTTACTATCGCACTTAGGTTTTCAAACATTATTAATATCTTAAATCCAACTGTGAAAAACATTTGCCTTCTTTTACGTATTTGAAGGTAAAAAGTTTTTATGGGGTATTTTATGTACACAATAAACAATGCAGTTTATATATTATTTTATTATTATCATTTTATTTTCTTTGGAAGATTAACAGACTAATACAAAAAATATAATACTAATTAAGAAGAACATTTACAAATCTTCACCTATAGAAATATCACATCATACTTACAGAACTAAAAGATTTAGGTTGAATTAAATAATTATAATGTAAAGGTTAGTATATAAATTATTGGCCGAAATGTAAATTAGTTAATAATTTTCTTACTATTGTAGTGTTTGTATCGAATTATATATGTACAGTGTACACGTTCACTATATATAAAAGTATAAAAAATAAAAAACGTGCGTGATACCTAACCTATCCTAAACTATGTAAAAAATAATTTAGAAATCGCCGCTGCCTGGTAGCTGGGTTCCGAGGAGGCTGGCTGCATTAATCCTTTGAATTGATAAGCTGATTCTTTGGGCAAAGTTTATACCAGCCCTTGGATCTCCACAGTTCTCGACCAGGCGTGTCGAAATTAAATCTATCTTAAATCGAAGAATTACACGAGAAATAAAACCTACTGCTGTGTAGTGTCGGCTTAGAATAGTACTACCCCATTTTCTCCGGTGGGTGTACGTAAGAGGTGACTAACGGTATTGGGCTTTTAGGGGATTTTTGGGCGATGCGGTTGGAGACCTATCACCAACAACCTTTATTTTACCATCTTTTCCCCACTCAACTTTCCAAACGTGGCTGAAGAATTTCGAATTCCTTAGCTCTGGCTACCCCTTCTAGGGATATATAGCCGTGAGTATATGTATGTATAAAACCTAGAAAGAAAGAAAGAAACGAATACAAACAGGAAGCAATGTAAACGCATTTAAACCACATCCAATGGAGGAAAATAGAAGGACAAATAAAAACGCCTTGAGTGAGCGTGATAGTGTCATGATTATTTTATATTACCGTAGAATCATCATTTTTTATTTTATACATACATACATACATACATATACTCACGGCTATAAATCCCTAAAAGGGGTAGTCAGAGCTGTGGAATTAGAAATTCCTCAGCCACTTTTGGAAAGTTAAAAATACTTACTGTGAACTGAAAATAATGGGTGGTTAAATATTCGAACATATTATAGCTGGGTTAAGTTCGACCCAAACTAAGTAGAATAGGTATTATGGGATACCAACCCATATTTAAATTTATATAATATACATATATAATAAAATTTACGACTAGGAAAGAATAATTAATGCTCATAATATAAATATTACTCCCAGCCGGGATCGAACTCGCAACCTCCGGACCAAGAAGCTATTACCTCTCCACTTGACCACGGACTTCGTTAAAAAAGAAAGTTATTCTTCGTCAGTTATTCTGCCGCGTGTGCGATATTGGCAGTAAGTGCAACTGGTATGGTTCCGAGCATGGAAGTATTATTTAAACAGGAACGCGCGCTGGCGACCTAAAGTGTCCTGAAAAAGGATGGCTAACTAGCTAACTGTGTCTCGTTTTAAGTAGGGTGACCATCTGTTGGTGTGTTCATAAGAGTTCCTCTAAAGGATACAAAAACACTTATATTTACATATTTTGAATGTTTTTGTTCATGAAATCCTCATGTGGGGACCTGTTGCACTCGCAGCCTTTGACACGGTAGCTCAATTGGCAGAGCGACGGGGGCGTATACCCGAGGTCGCGGGTTCGATCCCCACCTGTGTCGAAATTTTTCTTTCCTTTATTTATTTGCTATGTGGGAGTCATGTTAGAGCGCACACTACTGCGGACTCAAACGTACATAGCAGCGTCTCACTCATATTCCTACATCGCGGAGTGTAAATGTTCTTCGAGTTAAGCATAGATACAAATTATAAGTTGGTTAACAGCAGGGGTGTACTGGCTAGTATATCTTTGCTGTTTCCTACAGTGGTGACCCCTTGATAAGAACACACGCTTCTTTCTACTACATTTCTCGATCTACCCGCAACTTCTATTCCTCGCTTACCTCACCACACCATTTATTCAGCAGAGCATCTACAGGCATGCAATCACCGGCCTCATTGCTCACACTGAATTTGGTAATTGGTAATAGGTACCTCCTAGCTTTGATATCGTCGTATCGACTAGGAGGGGAGTACTGTGGGAGTCATGTTAGAGCGCACACTACTGCGGACTCAAACGTACATAGCAGCGTCTCACTCATATTCCTACATCGCGGAGTGTAAATGTTCTTCGAGTTAAGCATAGATACAAATTATAAGTTGGTTAACAGCAGGGTGTACTGGCCAGTATATCTTTGCTGTTCCTACAGCTATATTTACATACATACATTATAAAAAATAATTTAAAAACACTTATATTTACATATATACATTGTTTTTAGTAAATCAACGTGTTTTTATACATATTTATTCTTAATTAATAGATTATAAAAGAATGGGTAGCCAGTGCTTGAGAATTAAAATTTCCTCAGCCACTTTTTGAAGTTGAGTAGAGAAAAGATGGTAAGCAAAGGAAGGTGGTATTAAAAGGATGATAAAGTATCTAATAAAAACTTCAAAAGACCCAGAACCCTCAGTTACCTCTTCCAAAGCACGCAGGTAGCAGACGATTTGTGCTATTTAAAGCCGTCACTACACAGCATTTTATTTCACTTACATGTATACTTATATACTTACAAGTTGCGTGGGGAAAAGATGGTAAAATAAAGATTGTTGGTGATAGGTCTCAACCGCATTGCTCAAAAATCCCCAATACCGTTAGTCGCCTCTTACGTACACCCACCGGAAGAAATGGGGTAGTGCTATACTAAGCCGACACCACACAGCTATATTCAAATTCAAATCGTTTAATGCATTCATGTGGTAAAGTTCGAGATGATACAGGTTATTTTATTTATTGTTCCATAACATGAACCCATATTTATCACTATATTTTCTTAATTAAATGATAAAAGCTCCAAAACACTCAAACAGATGATAAATTGTGGACACCACATTTATCTTGTTTCGATGGGGATACCCGTGACAAATATTAATATCCCTTTTGCCAAACTTAACCAATTATTTATCTCCAAATCGAAAGGCGACAATAATAATTAAAATAAAATACAAAAAAGGAACAGTTAATAACCTGCTTTTTATAAAATATTCCCTATAAATAAGTTTGAATTTGTTTTTCTTTGAACTTAATCTCGACTGGCAACCGCACGAGCGGGACACACTTCTCTCTCACACGGCTCTCGTTCTAGGACGTTTCTCTGCTTGACAGTCTTTAAAAGATAATAAACTTTATTGCATGGTAATAAATTGCATTTTTGTTTACCATATTTTTGTAAGTACGCTCTCCTGTTTAGTTAGTAGCTTCATGGTTCCGAGTAAATGGCGCACAAAGATTTTTTACGAATTTTTGCTTTCATGAGTATGTTTTTGAAGCTATTTCATTTCTTGTTTCTGATTAATGTAGGTAATTAAAATCACTTTAACATTGTTTACTTAGTAATGTACTATGTATTACATATTTAATTAATTTTAAATACAAAAACCCGTTTGTGCTAAGTAAAATTCCCACCAGAGACCCCATCGTACCCATAACATATCAGCAGTAAGTACGCACTTACTGCTGATGTGCTTCGTTTCTCGTTTCCCATATATATTTGAAGTAATGATCCATATTAATAAAAATGCCTGATATTTTAAAAAATATTCATTTCTTAAAGATATTTAAAAAAGTAACATAAATAAAATTCTCATGTGCCATTTCAACATAATAATCATTTTTGGTACTTATAAAACTTATATTTAGTAACGATTTACCAATTATTTTACTTGTTAATCAGAATCAGTCTTAATAGTTTTTCTATAGCAAGTTATACATAGTTTCTGTAACTTTTCACTGTATTACTTAAAATTAGAATAACATTTTGAGATCAACATTCTTAAGCCTGGTCTTAGATAAATTGTTATATCTTCTATCTTTAAACACTTTGTATTATATACTTGCTAGTTATAGGAAGGACTAAGTTTATGCAACATGTGCAAATTATAACAGTTATTACAATTATACCTAGAGTTAAAATCACATTTGAGATCAACATTACATAAAATACTGTATGTGAACCGGATAATAAATAGCCTTTATCAAATCCAAGGCAAAATTGTTAGACGCTTCCATACATAATAAGATAAAAAATAAACATACAATCACATTTTGAGATCAAAATATGATAAAAATATGGTACTTACTGCCAATATGACAAGCAATGGTATTAAGCGACTCCAGTGTCAAACTTAAAAACTAGCAGTAAGTACTGTTACTGCTGATATGTGCTGCAACCCTGCTCATTTTATGCACTTACTGCCTTTATTCTTAATAAAAAACATTACTTCTAATTAGATTTTAATTACGGGAGTAAAACCAGATTGTAGAGCTTTTTTTGCTGATTCCAAATATGTAAATAACTCAATTTTGACAAAATTGTTAGTTACTGCCAATATCGCTCGCGCGGCAGTATTCATGTCTCGTTATGTTTACCAGAGTTAGTACTCCGACTACTCTTTTAGGAACATTTTCCGTTTAGTACGACCTACTACGTTTTCTTAAAGGCTCTTTTATTTCTAACATTTTGGATGCCTACCTTTTAACACGGCTAAAAATCCCTACAAGTTAAAATTAAAAGTATAATTAATTAAAAATTGTTTATTGGCATAAATTATGACACTACATAATGACATATAATTCTCACCAGGGTTGCCCGTAGTGTGAGAAGTATTCCCAGGTAACAATCAGCAATACCGACGTGTCCCATTATAAAAGACAATGTAAGAAAAATATAGTTACATTACATAATAAAAGAAGCTAAAATGATATAAAAAAGAAAGCAAAATTTGTATAAAAAATAACATACATACATACATATACTCACAGAGCTAAGGAATTTTAAATTCCTCAGCCACTTTTGGAAGTTGAGTGGGGAAAAGATGGTAAAAATAGAGGTTTTTGGTGGTGGGTCTCCAACCGCATCGCCCAAAAATCCAATAAAAAGCCCTAATACCTTTAGTCGCCTCTTACGACACCCGTGGGTAGAAAGGGGTAGCGACATTCTAAGCCGGCACTACACGGATAAAAAATAAAATAATAATTAAAAATATAAAAAATAAAACAAGAGTTAGAAAAAGCTTCAGAATAAGATATTTAGCCACTTAAAAACTTGAGTGAGAAAGAGATTGTTAAATAAAGTTTATTGGCGATAGGAACCGGATCGACCAAGAACTTTTATAAGCCCCAAAACCCTGAGTCGGTTCTTGCGAACACTTACGCGTGGTAATGGACTGTTTTTATCAAATAATATTTATCCTTTGCCTTTGATAACATTCTTGGCTCTTACAATACAAATTCGTAGCCTTTGAGAACACTCCTACCGTACTATAAATTATTACTGACGATGCTTCAGAAATATTTATATGATGTAACTAGCTGACCCGACACGCTTCGTACTGTCAAAAATGTATTCACATTCACTTGAAGGATGTCGTCAAACGGAAATATTTATCCGGCCCTTTGAGGGTCCCTATCATTCGATGAGAAAAAATGTGATTTTCATATTATCCTCATATTTTTTTAATATTTTAAGTCTGTTCAACGTACCTAAATATTAAAATTCTCTTAAATTAATTTTTGAGTCGGTGCCAGTCAAACAAAAGTAAATTCACTCTACTGTATATCTCTGATTATTACAATCTAAACAATATGTATCGCATAAAGTTTTAAATGGTAATACGTACAAAAATCAATTTACCCCACAACTACAAGGTACAAGGTGCCTACATTGTACATGTATATGAAGTGCGAAATACACACTTATTATTATCAATCATCACGCAGGCTGGCACCGGCTCACAAATTAATTTAAGAGAATTTTAATATTGAGGTAGGTTGAACTGATGCGTGTGGAATAAAGAAATTGCTAAGGTATTAATCACAGTACTCATATTGAACTAAAATACTTATTTCGTACTTTTTAGTACTAGATTGTTTATTTTCGGTTGTTTTTCCAACTATGAAGTCGGTTTTCTTTTTGTTAAAAAATATTTTTATTTGTAATCTTACAATATGAACTACATTTCAAATAACCTCAAGTCTCAAATGTTTACGCCATATATCCCCGACAAAGTAGCCAAGTTACTAATACTTCTAAACAACCTCTGACATTGTTATTCAGTCTACCCACACTTCGCTTAGTCAGTGTACTCACGTTATAGGGATAGGCATATCACCTTTTTTTTTAAATACATTGTGCTTTCTTCTGTGTGTTTCTCACGATGTTTGCCCTTTCCGTTTTTATAAACGTATGTTATATTATAACTTATGTTCACGTATACCGTACATATACTCACATATTACATACATACATATACTCACAGCTATAAATCCCTAAAAGGGGTAGCCAGAGCTGAGGAATTAGAACTTTCTCAGCCACTTTTGGAATTTACGCCGGGAAAAGATGGTTAAATAAAGGTTGTTGGTGATGGGTCTCCAACCGCATCGCCCAAAAATACCTTAAAATCCCCCATTCCGTTAGCCGCCTCTTACGTACACCCACTGGAAGAAATGGGGTAGTGCTATTCGAAGCCGACACTACACAGCATCTAAAATGTAACGTTTCATTTAACTAAAACCTAAACCTAGTCAGCGTACGTTTATTGCGCAATCGAAGGTACATCGCAATATGTCGGCCGTACATCCGAACGCGCAACAATATAATATATATAATAGTTCAAATATCCTGAGGTTTGTTTGAACCCTGAAATTATATGTAACGCTACGCCACGGAGATACCCTTACAGACAAACACGTTTATTTGAACAAATAAATTTATTTTTTATTTCTGAAGAAAATTTATTGAAAATTTACATTATACTCACGCTATTAGTTAATTGGGGTCATTTCATTACCTATCCCTATGCAAAAATTAGCCTAAACCTCGTTTTTAAAACATATCCTCTTTATATTTTGAATCGATTAAAGACATCAAACTAAACAACTGTGCCTATGGAATGCTTATCTAAAATGTAATAATAATAATAAAAAAAAGTGTCACTGCCTACACTACTGCTAAAAATTAAAAAGTGTTTTTTAGCCTACGCTAAAATAAAAATAAAAACAAACAACGCTTTTTGGTTCGTTTTTATTTTTACTGGCACATAGTATAATAAGTTACGACTATTGTGTGATGTGTAAAACAATATCGTAACGGCGGCGGATAATAATATTCATCAAGTAGAAAGTTTTCGTTCCATTGTCAAATCAAGATATTTTATTTCTTATTTCAGCGTAGGCTGAGAAACTCACCATACTCTTCCAGTTTAATCTAGGCAGCGTAATCCAGATACATATATATATAAAGTGGATCCCCACCTACCTACCTACTTTGGACACTAGGTGGCGCTGTCACATGTTGTTCAGAGGTGTTGGTACCTCTGCCAACCCCTTCGAGGATAAACGGCGTGAACGTTTATGTTACGTTATATATATAGATGTGCACTCGCATAAAACCCCATAAAACCACCAATACAACAACACCAAAACTATAGCTCAAAGAGTATATAACCACTACGTATGAATAGCTTATCAATAAAAAATAAAAACAGAAAAAAAAACTAAACAGAAAAATTAAATATTATTATTTTTTATTTAAAAAAGAACCGCCTTCAAAAATCCAACTGAAAAGTATAAAATAATTTTTATTTATTTTATTATGTACAACTCTATTCAACTTCTTCTTTTTGAAGTCGGTGCCAAACCAATTTTCATGACAAAGAAGAACGAATATTAGTGGCCCGCCCAAGTTGAGTGAGTTTACCACCCCATCAGCGTATGTCATCCTTATAAACCTTCCTTTTTAAACAATTAATAAAAAAAAACGCATCAAAATTCATTTCGTAGTTTTATAGATTAAAGCATACATAAGGATGTCCGTATATCCCAGACAGGGAGAGAGAAAGCGACTTTGTTTTATACTATGTAGTGATTTTAGATTCTCGATCGTCTTTTTACAAAGTGTTAGAAGTATTGGTTGTGCCAACTCGGTGCATGCATGTCTCTGTCGAATTGTTAATTCCGTTAGTTTGAAATCTGATAATCTTACATAACCTAACCTAACGTTAGTTTACTATCTCGCTATCTATCTAAAATTATAATTTACTAGTATTTACAGTTTTACGGTGACATGTATATTATGATAATTTCTCTGCGGAGTGCGACGCATGCACACCAGGCTAAGCACCACTCACTGTCCCCCAATTCCATCCTTTATAAAGCGACGTCGTTGCGAGCGGAAGAAATTTCTTGATTTTTGAGCGCGATTGTGTTACCTACTGTTGTTGAGGCACTATCGATTGATTTATTATTCGTATGGTTTTCTCTATGTAGCAATTTTCATTTTGGATTTGTCTGTTTGGCACCGACTTCAAAGAGAAGAAGTTGAATAGAGTTGTACATAATAAAATAAATAAAAATTATTTTATACTTTTCAGTTGGATTTTTGAAGGCGGTTCTTTTTTAAATAAAAAATAATAATATTTAATTTTTCTGTTTAGTTTTTATTTTGAAGTTTTTGTTTTTCTTTTTTATTTTATACTTTTTAGTGATAAGTTCTTAAATCACTCTGAGTTTTTTTAGTGAATTAGTGATAGTTTTTGAGAGATAAGTTTTACTGTCCGTTTATTTTATAGTTTTTTTAACAGGTAGTTATAATATTTGTTATTATGACTTTAGCTTACTTGTTACTATTTTGTTTACCTGCGGGTCTAGATAGAAAAGCAAAGGATGCTTTAAGGAAAAGTCGCGTAAGGGAGAACGAAACACCCATCGAAAAAAAACAAAGACTTCAGCAGGGCAAGCACGAGCCGTATTTAAACTAGTTATCGCGTGGGATAAAGCAGCCATCTTTTACGCACTTACTTAGTATCGTATACTGCCATCTCATTCTAACCGTTATCGTGTCGATAACTCGTGCTTGCCCTTCAGAATGAGAGAGATCGTCAGCGTGCTGCTCTTGCTGCCGAAAGAGATGAGCAAAGAGAAGTTCACCTATCACAAATGCGAAGAAACACTCTTATATATATGTAGCGTTGAGTCGAGTAAAATCCCTTGATGAAATGGCTTTAAGTGATATGGATTCAAAGAAATTACTTAAATGGTTAAGACCATTCCGAAAGCGCGAAATTCCCCATGACAAAAGCGCCTTGATTGAAATGACCAGGATGAAAAACATGATGTTGCAATATATATTTTTTTGTTTAATATAATTAAGAGTAATTTATTCATGTTTTTATATACTTTTTTGTTCAATAATTTAGTAACTCTGTTTATTACTTATAAAAAAACTTTATTAACATATATTGATAAATTTCTGTCTAGTATTGATAACTTTACATACATACTTATATTTCAAACTAAGAAACCTCCTTTTTTTCGAGTCGGTTAAAGAATTTTTAACCCATCTTCTAAATGTAACGAATACTTTTCTGAAAACCGCATCCAAATAGCTTAAGCCAAACGTGAGATAATCGCGGACCAACACACATACATACAGGTCAAACACAGAACCTCCTTTTTTTTTTGGTCGGTTAAGGCACTAAAACCTTCTCCTAAATGTAACGAATACTTTTCTGAAAACCGCATCCAAATAGCTTAAGCCAAACGTGAGATAATCGCGGACCAACAGACATACATACAGGTCAAACACAGAACCTCCTTTCTTTTTTTGGTCGGTTAAGGCACTAAAACCTTCTCCTAAATGTAACGAATACTGTCCTGAAAACCGCATCCAAATAGCTTAAGCCAAACTCGAGATAATCGCGGACAATTATACATACATACATACAAACAATTGAACTGAGAACCTCCTTTTTTGAAGTCGGTTAAAAAAGATATCATTTATTCATTGCCTCAGGAAACAATAAGACATTACATTTTTTACAAAAACACACACAATTTTAACAAAGAACAAAACAAAAAAAATAAAAATAAATACCTAGAAAAATAGAGACAAAATTGTTGCTTGACTTGTCTCATGATTTTGATTATATTTTGAATCATTCATACCACATTGATAACGATGTTTCACATAAGATATTTGTCTGTCTGCAAGAAATTAAAGTGCAATCAATGATTATAAGAAAATATTTCAAATATAAATCTTTATTCTAAACATGAACCTTCAAAAAAGTCTTTAAGAAGTAAAATACTTACAATCGAAATAACAATTATTTACCATCAAGAATTTTAATTCTATTTATTTATAGTTAGCGATGATGTAGAATACTATATTAAGTGGGAAGCCTTTTTATTTAAGACAATCAAACGTGCCGTGTAGTGTCGGTTTAGATTGCCGTGTAGTGTCGGTTTAGAATAGCACTACCCCATTTCTTCCGGTGGGTGTACGTAAGAGGCGACTAACGGTATGGGGCTATTAAGGGATTTTTGGGCGATGCGGTCGGAGACACATCACCAACAACCTTTATTTTTACTATTTTTTCCCCACTCAAATATCCAAAAGTGGCTGAGGAATTTCTAATTCTTTAGCTCTGGCTACCCCTTCCTGGGATTTAGCCGTGAGTATATGTATGTATGTATAATCAAACGTAGAAACACATCTTTCCTCTTTATAGTAAGTACAAAAATAATGAAGTCTTTGGCAAAAGACGTAACTTTTGTCAATGACATCAAAATTCTTTTCCTCATTCCACATTTTTCCTCCTCATCCTTGAACACTCAATTAAGATGAAAGTAATTGTGTCCAGAATCCTCTTAACAAAAGTTGATTAGACATTTTTTTCTTGATTCAATTTACTGGATTTTGGTAAAACTTTTTGTGAATGTAGCAAAGTGATGGCGGAGGAAATTTATTATTCCATTTAATCAGTATAAGGTTTGAATGGAAATTCTACATGTTTTTATAACTTTTGCGACAAATACTTTTTGTAATATACATATACTCCAACTTTAAAACCCTGGAAGGGGAAGCCAGAGCTAAGAAATTAGAAATTCCTCAGCCACTTTTGGAAGTTGCGCGGGGATAAGTTGGTGAAATAAAGGTTGTTGGTGATGGATCTCCAACCGCATCGCCCAAAAATCTCTTAAAAGCCCCAATACCGTCAGTCGCCTCTTACGTACACCCACCGGAAGAAATGGGGTAGTGCTATTCTAAGCCGGCACTACGCAGCACTCCAGCAGATCTACTTTTTCTAAAAAAGTAAGAAATCGAGTGGAATTATATATATTATTAATATCGCAAATACATGTCCCCGAAGGGGTGGCAGAGTCTTGAAATTGTCACCTGGTGTTCAGAGTACCCGCGTTTTGCATGGACGTTTTAAGGGGGCAGGCCTATCGCCATTTTGCACGAATACACTGTCACATGATTAAGCAGAACTTAGCCAACCATGATAAATTAACCACACATATGATTTAAGAAAAGAATAATTTGTGTAGGCCCGACCCAAAATTCGAACCCACAACGCCTGAAGTGGTATGAATATATTACAGAGTATTAAACATATTCACGAAAGTTTAAATAACACAGCTCAAGTTAAAAAAAACACTTTTATCTTGTTACTACTAAGTGTACTCGTATTTTCCTTCAACTCAAATGAAAAATCCTTGAAAGCATTGAAAACGCAGCTTTTATAAGCACTTTAAAATATAATGATGTAAAACTGGAATGTTACTCATTCAACAAGCCATCTATACGTCTATTTAAACAAAGTCAACAGAGTCATATATTTTGTATTATTTTTAAGCAGATTCCACGAGTCAGCCTTTGAATGCATTTCAGCATTGCAAAGAAGTAAAGCGCTTTGAAAAGATCTCCTTTTTAATTTCAAAGTCATGACGTTCATCTTTGCTTGGCTCTTTATGTTTGGACAACGTTTGGACGCTAAGATTATGATTAGACTATATAAATGAAATGTTTCTGATTTCTCTGATTGACTGTAAGATATATAGAAGATTAGTGGTTAGCCCCAGCTTCGCCCGGATGGCGTTATTTTTTTTACTGCTACTGCTGCACCTACGATATTTAACGTGATGATATAAATCCTATGTCCATCTGTTCTCGAGTTAAATATAGTGTAACTGACACAATTTTCTTTTATATAGATATACTTACTTACTTACTTACTTACTTATACTCACGCCCATTATTCCCATTGGGGTAGGCAGAGACTATCGATCGCCACTTAGTACGATCTTGACAAACCTCCCTTGCTTCCCTTACATTCATTATTCTTACATACTCTTTTATTCTACTCACTTCGGATCCCCGCCTTTATAAGAACGTTTTCTATCTGGTCAAGAAACGTTTTACGAGGCCGTCCTCTACTAACATTCCCATCCATAGATATAATATTTTATTTATTACTCAAATTCAAACGTTCACGCCGTATATCCCCGAAGGGGTCGGTAGAGGTATTAATACTTCTGAACATAACGTGGCATTGCCACCTGGTATTCAAAGTACCCATGTTTTGCTTGGACAGTGTACTCACGTGAAAGGGGGCAGGCCTATTAAAATTTTGTACGAATACACTGTCACATGAGCTAATGTTATAAAATCTATATATACAAAAGAAAGTGGTGTTAGTAACAATATTTATAACACAAGAACAGATGAATCAATTTGGTTGAAAAAATGGTAGAAAGGTAGCTTAGAATCAGGAAAATGACATATGATACAATTTATTAAATTAAAAGAAGGGAATATTTGTTTGTATGTTTGCATGTTGGTAATGAAAAGGCTTCGCAACATCTTAAGCAATTTCAATAATTCTTTCACTAAAATAAACTGTCAGAAGCAACGTAGGCTATATATCATCACGCTAAATATCGTAGAGGGTAAGCAGTGAAAAATAGTTAAAACCATCCCTGCGAAGCTGGGGCGGACCAGTAGTAGTATACAAAATAAATCTAGCTAAAAGCAGCTCCAAAGTGTTTCGTAGTTTCTTGTCCGTTCTTAGCTATTTCTTGCGTTCTGTATCAAAGAGGTAATGACTCAACAGAAATGAAACGTGCATTCTGCATAGCAAGAGCGATGTTTATTGTATGCCAAGGAGGTTATTCTGAAGACTTTCTTTTCTTGTTGTGCAGAATAAAAATTACTGTTGTATTTTTGGTTTAGAATTTGCTATGTAGTGGCTTAGTATACGATTATCCCGTTTCTTCTCGTGAATGTTCGTCAGAGGCGAATAAGAGTATTGGAGCTTTTGAGTGATGAAACCTCACGGCCATAAATCCCAAAAAGGGGTTGTCAGAGCTTTAGAGCTTGAAACTCCTCAGCCACATTTGAAAGTTGATAGGGGACAAGATGGGAGAAAGAAAGTATCGTAAGTGGGTCTCCAATCACAACGCCCAAAAGCCTCTTAAAAAAGCCCCATACCTTTACGACGCCCATGGGTAGAGAGGGGTAGTGACATTCTAAGCCGGCACTACACGGTGAAAAAAAATGTCTTGGGAACTAAAAGTTTAAGTATTTACATTTGCGACTTCCGAGAACACACAGGTCGATGAACGTCGAGGTGCTTTTGTGGATGCTATTACTGCTCTCATGAAAATTGCATACAAAGAATTTCAATAATTACTTATGGTAAAGTACACGAAAATTTATTAATTAATATGCAATACACACATTTAATTACACACACAAATAAACAACCGTAATAGCTCAGTTGTTAAAACACCGTCCATCATGCAGACAGGCGTGAGTTTAAATCCCAGGTCAGTCCTACACCAATATTTCTTTTCTAAAGTTATAAGTGTTGTTAATTTATTATGGTTCTTAACGGGGACGGAAAACATCTTGAGAAAACCCACATGGCTAAGTTGTACTTAGTCGGCAAAAATGGCGATAGGCCTGCCCCCTATCACGAGAGTACACTGTCCAAGCAAAACGTGGGCACTCGCAACACTAGGTGATACTACCACCCCTCTGGGAAAAAGTAATATAATTACGTGAAAATAAATTGTTTGAAATGTATTTCCCTACTTATATTACACAACCGGTGTTGAGAATAGTCCCCTAGTTTGCAGTTTACGTTCTATAACTTTTGTTATATTTGACTGTGAATTTATGGAATTCAGCGTTTCTTGAAATGCACTTTTTATTCGAGTTAACATTTCGTGTGTAATACACGAACTTAGCATTAAATTGTACTTTTTTAGTTAAATAAGCGATGCAATGTGAAACGTATACCCACGTGAAACTAAAACAAAACTGAAATTTTACTTTTTTACGAAAAATATTTATATTACATACATACATATATACATATACTCACGGCTATAAATACCTTAACGGGGTAGCCAGAGCTTTGGAATGAAAAATTCCTCAGCCACTTTTGGATGTTGATTGGGAAAAGATGGTAATAATAAATGTTTTTGGTGACGGGTCTACAACCTAATCTATTTGCCTTCTATAACACCCCTTTCTACTCACGGGTGTCGTAAGAGGTGACTAACAGTATGGCGTTTTTAAGTAGTTTTTGGGCGATGAGTTTGGAAACCTCTCCAACAATACTATCCCTATCAACTTCCAAATGTGGCTGAGGAGTTTTTAGCTCTGAAGCTCTGGCTACCCCTTTTTGGGAATTATGGCTGTGAGTATATGTATGTATGTAATAGTTCCATAGTGTCGGAATAGAATATCACTAAGGCATTTTTCCCGTGGATATCCTAAGAGCAGGGTTTTGGTGCTTTTTAACCATTTTTTGGGCGTTGTTACTTTAGGTAGATATACTTTTATACCATATTATCCTCATTTAACTTGGGTGGTTCGAAAACTGTAGAGGAGTTTTTTTTTAGATTATACACACAAAAATATACTCACGGTTGTAAATCCCTAGAAGGGGTAGACAGAGCTTCGGCATAAGAAATTCCTAAGCCAAATTTCGAAGCTGAAAGGGGACAAGATGGTAGAAATAAAGTATCGTTGGTGATGGGTCTCCAAGCACATCGCCCAAATATAAATTACCTTTACAGTCTCATACCCTTAATCGCCTTTAACGACGCCCGTGGGTAGAAAGGGGTAGTTCTATTCTAAGCCAATACTACACAGCTAGATTTTAAACTTTACTAGTGAATAAACCTATACTCCCTTGGTATAACAAAATTTTTGGACGCAACTTATTTCCTAACAAATTGACCTATTTGGTGTTTCCTGTAATGTTATGTAAAAAGGTGATTTAGTTGTTGTAAATGTTAAAGTAGTTTTAGCGAAGTAAAATAAATAAAATGTACGCCTTTATCTTAGCACGCCTCATTTGGTGTAAGTTATAGGTCTAAGTAATGGGACCTTTCTCTTAAGTATATATTATTATTTTACATACATACATACGGCTATAAATCCCAAGAAGGGGGAGACAGAGTTTCAGAATTAAATTCCTCAGCCAATTTTGGAACGTGAGTGGGGAAATAATTTTTAAAATAAGGTAAACTTCTTTAAATCCCAAAACCATTAATCGCCTCTTCTGAACACTCATGGGTAAAAATGGGGTAGTGCTATTCTAAGCTGACACTATACAGTTATCTTGGAAATATAACAGAATTTACCTAACTTAATTCGATATTTTTTTAAACATTTTCTTCACTTGACTTCCAAGAGTGGCTAAAGAATAAAGAAATCTTAGTCTGAAACTCTTGCTTCCTCTTTTTGGCCGTGAGTATGTGTATGTTTGTCTCAGCTTGGAAATAACGCAAGTGAGTTTGGTAATTGGGATTTTAGAAATTAGTAACTATTATTGGACAATAAATAAGGGTATATGGCTTTTTAACGATACTTTTTATTTACCATCTTGTCCCCTATCAACTTCCAAAAGTGGCTGAGAAATTTCTAGATCTAAAGCTCTGGCTACCCCTTTTTGAGATTTATGGCCGTGAATATATGTTTGTAATATTGAAAAATAATTCGAATACGGTCATATCCTTCTTAGTTACAAAGGGGATGGATAATCATACGCTGTTTGGTTCCAACATAGAATTTAGTTTTTGAACAATACAATAAAAAATCGCTCATTCCAAAAATTTATTAATGAAACATCTTAGCTCGGGTTTAACAACTTTTTCAACCACTTTCTTTTACACACACACAGTACAGGTACAACCAAATCACTAATAACTTAGAAACTCTCAGAATCTACCAAAACCCGAGCGATATGGCAATTCCCGCGATGTTTAAAATCATGAAACTCAAACATAATTTGGGCTGAACGAATACTGAAATTTTTAACAAGCTCGTAATTGTATTAAGGCCAGCTCTCTTGAGAGCGGTCTATGGAAAGTACTCATAGCTCCATGAATATTTCAGAGATGACAACGAATGGGAAACACAAAGGGAAACAGCGGAGCTTGTGACAACGAAGAAGGAAGAATATTGAGGTACGAATGTTTAAAAGTCTTGGAGAAGACGGGTAGAGATTGTATAGAATAGATTGAAACACATTTTTTAAATATAATAATGCTTAATATGTATGTTCCAACCGTAGATAAATTAAGCCCTCCCCAACTAAACATAAACACAACATAACATACATAACGTAAACATAAACGTTCACGCCGAATATCCCCGAAGGGGTTGGCAGAGGTACTAATACTCTGAACATCACGTGACTTTGTCACCCGGTGTTCAGAGTACCCACGCTTTGCATGGACAGTGTACTCACGTGATAGGGGGCAGGCCTATCGCCGTTTTGTACGAATACACTGTCACATGTCTAAGTACTACTCAGCCATGTGGGTTTCCTCACGATGTTTTCCCCCACCGTTAACTTAATATAACTAATATACGATTATAAGTATATCATCTAATTTCTACAAATATTTTTTATCCTAAAGTTACATACATACAAACATAAATACATATACTCACGGCTATATTTCCCTAGAAGGGGTAACCAGAGCTAAGGAATTATAAATTCCTCAACCACTTTTGGAAGTTAAGTGGGGAAAAGATGGTAAAAATAAAGGTTTTTGGTGATGGGTCTCCAACCGCATCGCCCAAAAAACCAATAAAAACCCCAATGCCCTTAGTCGCCTCTCACGACACCCGTGGGTAGAAAGGCGTAGCAACATTCTAAGCCGGCACTACACGGCAAAGTTTTAAACTAAGTACTATTCTAAAGTTGTTTGTACATTAGGTGGGTGCAACCACAGCTTATTCAAATAAGTAAAATTGGGTTTTCATTTTTTTCAATTTCATTTCATTTCATTCAGTTGGTTTAGGGTTAAGATGTTTCTTGCAACCCGGAGCTGGGTGAAGCAGAATGAAACGAAGTGTTTTCAAAATTGAAGAATAAAACTTGAAACATCTTCTAAGCCCTTAATTAAAATAATAATTATCAGTTATTACTTTCAAGACAATTAAATTTAAAATAAAAAAAACGAGGAAATAAGGCGACAAAATAAACACAGCAACGGAGCACATATCAGTATTGAAACTAGACCAGGCTCATTGGATGAAATACTGGCATAGCGTTGATGATCGTTGTATGACAATTAATATAAAAATAAACATTTATAGTCAGGGCGCCAAGGAAAGGGTAGCGAAACTATCAAAATATGAAATTCCTCAGCCGCTTTTGTATTGACTGGGGAAAATATTGTAAAATAAAGATTGTTGGTGATAGTCTACAACCACATAGCCGAAAAAACTTTAAAAACACTAATATACTAAGTCACCTTATATGACTACCGCAGAAAGAAGCGGCTGAGTGCTTACAAGTTATATGCGAAGTTTTAAATATGAAAAATAAATACTATAAGTAAAGTGAAATATATCATTATGAAACCTATCCTACGTCTCTGGAATAGGGACCCGCAAATTATAAAGAGTACTCTCAAGAGAGCTCGACTCTGCACTCTATTCATGTCTTGTTAAAAAACTCGTTTTGTATGTTTTTATAAAATCAACCGACACATAAATAACTGACGAATTTTCTGCTTCAAAAGTAAATAAACATGAATACGGAAATTTCAATGTGCATTTAAATTTTAGTATTTTTACACAGACGTTTTAACATCAATTTAACATTGAAAAGTCTTGTAAATACATATACTAACGACAGTAAATGTCAAAAAGGGGTAGCCAGAGCTTCAGAGCTAGAAACTCCTCTGCCAAATTTGCAAGTAGATAGTGGACAAGATGGTAGAAATAAGGTATCGGTCGCCCAAAAACTACTAAGAAAAGCTTCATACCCTTAGTCCCCTCTTACGATTCCCGAGGGTAGAAAGGGGTAGTGACATTCTAAGCCGGCAATACATGGCAACTCTTGTACTTTATACAACTTATAGTTTCCTAACTTCAAATAAATTAAGGAAAGAATAATTTCGACGCCAGTGCGGATCGAATTAAATCATGTGGAGATCGAAATGTTCCCCACATAAGATTTTCATGAACAAAAACATTCTAATTATGTTTCCTAACTTTACTTCACTTTTAGAGTTAACATAACATAACATATACTCACGGCTATAAATCCCTAGATAGGGTAGCCAGAGCTCAGGAATTAGAAATTCCTCAGCAAGGTTGTTGGTGATGGGTCTCCAACCGCATCGTCCAAAAATCCCTCAAAAACCCCAATACCGTCAGTCGCCTCTTACGTACACCCATCGGTAGAAACGGGGTAGTGCTATTCTAAGCCGACACTACACGGCGAACTTTTAGAGTTATTGGCACAAATTAACACTCACATATATTAACCGCTATTAATCCCAAAAAAGCCAGAGTTTTGGGAGCTAGTATAGCTGATGATGGGTCTCCAGCCGTATCGCACAAGAACTCCCTAAAAAGCCCCATAATCTTTTAGTAGTGGTAGTGCTATCCTAAGCCAACACTACATTACATTTGTGGAAGTAACAGAGGAACAGATAAAGTATACGTCCATGTGGGTCTTAGCTTGATGATAAGTTTTCCCCCCACTAATCTAAGAGATTTAACACCCACCCTAACCCGTAGAAAGCTAAACTTATCTAACCCCTCAGTTGCAAATTCACAGCTAAGATATCTCTAAAATAAATGAAGGACCGACAAGAGGAACGAGAGTGGAGCACGAAAGACCGAATTTTGAACGGAACAATTATGAAAATCACAATCCTTCACTCTAAAATGGTGTGACCATGCAGTGTATCCTGAATCGGACTACATGATTTTATTAAATCTCTTCGGATATAACATTTCATATAATTATGGTAGAAATTCACTTAGGTAAGTTCTTTTAACCATAAAAAAACAGGTACATGAGGGCTATCCTAAGCCAACACTACATCACATTTGTGGAAGTAACAGAGGAACAGATAAAGTATACGTCCAAGTGGATCTTAGCTTGGTGATAAGTTTTCCCCCCACTAATCTCATGACAACCGTGACAGCTCAGTGGGTACAAATACATACATGTGCATGTATACATACATACATACCCTCACGGCTATAAATCCCTAGAAGGGGTAGCCAGAGCTAAGGAATCAGAAATTCCTCAGCCACTTTTGGAAGTTGTGTGGGGAAAAGATGGTGAAATAAAGGTTGTTGGTGACGGGTCTTCAACCGCATCGCCCAAAAATCCCTCAAAAGCCCCAAAACCGTTAGTTGCCTCTTACGTACACCTACCGGAAGAAATGGGGTAGTGCTATTCTAAGCCGACACTACACAGCTAAGAAATACAGTTCAAACAACGGTTTGGGCCTACACCAATTTGTCTTTTCGAAAGACATATGTGTGGTTAATTTATAATGGCCATAAACGGTGAGGAGAAACATCGTGAGGAAACCCACATGGCTGAGTTGTACATGTCATGAGACAGTGTATTTGTACAAAACGGCGATGGGCCTGCCCCCTATCACGCGAGTACACTGCCCAAACAAAATGTGGGTATTCTGAACATATGGATGCAATGCCAAAATATGTAACTATGTTCAGAAGTATTAGTACCTCTACCAAACCCTTCGGGGATATATGGCGTGAACGTTTGAGTGAGCGGAAGTAAAAGTTCCGCTTATGCCAACACTACATCATACATACATATACTCACGGCTCTGAATTCCCAAAAGGGGTAGCCAGAGCTGAGAAATAATAAATTCCTCAGCCACTTTTGGAAGTTGAGTGGGGAAAAGATGGTAGTACAAAGGTTGTTGGTGATGGGTCTCCAACCGCATCGACCAAAAATCCCTTAAAAAGCCCCAAGTCCGTTAGTAGCCTCTTACGTACACCCACCGGAAGAAATGGGGTAGTGCTATTCTAAGCCGACACTACACAGCTACACTACATCATTTAATCATATTTAAATTAAACCTATCTATGTAATATTCCTACAACTTTTTATAAGATCTTTCTTAAGTTACAGATAAAGGGGAACTCATGGCAGATAAAATATATCCCCTCACAGAGTATTATTATTAAAATAGTGAACATACAGTAAAAGTGCGACATTTTCGCATCTGCACATGATTTAAGAATATAAAACTGAGAACGTTATGCGAGAAACGTTGCGAAATATTCTGAAGACTGTTCCGCGGAATATTTCATTTCATAACAGCACTGTGCCGACCGCAGTTTTATTGTTTTAGACGTATTTAAATGCACTCGCTGGTATAGTTTCGAAAAGAGGTAGGTTTGGTAGATCTTAGGAGAAATTATGGTGAACTAAGAAATAATACTAATAATATTTATTTGAAATTATAACTTAATAAAATAATAGCTAGAGCACTTCAAAATAAATAGTTTTAAGCGCAATACAAACTTAGCTCGCCGGGCCGCCGAAGTTGCCCGGCGACACAACCCGGCGGCTTGAGTTGCATGAGTTATAGAAGTCATGTCTAATTTTTGTATAAAAACTAGACCGCCAACAAAAATTCCCGACATATGTCGGCGGCCCGGCGAGTTAAGTTCAATTGGCGCTCTTATCACTAAAAGCGATCTCTTCCATACAACCTTTGAATAATACATACAAGTATTGTATTTCTAACGAAATCATTAACTATAACTGCAAAAGCCGAGTTTTGTATCAAAGTCTTTGCAGTTTCTTGTAAAAGTTATTCAAGCCTAGAAGCACGAGGCATGCGTGTGTGTGTGGGTGAGTGTGTGAGAGAGAGAGAGTGTTGGCAAATTAAAGCAAATAAAATATATTGTGCTGAGTAGTGACTAGTATTATGAATTTAAAGTGAATGTCAGGCAATGTGGTTGAGAACCGAACACCAAGCATCCTTTATTTTCAATGTTTCAGTCTACTTCCGAAATTTGCTGAAGAGTATAGCTATATCTGTTGGGTACTCCATTATGGGATTTCTGTTGGTGAAGCACTAATTTTACATACACATACTCACAATATTAGTGTAGTAAGATAGCATGATTGTAACTTTGTATTATATTAACCTTACTTTCATCAATATTACCAAACGCGCCCTTTCTGATCAACTTATACATGACATACATACATATACTCACGGCAATAAATCCCTTACCGGGGTAGCCAGAGCTTTGGAATGAGAAATTCCTCAGCCACTTTTGGAAGTTGAGTGGGAAAAAGATGGTAGAATAAAGGTTGTTGGTGATGGGTCTCCAACCGCATCGCCCAAAAATCCCTTAAAAAGCCTCAAGTCCGTTAGTCGCCTCTTACGTACACCCACCGGAAAAAATGGGGTAGTGCTATTCTAAGCCGACACTACACAGTTATATATATATACAATATATACACAATATTAGTGTAGTAAGATAGTATGATTGTAAATTTGTATTATCCCAACCTTACATTCATCAATATTACCAAACGCGCCCTTTCTGATCTACTTATACATGAATATATCCAATATTAAGTCAGGACTAAACCACCATTTTAGAAGCAATAACCCGTGAAGCTCCACATAACTAAGGTAGTAAAAGCAAGTTAAATACTCGTGTTTGTTGTTAGAGGAAAAGCTTTCAAACTAAATTCACGTTGAAAACGTCAAAAGAGGTATTGACGCGCGTTCTTTGAGGTTTTGATGGACTATTCTTAAAGTTGTGCGAAATGTTTCGATCATTTTGATTATGATTTAATTTTTGTTAATTTTTTTTTATTTTAAAATTACAGTTACTTATTACATGGATTAACTTATATAAATAATAACGTATGACAAAAAAACCAAAAAATAAGCAAATCAAAACTATTAAACAGGCTGGGCTGCCAGTTGGTTGGGTTCCCAAGTAAATACACAAAATGATAACTCAATATAGACAAAACATAATATAGTATTTGTAAAAACGGCGAAGGCTTTGTCCCATATTATGTGGATGCAATGCCGAAATATGTTGCGATGATCAGAAGTATTATTACTACCTCTGTCACTACCTCGGGGATATATGCTTGAAATTATACGGCATTATCGTTGTGTTTCATAACCATAACCATATGGTGCCGGCTTAGAATGTCACTACCCCTTTCTACCCACGGGTGTCATAAGAGGCGACTAAGGGTGTGGGGCTTTATAAGTGGTTTTTGGGCAATCCGGATCACCGACGACTCTTACCATCTTCTCCCCTATTCCAAATGTGGCTGAGAATTTTCTAGCTCTGAGGCTACCCCTTTTTGGGATAGGATCATGTTAGTATGTTTGTTCATAAATCACACTATTTTTTTAATCAGTTGTAAAACTTTTCGTAGAAATAGAAATCTAGAATAGACCTCTCGCGTCTGTTTCGAAGTCTTTGTAATAAAATCGTTAGACCAAGAACTGTTCACTCTTCAATACTCTAGTACCACATTTTAGGCGAGCTTTTATATAATATACAGGGTGATTACGGGGTCGTGGAGCAAGAAAGAAGCATTTAACTTACTTTCTCCTAAGTATCACGATAGGTTAGGACTAACAGTACACCAGCGACTTATTTAAGTTTACAAAAAAAAACTGCGACTATTCGAGATAATGGTCACTCTACTATTTCCCAGGATTTTTTTTGTCAAGTGTTATTTTTTTCATGTACAATGTCAACTTTGGCTGACATTGTACCTTCTAGCTAGCAGCCTGTCGGGTACTGCGTTGCGGATCTCGGAGAAAATATCTGAGTGTGCGTTGTTCCAGGTTTTCGGGATTGCCTCGCCTTGCTGGCCTGTCGCCACCTCGTGCTTGGGCGTGGGTTGGAACGCTGAACTGCCCGTATTCTCGAAGATTATGCACCATTGTATGAATCAAACGTCTAGTTGGTATTGGCGAATCGGGATGTCGCTGATCAAACATCTTACTTGCTCTGGTAGTGTTGTGTGTTTGATAGTAAAACATAACCATATCTGATCGCTCGATATTAGAAAATGGGTACGGCGGAGGCATAATTAATTTATTTTATTTTAAATTTTTTCGTTATTATTTATTGATATCGTTTATTGACTTTGACGTGTTGTCACATTATTACTCATAAATGATTAAGTATTCTAATAAAGAGTTTTTTTTCTAAAAAGGTGTAATATAAAAAGTAGGGTGACCACGCATTTAGAGTCAGTAAATAAAAATAAGTAAATAATGAATCATCTTTGTTTCAATTAAAATAAATACAGGTAGCATCGCAATCATTTACTGAGTCAGAAAAAAATGGTTGGGATCACGACCCCGAAATCACCCTGTATTTTGATGTACACAAAGCTATATAATATAACATAAATAAAAATATTTCTTAACTCAACTTTCAATACTTCTGAATCATAAGTCAATTTTCAATATAAGGAATATGAAACAAGTTATGTAATTCTGGAAAAAGAAAAAGGAAGAACGAATATTATTCGTTGGTATGCTATATATATATGATTAGATTGAGAAAGGATTAGTATACAAAAAGGAGAAAATTATGATTATCTCTATAAAAACATAAACTATAAAATAATAAAAAAACAACCAAATAGTATCATAAATTTATTAGCCGTGTAGTGCCGGCTTAGAATGTCGCTACCCCTTTCTACTCACGGGTGTCGTAAGAGGCGACTAAGGGTATTGGGGCTTATTATTGGATTTTTGGGATTGGATACGGTTGGAGACCTATCACCAAAAACCTTTATTTTGCCGCCTTTTCCCCACTCAACTTCTAAATGTGGCTGAGGGATTTATAATCCCTTGGCTCTGGCTACCCTTTCTAGGGAATTATAGCCGTGATTATATGTATGTAAAATGTAACAGCATATTTTAATCTACTTCTGATTCTTTGTATTATCGCTTTAGAATACTACAAACCAGAGGGTTTCAAAAGAAGAGTCTTTCCGTGGGTTTCGCAAGTGGTTTCGGATTTTCACGAGGTTTTTGGACGATGTGGCCTAGTACCTATCACCACCCATTTTTTATTTTTCATTTTTTTTCGAAGTTAAAATGTATAGCTGGGGAGTTCCTTTTTTGAAACACGGTTCATTTTTATTTATTTTAGTTTTTGTGTAGCTCTACTGTAGTGTACATGTTTTTTAAATCAACAGTCCTCTGTTGCCAGTAACTTTTAACAGTTCAAATAAATGGCTAAAAAAACATCCCAGCAAATTTCCGGAACAAATCCAACCCAGACATATAGAGTAAGTTCCGGAACATTCTAGAGTAGACTAGAATAGAACAAACTCGACTAGTTGCATAAAACAGTGCGGAGCGTTGTTCGACTGACGAAGCCGACTGAATTATTAGTCGATCTGGATAATTCTGGATACAATTCAATTTACGAGAAGGCTATATTTCTGTAGTGCTGAAGTAAAATTAAACTATCTACAGTATAAATGGGTAACAGCTCATTTTATGTTTGATTTCTGCTTGTTGTTTGTTACTTAACTCATATGTTTGTAGGGTACTGTAAATTGGTGAAAGTAATCTATCTATAGAGCTAAAATAGAAGGTAGTGTTAGAAGAGGAAGACCAAGGAGGACACATTTACACCAAATAGAGAGTGTGCTCAAAAAGGCAGGCGTCCGAGGTATGAAGAAAACAAACATACATACATACATATACTCACGGCTATAAAACCCGAGAAGGAGTAGCCAGAGCCAAGGAATAAGAAATTTCTCAGCCACTTTTGGAAACTTGTGTGGGGAAAAGATGGTAAAATAAAGGTTGTTGGTGATGGGTCTCCAACCGCATCGACCGAAAATCCCTTAAAAGCCCCCCCGTTAGTCGCCTCTTACGTACACCCACCGGAAGAAATGGGGTAATGCTATTCTAAGCCGGCACTATACCGAAAAAGAAAATATTGGTATGTAAACGAAACTAAGAAAGTATTTGCCTACCCCTATGGGAAATAATGGCGTGTGTATTTGTATATGTATGTGTGTATTGTAGATAATTTAGTGGTAAAAGATGACTTAGAGGGAAAGATAGAAAAAGGAATGTTTAGTTGGATTGGGCACATAGAGCCAATGTATGAAACAAAAGTGGCGAAAGAAATACATAAAGCAATTGTGCATGATGTTGTGAACCCGCGCCGCGTAAGATGTTTGGAAAGCGGAGTTAAAAACGTTTTTATAAATGCGAAAGTCCGAAGTGCAAAGAATAAAAAGGCATGTATGAGAAGAATAATCAATGAGAGGGAAGCAAGATAAATTTGCCAGGATTATGCATATTGGCGATCGTAAGTCTCTGCTTACGCTAAAAGAAAGACATGTACACTATCTGCAAAAAAGAGAGTGTTTTTTTATGATGAAATCGGAACATAATGAAATTTCAGTTAACTGACTAAATACTACTGTTAATAAACTAATTGTTAAAAAAAAATCGATCTACATTGCAAACGTTTTATTCCATAATAGAATTTACCTCTTATCAGTAGTTGAAGAAGAAGAAGAAGAAATACATTTATTCGCCGTAAATATGGCACAACAGATATGCAACACAAGAATAATACTGTTACGACATCTGTTCGCAAGTAGGAGATAGGATTTGCCACTACTAGATAACAGATGGCGTTACTAGTATTTTAATAAGTAAAAAAAGGAATTACTAGATGTTTCTCGAATATCGACTTTTCGAGAATGTGGTACTAGAACTTTCTGTAATATTCGCGTATTTGAGATTTGGCATATATAAAGAGCGACGCGTGCTACGGAGTCATTCGAGTGCGAAGAACTAAAGCGAGAACAAGCGAAATACTAGAGTGAAGAAATTAAATACGACAGTGCAGTGATATACGGATTACGGAAATAAGCTTAACGGTGTGGACAGTGTTACTATAACGGAGTAAATTAGTGTTGTTAATTAGTGCGAGTATCGATAGTGTTTGTTGTGTTGTGTAAAGTGCGTTATTGGTCAATAAATATAATTACACCTTATTGCACGAAAGTGTGACTGGTATTTATCAAATTAAGAACCCGGTACGTAACAATTGGTGACAGAAGTGGATTTGAAGATGCCAGTTATGCCGAAGGAAGACGGAAGAGAGGGTGTGAAGACACGCGCTCAGAAAGCCGCAGAGGGTGAACAGCTGTCGGAAATGAGGTCATCGGTCACGAACCCTCGGAGTGACATTCCAGAGGAGACGTCCGCGGTGACTAACGCGCCGTCTACATCAACGGCGCCGGCGGCCGCAACTAATACTGACTTGGCGATGATAGTTGAAATGTTGAAAAACATACATTCGGAGATACAGAGTGTTGTGAAACAAGAAGTTCGTGAGTTGCGCGAGGAACAGCAAACTAAGTTCTCACAAGTTCTCACTGCGGTCAATGAAGTCAGTGGTCGGGTGGTTACTGTGGAAAAAGACGTAGAGCAGATGAAGGAGCAGGTAACCACTATTGAGAAAGATATCGATGACATGAAGACCGACTTCCGCGGAATGGAGAAAAGGGTTCTGCAGCTTGAATCACGACCGGTCAAGGTTGTCTCCGGTGAGAATGTAGTAGCTGTCCATAGTCCTCGTGTGAAGGTTCCTCCCTACGACGGAACAACATCCTGGTCGGCGTATAGACATCAGTTCCAGACTGTTGCGGCTGCCAATGGTTGGACTGATGAACAGTGTTTGACTGCACTGACGGTGGCGCTCCGAGGTCAAGCACTGTCAGTAATAGAGGCGCTGCCGACTCCGAGTGGTGGTTTCAAGGACCTGCTGGATGCGTTGGAGTCTCGCTATGGAGAGCGACACCTGGAGCACGTGTTCCGCGCTCAGCTGCGTGATAGGGTCCAGCGTTCTGGAGAGGGACTTCAGCAGTGGGCCCTTGAAATCGAGAAGCTCGTCCGCAAGGCCTATCCCAGTGTAGATCCGAAGACGGTGGAAATGAACCTGGTGCAAGCATTCGTCGACGGCATCAGAGATATCGAAGTGAGAACAGCGGTGAGACTTCAACACCACACGTCTCTCAAGGATGCCTTGGCGAACGCTCTAGAAGTTGAAGCTTGCCGCCAGGATACGCGCCAAACTCATCGACTTCGTGAGATTGCGGAAGCAAATGAGGACGTCAAGGTCATTAAAGCACCCGTCGGAAGGAGTACTGGACCGATTTGTTATGGCTGCGGGAAAAGGGGCCATTTGAGATTAAGTTGCCCGCTGAGGAAGGAAGAAAAGAGGCAGGCAGAGGCTTCTGCCGCAAACGTCCAGGGAAACGAGCATTAGCCAGGACCGGGGGGCAGGTGCTGGCTAGAGAGGAGAAAGCCCCGACAATGACCATCTCACAAGCCTGTAACGGGAACAGTTTGGTGATATTGGGCTGTGTCAATGATCAAGACTGTAAGATGACCCTTGATACTGGAGCGTCTAGAACGGTGATCAATCCGGCACTGGTGAAAGCAGCGAATATTAAGTATAGCAGAGATACTAAGTGTCGGCTACTCTCCGCCTCTGGCCAGCGAATACCTGTCCTTGGTGAACTCTCAGTCAGGATGATGGTTGGCGAGACGTCGTATATTCATCAAGTCATTGTGGCTGAGATAATGGATGAATGCATACTAGGACTGGACTTCATGAAGAAATATAACTGCCGGATTGACATAACGAGAGGAATTTTCAAGTGTGGCCAGGAAGAAATCTTTATACTGGGTGGTCCCGTCGGTGAAGTGACATGCTTGAAAACCATCAATATTCCTGCGCGTTCTCAGAAGTTGGTTCCGGTGATGTTACCTGTAGACAGCGAGAAGAAGAGGCATCGTTGTGTGTTGATTGAAGAGACAGGGAAGAACGGGCCAAGGAAATTTCTGACAGCAAGAACTTTGGTTACAAGCAACAAGACGGCAATAGTGAAGGTAGTCAACCTTGACCAAGAAGATGTACAGCTTAAGCAGGGTGAAGTAGTTGGTCAGTGTGAAGAAGTAGTCTGGATGAGGAGCTGTCATTCTCCAAATGGGAAAGTCAAAGTGAAAGTCGATAATTCAACTGTAACTGACTTGTTAAGTGAGATCCAGGATGACTTATCTTACTTGGAGAGGATCAAGGTTAAACAGTTGCTGGTGAAATATGCTGACATCTTCTCAAATGCAGAAGGGGACTTAGGCAGAACATCTTTAGTGCAACACAGAATTGATACAGGGGACGAAAGACCTATTAGACAGAGAGCAAGGAGAATCCCAATCGCTAAGGAGAAAGAAGTTGAAGAATTGCTCGAAGACATGAAAAAGAAGAAGGTCATTAGTCCGTCCTCCAGTCCGTGGTGTTCTCCAGTGGTTCTTGTTAAGAAGAAAGATGGAAGCACACGGTTTTGTGTTGACTACAGGCAACTGAACAACGTGACAAAGAAGGACAGCTATCCTTTGCCAAGAATAGATGACACTCTGGATACTTTGAGTGGCATGAAGTGGTTTTCAACCCTGGACTGCAAGTCAGGCTACTGGCAGGTGGAAATACATCCGACTGATAAAGAGAAGACTGCGTTTTCAACTGGAAAGGGTTTGTGGCAGTTTAACGTCATGCCTTTCGGTCTCTGCAACGCGCCAGCTACTTTTGAAAGGCTTATGGAGTGTGCGTTGGCGGGATTGGTTGGCGAGGCTTGCCTGGTGTACCTCGACGACGTGGTCATAATAGGCAAAAGCTTCCAAGACCATCTCAAGAACCTGGAACAAGTCTTTCAGAAAATTCGTGGAGCAAACCTGAAACTGAATCCGAAGAAGTGCCGGCTGTTTAGAACTTCAGTGAACTATTTAGGACACGTAATCAGCCGAGAAGGAATTCAGACGGATCCGGAAAAGGTGGAAGCTGTGCAGAAATGGCCGACGCCAAAGGACAAAACAGACGTGCGAGCTTTTCTCGGCCTTTGCTCGTACTATCGACGTTTTGTAAAAGGGTTTTCTGAGATCGCCAAACCATTGCATCGGTTGACTGAAGATAAGAAAACCTTCTCTTGGGATGATGAATGCGAGTTATCTTTCAATGAGCTGAAGAAGAGGCTTTGCGAGACACCTATCCTTGGATATCCACAGCCAGAGGGACAGTACATCGTTGACAGCGATGCTAGTAATATGGCTATTGGTGGAGTGTTATCACAGATCCAAGGTGACAAGGAAGTTGTGATCGGATATTTCAGCAAGTCTCTATCTAAAGCGGAAAGAAACTACTGCGTCACGAGAAAGGAACTTCTAGCTGTAGTGAAGACCTTACAGCATTTTTACAAGTATTTGATTGGGAGACCGTTCAAGCTTCGAACTGATCATGCTGCACTGAAATGGCTTCTCCAGTTCAAAAACCCGGAAGGACAGGTAGCTCGATGGATCGAACAGCTACAAGAGTATGAATTTTCTATCGAGCACCGTAGTGGTAAAACTCATGGCAATGCAGACGCGCTTTCACGTAGACCGTGTCCGGAAGACTGTAAACATTGCAGGAAGCAAGAGTCGAAGGAGGAGGTAGTGAAAGTGACTCGAATTTGTCCATTGGATGGATGGGAAACAGAAGCTATGCAGAAGGCCCAAGAAGAAGATGAGAACCTCAGACCCATCATGAAATGGAAGAAGGAAAAACACGATCAACCGGCTTGGAGTGAAGTAGCGTCCACAGGAGTGAGTACGAAAGCTTACTGGGCGCAATGGAACAGCCTGGTTCTGATCAATGGTCTACTGTACCGGAGGTGGGAGAAACCCAACGGTAAAGAAGAGCACCTACAATTGGTCGTGCCCAGAGCCAAGGTTAAAGATGTACTGCGGGAAACACATGACGGTGTTTCGGGCGGGCATCTTGGGGTAAATCGTACGTTGCAGAAGGTTCGTGCGAAGTTTTACTGGCTTCATTGTAGGGACGACGTACAGGACTGGTGCCGGAAATGTACAACGTGTGCCGCGGTGAAAGGTCCGCAGACCCGGAGTAGAGGGGGATTACGGTTGTACAATGTGGGAGCTCCCTGGGAGAGGATTGCCGTTTCCACAATCAGAGTCCGGAAATAAATATTTCATGGTGGTGATGGATTACTTCACTAAGTGGCCTGAAGTGTTTGCCATACCCAATCAAGAAGCAATAACTGTGGCTACAAAACTGGTTGAGGAAGTGATCTGTCGATTTGGCGTGCCCCTGGAGATACACTCTGACCAGGGAAGAAATTTTGAGTCACAAGTATTTCAAGAGGTGTGCAAACTACTTGGAATGCATAAAACCAGGACGACGCCATATCATCCTCAGTCAGATGGAATGGTGGAGAGGTTCAACCAAACACTGGAGAGACAGTTGGCGAAGATGGTTGAAAAACATCAGAAGGACTGGGACAAACACATTCCATTATTTTTACTGTCTTACCGGTCAGCTGTTCACGAAAGCACGAAGGAAACACCTGCATTCGTCAATTTCGGAAGAGAGCTACGATTGCCTGTAGATTTGTTGACAGGAGGGTCACCAGATGAGCCGCAGAGTGTAACTGAATATGTAAGCGATTTGAGGGAAAGAATGCAAGATGTACATTCCCTAGTGCGTGAAAATGGTTTACATGCTAGTGAAAAGATGAAAACCAGATATAACCGTAAAGCTAACACGCCGCGTTTCGAAGAGGGTATGCTCGTCTGGTTACACAATCCAACTCGCCAGAAAGGGAAGTCCCCTAAGTTACAAAATAGGTGGGAAGGACCGTACAAGGTGGTCACTAGAATAAACGATGTAACGTACAGAATTCAACGCCAACCTAGAGGGGCTTCGAAAATAGTTCACATCGATCGACTTGCGAAGTACCATGGAAGCAATAATACTCGGGACGAGTATTAATGTAAGGAGGGGGTAATGTTACGACATCTGTTCGCAAGTAGGAGATAGGATTTGCCACTACTAGATAACAGATGGCGTTACTAGTATTTTAATAAGTAAAAAAAGGAATTACTAGATGTTTCTCGAATATCGACTTTTCGAGAATGTGGTACTAGAACTTTCTGTAATATTCGCGTATTTGAGATTTGGCATATATAAAGAGCGACGCGTGCTACGGAGTCATTCGAGTGCGAAGAACTAAAGCGAGAACAAGCGAAATACTAGAGTGAAGAAATTAAATACGACAGTGCAGTGATATACGGATTACGGAAATAAGCTTAACGGTGTGGACAGTGTTACTATAACGGAGTAAATTAGTGTTGTTAATTAGTGCGAGTATCGATAGTGTTTGTTGTGTTGTGTAAAGTGCGTTATTGGTCAATAAATATAATTACACCTTATTGCACGAAAGTGTGACTGGTATTTATCAAATTAAGAACCCGGTACGTAACAATACATTTACAGTTAAACAAAATATTAACAACTACAAAAATAGCAGTGAAAATAAAAAAAACAATAAAATAATACCTTAAATGTTCACAAAGAAACATAAAATCAAAAAGAGGGAATTATTAACAAATTAAAATGATAAACTAAAAAAAAACATTGTGCTGTTAAACAGCGAAATGGCGCTGACTTAGCAAAAACTGTGAGGAGTTACCTCACAACACTGATTTTCAGTCAGCGCTCTCCAGTGACAGCACGAGAGTCATACAAGTGGAATACAATGTACATATAATACATTACTTATGTAAAAACAAATAGACGATATAAATATATAGCTCATTAGTCATATAAAGGGAATCAATAAAAATACCAAAAAAATAAAAAAATACATTGTAACGAATACATCATAATAACATATCTGTTGTTTAGTATTTTCTAAAAATATAATAACTTATATAACTTTTCCCTATACCCGAAGATACGCAACTACGAGATACAAATTGTATATACTAAAAAATAATAATAAAAATAATGAGAACAGGATTGGATAGGATAGGATAGGTTTCATGAAAGTAAAACATTTAATTGCTCTATAGAGCCTTGCTGGACGGGTTTTGCTGGGCTAGTAGGAATTCTTTAAGCTTGCGCTTGAAAGTGATTCATTAGTTCATGCACTCGCGGCTATGATTCCCAGAAAGGGGTAGCCAGAACTTCGGAATCAAAATTTCTCAGCCACTTTTGGGAGTTAAGAGGGATTTTTTTTTGTTAATAATGACTTTCGTGTGTAGAAAGGGGTAGTGACGTTCTAAGCCGGCACTATACGATTTGATAACGTCTCATTATTTTTATATAAGTATTTTTTCATTTCAAGCTACCGAGGCTGTATCGTAACAATAGAAGCAAGTCATTTTCTGATACGGGGTATCGTTATTGTGTGACGTCACTGGCGTCGTATGAACCGACCTTTACGCGATTTGTTCCGGAGAAAACATCATTTTATTTGAAAAGAATACTGTCGGATGCTGTCCACAGAGTTAGAAATGTTGTTTTAGCTTTAGTATCTATCTACCTAAAGAGGTGTAAAGTTATACATACATATAATTACGCCATTATTATCCATTGAGATAGGCAGAGACTATCGATCGCCACTTTATATGATCCTGTCAAACATCTCTAGCTTTGTTTTCATCCATCAATCTTTTCATATAATGATCTTTTATTCTTCATACTTCGGGCGCCTACCTTTTTGAGCACACCTGCTATTTTGTCCAGGTGTGTTCTCCGTGGTCGTCCTCTACTGACGTCACCTTCCACATGGACTCTATAAATCTATTTTCCAAAGACTTAGAATAAAGAATGGTTGGTGGTGTGGCTTTCAGATACATTCCAGTCATTTAAACTACATCTGATGACACCTTATACAACACTAAATATAGAAACGTAGGTAATCGTGATTTTCCATTGCACATTTATAGTTTACCCAAGGTTTACCCACATGGAATCTGATGGTTGAGTCATTTCAATTCAATGTATAAATTATAAAAATAAACTTAATGGCTTTTGAGTTTCATTGTACTTTGATATACTTAGTATTTTTATTATAAACATTTACTGTGTTCAGTGTTAAAGATTAAAAAGAAAGTGTTTAATTTGCCGTGTCTATAACCGCTTAGGTCCATTCTATAACATCTCGGCTCACATCGTACCATCTTTCTGTGATTTTTTTATTTTTTCTCTTTGTTGTGTAATATATGTTGTCTGTGGGACGTTGCACAGACCAATGGTTCTTTTGTAGAATTAACATTGCCAGACTGCCTCTTATATTTGTATTATAAAATAGGTATGAAATAATTGGCCTAGACCTCGCTTTTTTAACATACCCTTTTTATATTATAAATCGATAAAGGACATCAAACTAAACAACTTTGCCCATGGAATGCCTATCTAAAATATTGTAATTTTCAAAATATAATAATAATTAAAAATTGCCGTACCTAGTTCAAACTGAGAATGTATACAATGAGATTCCTTGCTTCAGTGAAAATAAAAAATAAAAAAAAAACATTTGATATATGCTTTTCGCTCTGTAAACAAAAATATAACTTCTTTCTGTATTTTCCAGTTGTATTGATCGTCGTTGAAAAATAATATCATGAAAATAAACCGGTAAGCGAGCGATTGAACTGGAAAATACCGAAAGAGGTTATGTTTTTGTTTACACCATAGATCAAATGTTTTTTTTTTATTTTTTATTTTCACTGAAGCAAGGAATCTCATTGTATACATTCTCAGTTTGAACTAGGTACGACAATTTTTAATTATTATTATATTTTGAAAATTACAATATTTTAGATAGGCATTCCATAGGCAAAGTTGTTAAGTTTGATGTCCTTTATCGATTTATAATATAAAAAGGGTATGTTAAAAAAGCGAGGTCTAGGCCAATTGTGAAGTAAGATTTATTTCAAGCGATAAACGACGGAAGAAGAGTGTCGCTGGTGTCGAAATATTTCTTTCCTTTACTTATCCTTTATTTATTGTTCAGAAGTATTAGTACCTCTTCGAACCCATTCGGGGAAATTTGGCGTGAACATTTATGTTTATATGTATTTATTAGAAATAATCCCAATATGAGGTTTTCATGAACAAAATCATTCTAACTATAAGAATATTAAACTAAAAATCGAACACACTTTTTTACTTATGTGAAATAGTGATAGACTACTTGTTAAGTTTTTTAGACAACCGTGGCCGAGTGGATAGATGAGTAGCTTCTCGGTTCGGAGGTTTCGGGTTTGATCCCCGCTGAGAGCAATGTGATGAGCGTTGATTGTTTTAGGTCGGTAGTCTTAGGTGTTATTTAGTTTGGGGCTAACTTTATCTGTGTATAATATGTCCGTATATATTTAAAAAAAGTGATTTAGTACAACTTTTACTTTTAAAGTTGCCTCTATATTTTACAGAACACGGTTTCATTTAATTCTGTCAGTTTTCAAAATATTCCATTAGGCTCTCAGGTGATTCGTAATCGCTGTTAAACTTTGTAACAATAACATACTCTAAGCTGTAACAGGAATGGTGTTTATATAATGGAAACTTCAGAAATACATTGTGTCTTGTGTAAAGGTGAGTTTACATGCGAAGTAACTTATAATTTTGACTATTTCAATTTGTATTTGTATTTATTTTTTCATCAAACAATATTCGTTGTGTCAGAAATGATACAACTAACTTAAATCTATTTTACATATACAATTAATAATAGCGAATTTATATTCAAAATAACCAAAAACTCACAATAATAAAAATCAAAAAATAGAAATAAAAAAATAACAGTAATAAAATCTTAAATAAATGTCAAATAGTTAAATTAAAAATCAATAGTAATTAAAAATATTTAAATGCAATGCTCTAATTCTGTTATGTCATATATACAATGATCCAAAAGAAATACCTACTTACAGTTTTTTCTTAAAAACTAGAAGTGATTCTATTTATTTTAAATTTAGCTAGATTACTTTGCAATCTATAGATCTAGGGTTGCTTTTGCTGTACTATATTTATGAGTTTATATTTAATGGCAGAGATACATTTATTTTGAGCATCAATTAACATTATTGCTGTGTAGTTTCGGCTTAGATTAACACTACCACATGTCTACCCATGGGTGTTTATAAGAGGCGACTAAGTGTTTTGGGGCTTTTAAAGAAATTGTTTGGTGGTGTTGTTGGAGACCCATAACTCATAACCAACAACATTTAGTTCCCAATCTTTTCCCCAATCAAGTTCCAAAAGTGGCTGAAAAATTTATTATTATGAAGCCCTGGCTACCCGTTTTAGGGATTTATAGCCGTGAGTATATTAAAACAAAATTAATTTCTTTACACAAAGGCGATAAGTCCGCCTTTGTGTACATTGCTGTTTGTAACTATTTTGTAAAATACTGTTTGTGTGTTGTGTTGTATGCAACAAAGTGTTTAAATAAATTAAATAAATAAATATATGTATTTGGCATAATAGAGTTTGATATAATAGAGGCATGTGGCACATTGCACAAATCATAGACTCGTTGGGACTCGATGGTTCTGGAGTGGCGGCCACGTACTAGACGACGTAGTGTGAGTAGACCCCTCCAATTTGGACAGACGACTTGTCTCAGTCAAAGAGGCGTTAGCCAACGGATGAAAGCAGCCCCGGGCCAGTCATTAATCAGATTTCTGGGGCAGACCTATGTCCAGCAGTGGAGGGCTAGTGGTTTATGATTAAAATTAAATTTCTTCTCAACCAGATCAGATTTTGCTTTCTGCGACATTTAACTAGTTTTTTGGCCCCAGCATAATTTTATTAAAATAACGTTTTGAATGCACCTACGCCCTACCCATAACCATGTAATTTTTACAACCCTTTGAACTATATAAGCTTATTATCTGATCAACTAATCCCCTCGTTACAAAAGTGACACATAAATAGTTGTTACATACTACGACGTTGAGATCTGCACCTACTTTCAAAAGTCATAAAAGATTGTGACAGGTTTAATTTGTTGTTAAGTTTTATTCTGTGGACGCCTACATTCTTGGTAGTAGTAAATATACATTCAATGATATGTACCAAACACAGAAAAACATAGCGTTTTTGCTGAAAATTGTTTGTTCTATTGTCTTTTGCCAACAAACATTTCGCTGAATTTTGCAGCGGCTTTTGGATATCCATCACTAACAATATTTTATTTGACCATCATTTCCCCTTTCTATTTAGAATTGTATTTTTTTTTTCTATTTGAATTTTTAGACGTGGTTTGCAGTAAGGGTAGAATGTAAATATTTTTAATGAATTTTTATACAAAAAGTGTCCTCGGATAGTTCACATATAATGAAACTAAGACTACTTACTTAAAATAAAAAGGGAGCGATAGCTATGTGTTTTCCTAGGTAACAAATAAATATTTTTCTTTCTTTCGTTTATTTGTATTCTGCATTGTCTAATCTAATGCTAACCTACTGAAACTAATAATATAAAGATTTTTTTACTTTGTGACAAAGAAAATCTTATCGAACATTAACTTAAAAATAACACAAATAGGTAACTAATCATTTCAAATAAAAAGAAAACAATATTTTAGCAGTTGTCGACAACGGGTCTGCTATTTTTTTTTATATACAACGACACTAAATGAATTCCGTTCATATCTCTTATCTTCGTTCCGCACAGATTCCGTTGAGAAATACGAGTAGTAACAACTGCTTTCTACTCCACAATAAAGTTAAATTAATAGAAGATTGATTGACCACCAAAGTAGTTTATATGACCCGATAGACTTCGTACTGTAAAATTTGCTTATAATAAAACTTTAGGCGTTTTTCCGGTACTCTGAGATCAATCAGACGTGAATATTTTATCGGTAAATTTTTTCCAGGATAAGAAGTATTCTATTTGATAATTTGGGTCATTATCTACGATTCTGCCAAATTTTATTCATATACATTATGTACTTGAGGAGTCTTTTCGCCTCAAACACATAAACATCCAAACATCTAAACTTTCAAATTTACAATATTAATAGGATAAAAGGATGACAAGTGTATCATTCCCACTTTGAAGTTCATTATTAACAGGCCATTTAGCCGAAATAGGGAAGTTTTGACGTCCGCTCGAAGTGCGCTCGACTGTGTTATCATTGTAATGGATTTTTGATATAACTAAACATTTTGATGTATGAATAGATTTTTGTTTCAGTCCTTCAAACGAATAAATGGATTTTGAAGCTATAGCTGGTATTTAGGTTAGACAGTCGTCCAATGATCAATAGTTTATGAGTTTAGTCAGTCGTAGCAACCGTGATAGCCCAGTGGGTAGAACACTCGGTTGTCGTGCAAACGACTAGTGTTCAAATCCTGGGTCGGGCCCTACACCAATTTGTCTTTTCTAAAGACATATGTGTGGTTAATTTATCATGGTTGTTAACGGTGAGGGAAAACATCGTAAGGGAACCCACATGGCTGAGTTGTACTTAGTCATGTGACAGTGTATTCGTACAAAACGGCGATAGGCCTGCCCCCTATCACGTGAGTACACTGTCCATGCAAAACGTGGGTACTCTGAATACCAGGTGACAAAGTCACGTGATGTTCAGAAGTATTAGTACCTCTGCCAACCCCTTTGGGGATAATCGGCGTGAACGTTTATGTTATGTTATTATGTATGTTATGTTATGTTTAGTCAGTCGTCCATGGATCAAAATTAAAACCATATATTTCTCTTCTCGATGATTTCAGAAACGAATACACAAACCACTGTAAATAATGATAAAACAAACAATATTAATATGATTTACTTGACATAAAATAAGTCTTAAGAAAAAGCGATAACCACAGCTTCCGATACCATATACTCATGGCTATAAATCGCATCCAAGCAGAAACCTGAGTGATGACTTCATAAAACAAAAAACTGCCACTTAGATGAGAAAGGGATGAAAATAAAAGATAGTTGATGGTCACCAGTCGTATCGTTCTAGAGTCATTTTAAAAGCGCGCGGACTGATTATGTATCTTTAGCGACCGCGATTGTGTCGCAAGTTGCAAAATTGTCGCTGTCAAATGTGTCAGATCGCATTCAAATTTATGACATTGGCAACGACAATCGTGCAACTTGCGACACAATCGTCACTCGCAAAAGATACATAATCAGGGGGCCGATCCCCTAAGTTACCTTGTAAGACAGCGGCGAGTAGAAAAGGGTTAATGCCATCCTGAACCTACACTATACAGCTTGTCATTTAGTGCCTGCTTAGACTGTCACAACCCCTTTCTACCCTCGTGTATTGTAAAAGGCGACTACGGCTTTTTTAAGTGGTTTACCGTGTAGCGCCGGCTTAGAATGTCGCTACCCCTTTCTACCCACGGGTGTCGTAAGAGGCGACTAAGGGTATTGGGACTTTTCATTGGATTTTTGGGCGATGCGGTTGGAGACCCATCACCAAAAACCTTTATTTTACCGCCTTTTCCCCACTCAACTTCCAAAAGTGGCTGAGGAATTTATAATTCCATGGCTCTGGCTACCCCTTCTAGGGAATTATAGCCGTGAGTATATGTATGTATGTTTTTGGGTAATGCGGTTGGAGACCCATCAACAACGATACTTTATTTCTACCATCTTCCCTCCTTTCAACTTCCAAATATGGCTGAGGAGTTTCTAGTTCTAAAGCTCTGGCTATTCCTTTCTGGGATTAATGGCCGTGAGTATATTTATTGATATATATAGGTATATGCTGCACTACCCCATTTCTTCCGGTGGGTGTACGTAAGAGGCGACTAACGATATTGGGGCTTTTAAGGGATTTTTGGGCGATGCGGTTGGAGACCCATCACCAACAACCTTTATTTTATTGGGGAAAACCCCACTCAACTTTCCAAACGTGGCTGAGGAATTTCGAATTCCTTAGCTCTGGCTACCCCTTCTAGGGATTCAAAGCCGTGAGTATATGTATGTATGTATGTATGTATGTATATAGGTATATGAACAGCTTAGAAGCTATTTCCAAACACAAAGCGGCTAAACATAGTTCTAAACTAGATCGAACTACTAACAGCATAATAAAGTATAACACAAACGTATAATATGAACACTAAAATGGAACAAACATTTATAACAATAATAAGCTGACGCGACGAAGTTTTTAATTAATTTATGTGAACAGTTTGGGCGGGATTGTTCGGAATGTTTCCGTCCTATTGTTTTACGTTTATTGTGTTGAGTTTAGCAGTTGGGGATGTATGAATAGTCGGATTGATGTAGGTAGCATGTTATAGCTGTGTAGTGTTGTTTTTGAGCTAGAAACGACCGATTTCTGAATTGATTATTTCAGCTGAGAACAATTTAAGTAGCGTTCTGTCGCATTGCAATCTGACTGACAACTGAATGAGACAAAACGATACTTAAGTTGTTCTCAGCTTGTAAACTCAATTCAGAAATCGGGCGTTAGAATAGCACTACCCCATTTATTCCCATGGGTGATCGTAAGAGGCGACCCAGGGTACAGGGGCTTTTTAGGTGATTTATGGGCGATGCAGTTGGAGACCAAACACCAAAAATATTTATTTAACAATCTTTTCCCACTTAATTTCGAAAAGTGGCTGAAGAGTTTCCCAAATCTGAAGCTCTGGCTACCTCTTTTAGGGATTTATAACCGTGAGTATTTGCATGTATGTATAAAAAATATATGTTTTCTCTTTTTTAGGCAAATATATTCAAGTCACCGTAATGTTCTTGTCAAACTGTTAATCACTAAACTTTGTGGATGCTGTAGTTCTTTTCTTGTTGCGAACTTGTTTCATCAATCACTTTGTTCGGGGGAGTTGATTTGGCGAAACAAAGACGGATGGCTAAGATCAAAGTTCGATCCTCCGCAGGTTTGGGGGAAAGTAGTCACAAGGCATTAAGGGCGTAGTTATTATTAAAACTCCTTTTTTGCATTGATACATACATATATATATATATATATGCTCTCGGCTATGAATTCCAGGAAGGGGTAGCCAGAGATTCAGAATAAGTTTCCTCAGCCACTTTTGGAAGCAAAGTGGGGAAAAGTTGCAAAAATAAGAGCCGTGGTGATGGACTACCCCTATTTGGGATTTATGGCCGTGAGTATATGTATGTATTGAAAGATAATAAATAAGTATTATATTTATGTACACCTTCTCATCTTTATAGTAGTATTGTCAGCTTAGAATAGCACTACCCCATTCCTACCTTTATTCTACCATCTTTTCCCCACTCAACTTCCAAAAGTGGCTGAGGAATTTATAATTTCTCAGCTCTGGCTACCCCTTTTAGGGATTTATAGCCGTGAGTATATGTATGTATGTATGATAGAATAAACACAAAACACAACAATCTTGCTACACCTCGTGCCACAGTGAGTGCTACTATAGATTATATTCAGCAATGATGCTGGTACATTTGAACGCACAAATCTAATTGGTGCAAACGTCGGACGGAATTGGAAATTGGAGCTGATTCTAATTGGTGATTGGAAGATCCATCTGATATGATCGAGTTTTGCTTGCTGTACAGTGCAAGTGTATATTTATCTATGTATAAGTTAATTATACACAGATAAATGTACTCATGGCTATTAATCCCTAAATGGGGTAGCCAGAGAAGATGGTATAAATTAAGTTTTGTTGGGTCTCCAACCGCATCGCCCAAAAACCACTTAAAAAGCCCCCAATCCTTAGTCCTCTCTTATAACACCCGTGGGTAGGAAGGAGTAGTGACATTCTAAGCCGGCACTACACGGAAATCTTCCAAGAATAAACAACACAACAATAAACAAATAATTGGGATATAATCAACACAAAATCATCAATCTTGCTTCATCTCATGATACAGTCAGTGCTACTATAGATTATATTCAGCAATGATGCCAGTACATTTGAACGCACAAATCTAATTGGCGCAAACGTCGGACGGAATTGGAAATAGGAGTTGATTCTAATTGGTGATTGGAAGACCAGTCTGATATGATCGAGTTTTGCTTACTGTGCGGTGCGAGTGTCATAACACTGTCAATCATAATTAGTAAACTGACAAACTAGATTCTGTAACTTATACAGGTAGACTAAGTTAAGTTAAGTAAGCTTATTATCTTATTATGTTTTTTTTTGGCCTTGTTTTGTGCATCTACTTACTTAATTATTCCCATTGGGGTAGGCAGAGACTATCGATCGCCACTTAGTACGATCTTGACAAACCTCTCTTGCTTCCCTTACATTCATTATTCTTCTGATACATGCTCTTTTATTCTTCTCACTTCGGACCCCCGCCTTTAAAAGAACGTTTTCTATCTGGTCAAGAAACGTTTTACGAGGCCGTCCTCTTCTGACAATCCCATCCACATTGGCTATATCTCTTTCGCTACTTTATTTTCATCCATCCTCTCTATGTGCCCAAACCACCTCAACATTCCTTTTTCTATCTTGATGCCCAACATCTTTATACAATGTACCGTATACGGCATGGTGATACTTGTTTAGCTAATTATGTTTGTGATCACAAACAACTTTTATTAAATTTTACTTTCTATTTTTGAACATCGTTAGTTCTTTAAATACCAGCAGCCATGTTAAAAATCAACTCAAACGTTCACGCCGTATATCCCCGAAGAGGTTGGCAGAGGCACCAAAACTTCTGAAAGTCACGTGACATGGTCACCTGGTGTTCAGGGTACCCACGTTTTACTTGGACAGTGTACTCACGTGACAGGAAGCATGCCTATCGCCGTTTTGTATGAATATTTTGTGTCGCATGACTAAGTACAACTCAGCCATGTAATGTTTTCCCTCACCGTTAACAACAATGATCTAACAACTATACCTCAGATACACTCCCCCCTCCCTATTGCGACACTGGGAATACTATTTGCAGTTTAAAGACGGATGAAGATGAAATTTATAAGCTATTACTATCCTTGGATCCTAACGCTGGTGCTGGTTCAGATGGTATTCCACCATTTTTTATTAAAATGTGCGCTAGAAATCTTTCATCACCTCTGTGCATAATTTATAACAAATCTTTCAAGGAAGGGGTTTTCCCCTCTAAATGGAAAGATGCACTAATTTTACCTATCCATAAAAAGGGGCCAAAATATAAAATATCTAATTACAGACCTATATCTATTTTAAACGTTTTTGCTAAGGTTTTAGAGAAAATAGTATACAACCAAATCTATCCCGTAATTAGACCTAAACTTCCTCCCCAACAACATGGGTTCATACGGGGCAAATCTGTCAACACAAATTTAATAGTCTTTGTAGATTCCCTTCTACACAGTATGGAGCGTCGGGTTCAAGTTGACGTCATATACACCGACATAGAAAAATGCTTCGACCGTACAGACCATAATATTCTATTACGTAAACTACTCGAATTGGGCGTGCAGGGTGACCTGCTTCGCTGGTTGTCTTCTTATATTGAAAATCGGCACCAAGTTGTAGTGTTGGGAGGTTATAGATCCGACTACGTGGATGTACCCTCGGGGGTTCCCCAGGGATCTCATTTGGGCCCTCTTTTGTTTAACGCATACTTGTATGATATTTACAGCGTCTTTGGAGAGTCAAATTTTATTATGTATGCGGATGACAAAAAGATTAACTGCGACATTCGCAATGAAAACGACTGCGATAAGCTTCAAAGGGATCTCGATAACTTGGCAGCGTATTACAAAGCCAACAAAATAAACGTTAGCGTTTCAAAGTGCGTTCAAATATCTTTTTCGCGCAACCTTCGACCTATCCAACATACCTACTACTTAGATAACCAGCCAATAAAACGAATTAACTCCGTGAAAGATCTAGGAGTCACCTTGGATTCGAAGCTCACTTTTGAAAATCATATAGACGATATCACCAATCGCGCTTATCGTAGTTTGGGCTTTGTTATGAGGGTATGTGAGCCTTTTAATGATCTAAATTGTATAAAATCTATTTATTACGCATATGTACGTAGTGTTCTAGAATTCGCTTCTTCTATTTGGTCCCCGCATTATCTAAAGTATATTCAAATGATTGAGTCGATACAGCGCATATTTATACGTCACTTGGACTTCAGGTCTAAACGATGGGACTGCACCTACGAAACGTCATGCAAACATCACAAAATATTACAACTTGACCAGCGCCGCATTCTTTTAGACATGTTAGTTCTGCATGATGTTTTGAGTGGTCGGATGGATTGTCCCAACGTAGTTTCCCAAATTGGACTAAACACGCCTGCGCTCAGAACTCGCCATACTTTTAGAAAATTGTTTCACCTACCTTTTGCTAGAACCAACTATGCTCATAACGCGCCCATTCAACGAATTTTAGATGAGTACAACAAATATTTTTATTCCCTCGATCCGTTTGCACATAGCAAGTCTATTTTCAAACGCTTGGTTCTAGACGCTATAGTTGTTTAGGTAGATTCAACCATTTCTATGTCATATTATTTAAATAAAGTTTTACTATTATATAACGTTTATGCATATCAATACAATCACATTCACATACATACACTCACATTATCATATACACACTCACACATCATAATACACATTACACACACCATACACATTATCATTCAAGTATCATCAATTATCAATAATATTAAATTTTATTCTTTTCTCAATTGTTTAGCATTTTTACATATACTTTTCTTTTCTTTTTCTGTTGTTACTCATTATGTCTTTAGATAGTTTAGTTTATTATTTTTTTTTCTTTTGAATTAACTGTGTGTGTATCTTGTTTTAACTTGTGATCATCTGTTATTGGCCTTATTTACTGTACTGTTTCAACTTACTATATAATATGTGTTGCTGTTGATGATCCTTATATAATAAATAAATAAAATAAATAATAAATAAATGATAAATTAACCCACATATATCTTTAGAAAAGACAAATTGGTGTAGACCCGACCCGGGATTTAAACCCTCATCGTGTGGACGGTAAGCGGTGTTCTACCTACACTGAGTTATCACGACTATCAGCCATGTAACTTAAAATAGGAATGAAAACATAAAATAATTGCTTATGAAAACAACACATTTAGGGTCCCAAAGAAACTTCCTTACAAAACAAACACCCCGAACATTGAGCTTTGACTGCGAAACCTTTTTAAATGGTAATAACAACCTTCTACAATAAAAAATTTGGTTCATTTTGCCGTGACAAGATATATGTGGAAAAAACTTTTCAAATTGAAGCGAAACTCAAAGTTCCGCTCGAAAAAACCGAATAACCAACTCAATCAACGCACAGCAGCTCTGTACAATTTTGAAATGTAACTTTTATTACTGAATAAAAAATATTTGAACTCATTTTCACAAAATAAAGTTTTTAAATAAAATAAATTTTATTTGGGTTTCATAGTATTTGTAACCAATACTTCGAACAGATTAAAGTTTTGAATTATTTTGGTAGTTCGCGCGATATGATTTAGAAAGATTCGAATTTATTTCAAGTTTGTTTGCTGAGGCGTTTTTACGGAAAATTATTATCTGTAAGCAGGTTTAGCTATTTATTTTTAACTCTATAAAAATGCCTCAATTTATATGGGAAAATTTCTGCGTAGAAACTTGCAGGGTAAAACAATAAAATTTGGCATAAGTATACCAATCTATGCTTACGACTGTAAATCTCAAAAATAGGTTAACAAACAGAAACCAGTCAGGAAGCCGATTGGAAAGAGATTGTAAATAAAAAGATGGGGTGCAATAGATTTCCCAACAAAAGCTTTAAATACACAATTACTGTTATTTGCATAATACGACCCACGATAAGAAATGGATTAGTTCTATTGTAAGCTGACATCACAGAGCAAAAATTTATCCATTTTAATTAAAATCATATAATCGTAGCTGTATTATTACTGTGTATTATTACATATTTATTTATTTGAATACTTTATTGCATACAGAATAAACATAATGTTTTTACAAAAGTACAGAACATTAAAACTTAGTACACAAAGGCGGACTTATCGCCTTAACGCGATTTCTTCCAGTCAACCTTTAGGGTGAGGAAAAACAACATATTCTAGTGAGTTGTTAATTTAGTTTTCCTGTTTTGTGGAATCATTGAAGGATCGTGAAGTTCAGTCCTTTGGTAAGTGATGCTGTTGCTACGTATAACTCATTTCCGCATCTTACCCGATGTTTCCCCGTTGAAGGGATCTGTAGGGTAGCCCTATGTCCGGCAGTGGACGCTATTCGCTGATGATGATGATGATGATGATTCGTTATTTAAAAACAAGCTGTTGTTTTTCTGGAACAAAAAATATTTATTTTGGGTTGTGAGTGTTTGTATTTTTGTGTGAGTTCACGGTATTTATTCTCTACATATCTTTCTTTTTAAAGCTTTGTAAAATATTAACGGTATACTCATTATTTAATTTTTCAAATTAATTATTATTAACCAAAAAATTGTGCGCATGAGAATTGCTACCGGTTACTGTGGCCTAAATAAATATAATTAAAACTTCTTTACTCGTTGGTTCTGTTAGATTAATTTAGGGTAGTTCCTCGTAACCAGTTGGCAATACAATTTTACAATTACCCATGATTTCATAAAACAAGTATCTACATTGTACCTAAGTTTGCCGTGTAGTGTCGGCTTAGAATAACACTACCCCATTTCTACCCGTGGGTGATTGTAAGAGGCGACTATGGGTATAGGGGGCTTTTTAAGTGATTTTTGGGCGATGTGGTTGGAGACCCGTCACCAAAAACATTTATTATAAACATCTTTTCCCAATCAACTTCCAAAAGTGGCTGAGGAATTTATAATTCCTTAGCTCTGGTTACCCCTTCTAGGGAAATATAGCCGTGAGTATATGTATGTATGTATGTACTTAAGTACAAAACAAGTTAAATTTTATATAAAAAATATATGACAGAGAGGCGCAATTCACAGTTTTATAAGGACACACTCTCACGTATGAAAATATTTTATGAATGGAAATGAAAATCGTCTCATGTGGTTTGTCAGGATCGTACAAAGTATTAACCGACAGTTTCTGTCTAACTAATAGAAACGCATAGCTTGATATATGCATGTAAATTTTCTTAAACTATCACAATGTAAATATTTAATATTTTAGAACTGTAATAATATATTTTTAATATCATTTCTGTTTTAATACCATGTTATGATATGGTTAGTCTGATATTCACAATTGTAGAAATCTTCATCACACTTACTATTAATTTGTCTTAATTTTATTTATAAGTGGTAAATTGTATATTTTTTGTGTTGCTTTTCTATTCGGAGAAAGAAAACAAAGATATAATCACGCATTACAAGGTGGTGTTATGAATTTAGTGTAATCTTCTTTTCCTTCCACAAGTACAATCAAACAAAATGAAAACAAAATATCAAAGATAGATAGAGAGGTAATGACATTCTATTAAATTATTATATTTCAAAGTCACCTTATATACTAATGATATAAGCGTCAACCCTTTAACCAGAAGTTCCCAAACTTCAGACACCATTGGGAGCGATCAGTTATCGTCGATACAGTGCATCTAGACTGCAAAGTTTGAGATTTACAGCTGCTTCAAAGTTATTGTGTGGACTCAAGTGTTCTCGAAATTACGCTCAATATGTTCTCGTATGGATAAGTTGGATACCAAGTTTGAGAAGGAATGGCTTAGCTGAGAAATAGTTGGCAGATGGTTGGAGTATTGAAATATGCTGCGTTGTTACTTGTTTAAAGTTTGCGGTAAAATATATACATTCGGAAATGCTGGAGGTATTGCTGTTTAGTTTCTACTTAGTTTTGATGTTTTCTTATTTCTGCCTGCGGTTCGTTTGACAGGTGCAACTGACTGAATATCTGAATGAATCTCATTCTGCATTATACATATATTTATAAGTAATTGATGTGATGAATAAATTTGGAGAAATTATCAAAATAACGACTTTCAACAGTTTTTTACAATGTAACTAATAATCCTAAAAATAGTAATCGACTAGAAGAAAAATCAAGTTCTTTTTTATGAGTAAACTTAACTACTATGTTCTGGGTACACAGTATGATTTATGTACTTAAAGCATGATTCTCAATTATCATTTTATCTTTTAAATTTTGATAGCCCATACTTTAGTTTAGTTTTTTTAAGTCGAACCCACAATAATCATTCTTGTTCTCCATGAAATAAATGCTTAAACTCACGGCTATAAATCCAAAAAAGGTAGGGAGAGCTTCAGAATAAATGACATGCTCACGGCTGTAAATCCCTAGAAGGGGTAGCCAGAGCTAAGGAATTTGAAATTCTTTAGCCACTTTTGGAAAGTTGAGTGGGGTTAAGATGGTAAAATAAAGGTTATTGGTGATGGGTCTCCAACCGCATCGCTCAAAAATCTCTTAAAAGCCCCAATACCGTTAGTCGCCTCTTACGTACACCCACCGGCAGAAATGGGGTAGTGCTATTCTAAGCCGACACTACAAAGCAATAAATTCCTTATCTATTTAAATAACGCTTATATCTCTATATCATATAGAGAAGACCAAACGACTAGGATCCAAATTCCGACGTTCCTGATAGCCGGTCAAATATTTGCGACTATGCTAAGATATTTTTGAGCCTTAATGGTTCATTAAAACTCTATTTGGCTACCCCATATAAACACAACATAGGTTACATACAGAACGAAGGGCCGCAATTTAAATCCCTAATCGCTCCAATTAGCAGCAACCTTTTTGAATAAAAACGATTCGATGTAACACATACGTTTTGCCGCTGTTTTACATGTCAGTAAACGTACTTATGCTGTGTAGTGTCGGCTATCGTGTGTAGTGTCGGCTTAGAATAGGACTACCCCTTTTATTACCAGGTTGTACGTAAGGGGCGACTAAGGCTATTGGAGATTTTAAATAGTTTTTTGGGCAATGTGGTTGGAGACCCATCACCAACAACCTTTATTTTACCATCTTTTCCCCCACTCAACGTTTAAAAGTGGCTGATGATTTCCAATTCCTTCGGTCTGGCTAGCCCTTCTAGGGATTTATAGCCGTGAGTATTTGTATGTTTGGTGTGTAATTATTATATTTTGTTTTCCAATTATCCTTAAAGGCGATACAATGACGTGTAATTTTTAAACTATAATAGTAAGAGTTATTAATTATTCAAACTTTTCAAGTCTAAAGATCCTGTGCCTTTGTAGATAGATTTTATTTACCATCCAATGTCCAGATGTATTGATTTCAGAATTTCGTTATTACCAGGTAAAGTAATAAATTTCATACATGTACATAAATTTTAGCTAAGTAAAACTAATGTTATCATTTCCTACTCAAAATCTATAAACTCTTTTCCGAACTGGAGAGAAGGCATCTTAGACTACGGCATCATATTTTTATATTATTTAATCTCCGTAAGTTCTGAAATAAATGAAGTGACCACGACCCAAGTCGGATTTTTCTAGCATTTGGAAAGATGAAAATAACTCAATTTGCAAAGAACAATACAACGAACACCTAATGATTACTCGTATTTCTGGTACTGTAACATACATTAAACTAAAGTCAGCTTCAACAAGCAAAACTTTAGTTTTCAGTCATGTCAGGAATCTTAACTGCTGCTAAATACTGTTTTTAAGTTTCTATTAGCTTGTCCGCTGCTCCACTTGTGTGGCATTTGGATTTCAATATTTTTATGCCCGAAAATTGATATATTATCATTATCACATATATTATACAACTAGCTGACCCAACAGACTTCGTACTGTAAATAAATAAAGAAAAAAAAATCGACACTGGCGGAAAAAATAATAATAATTTTCTTTCCTTTATTTATTTTTTATTTATTAGTAATAATCCCCACATGAGGTTTTCATGAACAAAAAGATTTAAATTATTCGTACTGTAAATTTATTTATGCCAAACATTACTCTTTTTTCCAGTACTCTGAGTTCAATTTGGCATGAATATTTTATTGGTAAATTTTTTTTCGGGATGAAAAGTATCCTTTGTTATAATGTGGGTCATTATCTAGCATTCTGCTAAACTTCATTCATATACATTCTGTAATTGAGAAGGCTTTTACTCAAACACACAAACATGCAAACATCTAAATTTTCACATTTATAATATTAATAGGATTAATAGGATTATACATAACGGAATACTCCCTGATTTTTGTTCGAAAACCCTGGATCTACTGCAATACAAAGTTACGAGATTCATTTATGGTTATACATACATACATACATATACTCACGCCATTAGTTCCCATTGGGGTAGGCAGAGACTATTGGTATACTATTGATGATTTTACAAATAATAAATAATCTTGATCCATCTAACGAAATTTCTGGCTATCAAAAAGGCGTTGATTTAAACCATGATCATCCTATGGAAACAGTGAATAATCACTGAACGGAGTATAAAGTCCGAAATAAAAATAGGATTGATTTAGTAACTGATCTCCAGCGTATAAGCGATGTACATTTAATTTTTGATTAAAATACCTTTAGCTTTACCCCTTTCTACCCACGGGTATCGTACGAGATGCGCTTACCATCTTGTCCTCTTTCAACTCCCAAATATGGCTAAGAAGTTTCTATCTCCAAAGATCTGGTACCCCTTTTTACGATTTAAAGCTGTGAGTATATACTTATGTGTATGTAATGTCGCAACCAAACCCGGGATATGCTGACTAGCGAGCCGACCTCAATTCATAGTTACACGCAACTTCCATTTGTTCGATGCAGCGTCAGCGCAACGTGAGGCAACGTGACCGCCGCCGCGATCCCAGGAAAATCATATTTCACTTTTGTCATAACCATCGGGCATTAGAGACTAACTTTAGTTGCAATTAATTTGTAATCTTTATTAATTAAATTAGTTTTAAATAATTTTGGTTTTTTTTGTATCTTGGGCTGCAGCCGTACGTAATTGGCGCAGTCGGTAGGATACTCGCGGGTCGCGTATTCAGAAGATTTCCGTATACAGCCGCCCGAGTGGCTTTTTAGTCGCATCCAGAGTATCCGAACCCACGTCGTGCTGCACCAGGAGTATCCAGACATTGATACTACAAAAGAAGCCAATATATTATTATGTGAGTACACTTGAACCTTTTTAGTGATTGCTCATCCTTACTTTATTTTTCCCGTGTTATTTTATATCCTTCAAGATTTTCCATCCGCGACAATCTGGGTCTTCTAGTATAGGTAGTAGTAGTAGAAGTATAGTTTTAGATAGCTATAGGGATATATCATTAGATAGTAGTGGTTCTGACGATTCTTTTAGAGAAATGGAGGATTTAGACCACGTGTTTAAGGCACTTCGCTTAGTACCGGAATTTGATGGAAACCCGAATATACTTATTAGGTTTATTCAACTTTGCGACCAATTAGTTGTCAATATTCTTAAACCGGGCGCTGACTTAACAAATAGTGCATTATTAAATGGCATATTAAATAAAATTTCCGGCCCTGCCGCGCGTTTAATTAACTCCAATGGTATACCGTCTGATTGGCAAGGAATACGGAAGGCTTTAATAAATAACTTTGCAGATCAACGCGATAAAACGGCTCTTTACAATGATTTAGCTTTATTAACACAAGGACAACGCAGTCCACAAGAATTTTATGAAGCTTGTCTTAACTTATTTAGTACTATTATGACATATGTTTCCTTACATGAAACTATAGGTACAACTATTGAGGCAAAAAGGGACCTGTATAAGAAGTTAACCCTCCAAGCCTATTTACGAGGCCTTAAAGAGCCACTGGGTTCTCGTATTCGATGCATGCGCCCTGAGACTATCGAAAAGGCTCTCGAATTTGTTCAGGAAGAGTTAAATACACTTTACTTACAACAAAGAAACGATAATGTAGATAAAAGGAGTTCCATTTTTAATCAACCACCAAAACCCCAGTATTTCATTCCGCAAAAGCCCTTCTCATTTGATATAGCTGGGCCTTCTCGTCCATTCCCAACACAACAATTTTCTAGACCACCTCAGATGGTTTCTCATCAATTTAAAACCCCATATAACCCCGGCATGACCCGGACACAACAAATGTTTCGGGCACCTCCACCTAATTACAATCCCCAAAGTAATGTATTTAGAATGAAGCCTCAATTCCAAATGAATAATCAAAGACCTTATGTGTCTAACCAATCTCAACCAATGAGTGGTGTAAGCCACTACGTTACCAAACCAGCACCTATTAGAGGACATGATTGGAACAAGCAGGGAAACCCTCCGCCATCCAATTATTTTAAAACAAGAGAAATGCATTTTAATTATTGTTACGAGCCTAATTATTCCGACGATAACTATTCAGATCAATATGACTATGGTACTCCTTACTATAACAATACATATGTAGCGACGCGCTGTCAGTACACAATGACGCGCACTACATAGAAACGCTGACAGTGCAAGAAGAATCACATACCACAGCAACACGTAACGAAGCAATATACGTCACACGCGTCATCAAGATTCACCATACAAATCGTACATCGCGCAATCGAAGTTTCTAAAACATTTAGTATATATACAAGTTCCAACTTAATACAGTTGGACCGCGGTCCCCAGGCATACCACCGCCTGGCGGAAGATCTTCCCTTTTCCTCCACACATATGAAAACTTAGATTATAGTCACGAGTATCCAGTAGCCTACCCTGACTCTCCTTCTAGCAATATGCCACCTGACAACTCGCATGATGAATATTATAGCCACGATAAAGAAGCCCAACCCCAGGATTTTCCAGTGACCCAACCATTAGACAAGCCAAAATAGAAATTAACCTTCAATCTCAGAGGCAGTTGCGTTATATTCAAATTCATTCTCCACCATTAAAGCTGCTTATTGATACCGGTGCAAACCAATCATTTCTCAGTCCTAACTCAGTTGAGCAATATTTTTCAAATATTCCATTAAATTATCAACCCTTTGAAGTCAGTAATGTGCATGCTGTAAGTCGTAGTGACTATTCCATTACTTTGCCAAATTTTCCTGAATTTCAGTTCCCAGGTGATTCGACCTTCTTTATATATAAATTTCATGACTATTTTGATGGACTTGTTGGCTCCGATTAATTGGAAAAATTCGAAGCAACTATAGATTTTAAAGATAAATTACTTAAGACTAAAAATAACACTACACCAATTAATTTTTATGAATCACGCAACTCTAATCTTTATGAGGAAATAATACCAGCCAACTCTTCAAAATTAGTGCAAATACCAGTATATCTTCAGGATTGTGATGTTTTCATAGAGGAACAACTCATTTCAAATTGCAACATCAGAGAATGTTTTACTAAAGTCCGTAATAATAGAGCCATAGTAGAGGTATTTAATCCTAGTCATAACGATGTCATATTTTCATTAAATTATTCATTAAACGCCGAGACATATAATTTAGAATGTTTTTCAAATAATCGCGATACATCTCGAGCTAAAGAAGTTTTATCCCGTTTGCGCACTGATCATCTTAACGCCGAAGAAAAAATTAATTTAGAGTCACTATGCACCCGCTACGCCGATGTGTTTTATATTGAAGGCGAATCTCTTAGTTTTACTAACAAGATTAAACATAGAATTAAAACCACTGATGAATTACCCGTCTATACTAGGAGTTATAGATATCCATTTATTCTTAGACAAGAAGTCCAGGATCAGATCTCTAAAATGTTGCAACAAGGTATTATCCGACCTTCGGACTCAGCTTGGAGTTCACCCATATGGGTAGTCCCAAAGAAGGCCGATGCATCCGGCAATAAAAAGTGGCGACTTGTCGTCGATTTCCGTAAATAAAATGAAAAAACGATAGATGATAAGTACCCAATCCCTGATATCTCAGACGTGCTGGATAAATTGGGTAACTGTCAGTATTTCTCTACCCTCGACCTGGCGTCCGGATTTTACCAGGTAGAAATGGACCCCGCAGATATCCCGAAAATTGCTTTCAATGTAGAACATGGTCATTTTGAATTTTTGAGAATGCCTATGGGTCTTAAAAATAGTCCTTCTACTTTTCAACGTGTGATGGACAATGTTCTCCGCGATCTTCAAAATACTATATGCCTAGTTTATCTCGACGATATAATAGTGTTTAGCACGTCCCTACAGGAACATATGGTTAACCTCGAAAAGGTATTTCAAAAACTAAGAGAATCTAACTTCAAAATCCAGATGGACAAGTCTGAATTTCTTAAATTGGAAACGTCGTATCTTGGACATGTTATTAGTACAGACGAAATAAAACCTAACCCAGATAAAATTATAGCTATTAAAAATTACCCCTTACCCAAAACCCCTACCGAAATAAAACGTTTTTTAGGTCTACTTGGATACTATCGTAAATTTATACCCAATTTCGCCCGCATAACAAAGCCCATGACTCACTGCTTAAAGAAAGGCTCTAAAATTAACTTAAATACTGAATATACCGATTGTTTTGAAAAGTGTAAAACACTTCTTACCAACGACCCCATACTCCAGTACCCAGACTTTTCAAAGGATTTTATCCTCACGACTGATGCATCTAATTAAGCCATAGGAGCTGTCCTCTCCCAGGGTACTATAGGTTCCGATAGACCCATAGCATATGCCTCCCGAACGTTAAACAGTAGTGAAATTAATTATAGCACTATAGAAAAAGAGCTGTTGGCCATTGTCTGGGCAACAAAATATTTTAGGCCCTATCTTTTTGGTAGAAAATTTAAAATCATAACAGATCATAGACCTTTACAATGGGTGATGAACCTTAAAGAGCCCAATTCCCGACTGACTAGGTGGCGCCTCAAGTTAAGTGAATATGACTTTACAGTGTGTTATAAGCAAGGCAAAGCAAACACAAACGCAGATGCATTATCACGTATTGAAATATACAAGGAAGAAACCAGCTCCATTATAGCCAACCCATCAGAAAAACCACCTTCGATTGATGGTTCAACTACTGCCGCAGCTCACACCAGCAAGGAAAACCCCATTCTTGAAATACCAATAACTGATGATCCCCTTAATAAATTTTATAAGCAGATTCACTTCATTATTGTAGGAGACATCAAAGGGAAAACTACTATTTCTAAGCCGTTTGATACTCATACTAAAACTGTAATACAACTTCGTAAATCATTCTTAGAGGAAGACCTTGTAAATGCCGTTAAAGAATTTGTTAACCCTAAAGTAAAAACCGGAATTTTAATTGATCCTGCCTTAGAAATGTACTCAGTCATACCTCTATTGCAGAATAATTTTAAAAACTCAGCTTTTAATTTTTTACTAACCAAAAAGGAAATAGAAAATGTAAAAGATTACTTGAAACAGCAGGAAATAATTGAATTGTATCACGAAGGTAAAACCAACCATCGCGGTATTAACGAATGTTTTCTTGCCCTATCACACAAATTTTATTGGCCTAAGATGAAAGATTCTATTACTAAATATATCAATGAATGTATTATTTGTGGACAAAATAAATACGACCGTAATCCCATAAAGCAAAAATTCAATATAGGCCTCTTCCTTCAAAACCGTTTCAGACTGTTCACCTTGACCTTTTAAGCATAGAAACGCAAAAGTATCTCACTATCGTTGATGCCTTCTCCAAATACGCTCAAGCTTATTATTTGAAAGATGCGACAGCTGTGAGTGTGATTCAAGCATTGTTACAATTTTCAACTCATCATGGGTTACCGCTTACTGTAGTCACTGATAGAGGTCCCGAATTTACAAATCAGTTATTTTTAGAATTTGTCAGATTACACAATATAAATCACCATAAAATATTAGCTTATGCTCCTAACGAAAACGGAATAGTCGAAAGATTTCATTCTACCATATTGGAACACCTAAGAGTTCTAAAACTAAAGTATAAAGGGGAAGCTGTAACAAATCTTATGGCATATGCGTTATTAGGCTATAATAGTTCCATTCACAGTTTTACCAAATGTAGACCACTTGATATTATTACAGGCCACTTCGATCCTAGAGATCCCTTCGATATTAACCTTTCAGAACATTTAATGCAGCAATATATACAGGAACATAGGGAGAAAATGCTAAAAGTATACGACATTCTCAACGAAACTTCTCTTCATCGCCGTACTGAAATTACCGAAAATATTAATAAAGATCGCGAACAAGAAACAAGCTATAATCGTGATCAACAAATATTCATTAAAAACCCCGTCGCTATTCGCCAAAAAGTTGCTCCCCGTTATATACACGATACAATATTAGCCGATTTACCCATACATGTTTATACAAAGAGAAAGAGGGGCCCAGTCGCGAAATCTCGATTAAAAAGAGCTCCCAAAAATGTTTTGTTGCAGGGCACTGATACTGATTCTGTTACTGAACCTGGTACAAGCAGTGGAGATAACATTTGAAAGCCTGCAAAATGGACCTGGCATTTTACCATTCAGCTTAGGTCCTACCAAACTAGTGTCCCATTATCATTCCTTTTTACAGGAAGTAGATTTAGATTCTATTAGGTTAAGTATTAGTTTAGTTAATGAACAGTTAGACAACTTTTTACCCCAATTAGATAATAAAGTAGTATCTCTGTATGAACCCCACATCCATTACTTAAGATTGAAATTAAATTACTTATCAAGCTAATTGGAAACTTTTGAGCGTAAACGCTCTAAGAGAGGTCTCATCAACGGTTTGGGCACAGTTATAAAAAGTATATCTGGTAATTTAGACTTTAATGATGCACTTCGTTATGATAACGCTTTTAAAACAATACAATTAAATGAGAATAAAATTATTTCTGAGATTAATCACCAAATAAGCATAAATAAAAAATGGACCTCAGAAAACACCAAAGTTCTAACTAGTTTAGTATCTAATCAGGGTTCAATCGAGAAAGCAATAAATTTAATTAATAATTCGACAGTCCAGCAGCAGCCAAACAGTTTATTATATGCTCATTTATATCAACTTCTTTTAATTTTAGGCGATAATATAGATAGTGTCTCAAACGAGTTAGTTAATTTAGAAAACGTTTTAGCTTTTATTAGAACTAATAGTATGCACCATTCTATGTTTAATTCAAGCACCTTTAGCTCTATGATAAATAGGTTAACCTTACTATATGGGAAAGATAGGATAGTTAATATAGATTTAAGAGAATATTTCGAGATAGTAAAGACAGGATACTATTTTAATTTACAGTCTTTAGTAATAGTACTAAAATTCCCGATTGTTTTCCCTTTAATCTTCGACCTCTTTAAACTTTCCCTCACTCCGAATCACCTTGGAAATATCCTAATTCCTCCATATCCTTATATAGCAATTCACGACAAAGAGTTCATGTACATTGAGGCAGAATGCCCGAAGACCAGTTCTGGATTCCTTTGCGAAAAACCACTGAATCAACATCAGGAGCACCAAGACTGTATTCATAGTTACATAACAACGCAACATATTATCGATTCATGTATCTTCACATCTGTAATTCTAACGACAGAAGCCATGGAGCAGTTAGATGAAAAACACTATATCTTCAGCTTCCCGCAGCCAACCAAAGTTCACTCATACTGTTCACAAAACCAATATGTATCTTTAGAAGGCAGCTACTTGATAACCGTACCGAAGGGATGTCATATTCAAACTCCAGTTTTCAATATAACCAACAACAATAAAATAAAGGGCATGCCGTTGAAAATCATGAACTTACCAATTTTTAAACCTGAAAAATATAACCAGTCTAATTCCACATTTACACTCAAGACGATCAGCTTAAAAAGTCTTCATTCAACCAACATGGAAGTTGCACTTCAACCAACATTTCCATCATGGCACGAGCAGACGAACAGTATCTACCATACCACGATACCCATTTATTTAGCTATTGGAATAATATTAATTGCAAGTACGATTTACGCCACTATGAAACGTATTAAGAAGAAACCCGTGAAGATATACCAACCAACCATATACTCCGAGATAACTGAGAAGAAAAGCACCACCCCAAATCAACCACAACCCTCATCATTATTTTCAACCCAAAACTTCAAATAAATGCTGATTTTAAGGAGGGAGGTGTAATGTCGCAACCAAACCCGGGATATGCTGACTAGCGAGCCGACCTCAATTCATAGTTACACGCAACTTCCATTTGTTCGATGCAGCGTCAGCGCAACGTGAGGCAACGTGACCGCTGCATAGCGACAGCGTCGAGCGTCGGCGCCGCGATCCCAGGAAAATCATATTTCACTTTTGTCATAACCATCGGGCATTAGAGACTAACTTTAGTTGTAATTAATTTGTAATCTTTATTAATTAAATTAGTTTTAAATAATTTTGGTTTTTTTTGTATCTTGGGCTGCAGCCGTACGTAATTTGTATGTATACAAATTTTTATAATATTTAGGTTTGCAAACAAACAAACCATTCTCCATCACAACGAACTAAAATACCAAAAACTGAAGAAACCCTTTAAATTAAAAGGTCACAATCAGGTGCGTGTACCGTGAATATCTGTCGACATCCAATTTCCTTCGTGATCTGATGTGGGTGAGGGTAAATCGAAAAAAATTGAAAATAAATTGATCCTCTAACCAATGACACGGCGCAATCGTTCGGAAAATATACGATTAGGTAACTCGGTCAGAATGTAGGTAAAATATCTGAGTTTATATTGACATGGCTTTTACGATATTGCTATAAATATTTTCTGATATTTACTGCGCTGCACAGTGCCGTGTACTTTTATGAAAAGTTAATTTCTCAAATTGTTTCGTTATTATTTCATGGTATGGCATTACAATCTCAGATAAATTCTGCTAAGGATGAGAATAGCTGTTTTTCTATAAAGTTATGTTGACTGATTATGAAGCAGTTGAAGTCGTCTTACATAAAATTTTCCAAAGTACTGCTGGGAAAGGTACATTTGTTCGTATAAATAATATACTAGCAACCTACTAACATCTACTATAGAATGAGATAGCATTACAAACACTGGCCGACACGGTTTTTTTTCTCATAAAGAGGCAGACAGAGCTGTGAAATCGATTATCACTTAACAACTTTGAAAAAAACATATATACACTCACGAACATAAATCCCTAAAAGGGGTGGTCAGAGCTTTGGAATAAGAAATTCCTCAGCCACTTTTTGATATGTGAGTGGGGAAAAGATAGTAAAATCTCCAGAGTGGCTACTTTTGGAAGCTGAATGAGGGAAATATTGTAATGTAAATTATTTGGTGATGGCAAAATCACTTCACAAGCCCCTATAACCGTAGTTGCTTGTTACAAAAATCCACGGTAAGAAATGGGGTAGTGCTATTCTAAGCCGACGCTACACAGCATAGCTGTCGCTACACAGCATTGAAAAAAATGGGGTACTATTGTGATCATCTGACAATAAATGGCCCAATTTAATACTCAAAAGTGTGGATTATTATTCTCAATAAAACCCTTCTAATCGTGGCTAAGGAATTTATAATACTACAGTTCTGGCTATACCTTTTTAGGGTTCCGTACGTCTGAATACAAAAACGGAACCCTTATAGGATCACTCGTGTGTCTGTCCGTCCGTCGGTTACAGTCCATTATCTCCGAATCTATTAAACCGATTAAGTTGAACTTTGGTACACATATCAATTCCTGTGACCCAAACACAGAGGTGTGACGTGAGCAGATGAAATCTGTATATGGGGGGTCATTTTTGGAGGGTAAGGGGAAAATTAAAAAAAAAAAAACTGGAAACTGCATCGTGTGCAAACTGCATATCAAATGAAAGGTCTTATTGAGAAGATCTTAAATGTATTTTTTTGTAATTTTAAAATAAATAGTTTCCAAGTTATTCAAGAAAATAGACAAAAATTTACCATTCCCCCCTTATCTCCAAAATTACTAAACATAAAATTTTGAAAAAAATACAGAAATTAGTTTTCTCCTTATAGATTATAGGAAAACCTATAAGAAGTCCATAGTAATATCCCTCTCCAATCAGGGACCATTCATACTTTTTTTAGTTACCACAAACAAATTTGGGTCAGATTTAAAAAAACATGATAGGTAACATCGTAGGGAACCCTATCTTCACGCGAGTTCAACTCGCACTTGTCCCCTTTTTTTTATTTATAGCCTTGAACGTTTGTATGAATGTATGGAAGCCTTACTAAAAATATATGTAACATTAATATAACTATCACTATTATTCCCTGGTCAAAAATTATCCCTTAAAAGTACTAACTTCTGTTAGTACTTCTAAATTTTTAAATTTCTATTTATGCATTTATTTATTTATTCGGCACACAAAAGTATAATGACATAGCATTAGTATACATAATTTAAAAATAATACATATTCGGACATAATACCAAAAAACTGTGTACACAGCATGATATTAAATAATCAGTTGAGATTACAACTTAAAAAATATGTTAGTATAGTTAATTTAGTTTCTTTTTATTATTATTATTGAGAATTACTTTTAGTTTCTCGCCTCTCCCATCGCCAAAATATAAAATTTTAAATTGGAGAGGCGGTACTCCCCGATAAAAGCACAGTCGGGACTTAGGTTCAAGAACCGACGGACGATCCTAGCCGTATCGAGCAGCACCGCTTCGCTTATAATTATTATTTATTAATTTAATAACATTAATGTAACTTACAAATAAAATGAAGACTAGTTACAAAGGGAAAGGGAAAGGGGCTAGACTTGAACATGATAAGCACAACATAAAAATGTAAATCCAAGTTAATTTAGCCACAGTAAATGTCGAAATGCTCCACAATATGCAAACATACTATTTATGTTGTATTTCTTGAAGGATATAAATATACTTATACAAGATCTCAGCTATACATATACAAAAAACATGGACAGAGCCTTAAAAGTATAAAAAAATTCTCGTGTCTTTCGTTGGTTTCGAGGCGCCAATAATATTTTTAATATCTTACCTACCTATAATCATACCTTTAAATCCATCAAGAAGGAGGTAACCAAGTCTAAGATTTATTTAGCCATTTTCGGAACTAAAGTAGTAGTAATAATCGGGATTAACCTTTTTAAAACCACTTACGTGATATGTTTGCCCGGCGTTTCGGCACACCTACTGGTGCCGTGGTCACGGGCTTACTGACGAGCTGGCTCGGCAGGTAGTTTGTGATTGAGGAGTTTTTAAAGTACCCTCACTTCACTCAATCACGAAATGTTATTAGCTAATAAGTAAGTGGTAGTAAAGATTGTAAAGCAAAGTGTCATATTTTTATAAATTGGCAACACCGAGTGTTGTGAGGATTTGGGAGAGATTGATTCCTGGGGGGGACGCTCGGGAGAGCAACTTGTGATCAATGCTTCAAATAATGTACATTCAATAGTAATGTTACGACATCTGTTCGCAAGTAGGAGATAGGATTTGCCACTACTAGATAACAGATGGCGTTACTAGTATTCTAATAAGTAAAGGAATTACTAGATGTTTCTCGAATATCGACTTTTCGAGAATGTGGTACTAGAACTTTCTGTAATATTCGCGTATTTGAGATTTGGCATATATAAAGAGCGACGCGTGCTACGGAGTTATTCGAGTGCGAAGAACTAAAGAGAGAACAAGCGAAATACTAGAGCGAAGAAATTAAATACGACAGTGCAGTGATATACGGATTACGGAAATAAGCTTAACGGTGTGGACAGTGTTACTATAACGGAGTAAATTAGTGTTGTTAATTAGTGCGAGTATCGACAGTTAATTATCGATAGTGTTTGTTGTGTTGTGTAAAGTGCGTTATTGGTCAATAAATATAATTACACCTTATTGCACGAAAGTGTGACTGGTATTTATCAAATTAAGAACCCGGTACGTAACAATTGGTGACAGAAGTGGATTTGAAGATGCCAGTTATGCCGAAGGAAGACGGAAGAGAGGGTGTGAAGACACGCGCTCAGAAAGCCGCAGAGGGTGAACAGCTGTCGGAAATGAGTTCATCGGTCACGAACCCTCGGAGTGACATTCCAGAGGAGACGTCCGCGGTGACTAACGCGCCGTCTACATCAACGGCGCCGGCGGCCGCAACTAATACTGACTTGGCGATGATAGTTGAAATGTTTCAAAGCATGCGTGAAGCACAACAAAGCATGCGTGAAGCACAACAAAGCATACAGGATGTTGTGAAAAACATACATTCGGAGGTACAGGATGTTAAAAAAAACATACATTCGGAGGTACAGGGTGTTGTGAAACAAGAAGTTCGTGAGTTGCGCGAGGAACAGCAAACTAAGTTCTCACAAGTTCTCACTGCGGTCAATGAAGTCAGTGGTCGGGTGGTTACTGTGGAAAAAGACGTAGAGCAGATGAAGGAGCAGGTAACCACTATTGAGAAAGATATCGATGACATGAAGACCGACTTCCGCGGAATGGAGAAAAGGGTTCTGCAGCTTGAATCACGACCGGTCAAGGTTGTCTCCGGTGAGAATGTAGTAGCTGTCCATGGTCCTCGTGTGAAGGTTCCTCCCTACGACGGAACAACATCCTGGTCGGCGTATAGACATCAGTTCCAGACTGTTGCGGCTGCCAATGGTTGGACTGATGAACAGTGTTTGACTGCACTGACGGTGGCGCTCCGAGGTCAAGCACTGTCAGTAATAGAGGCGCTGCCGACTCCGAGTGGTGGTTTCAAGGACCTGCTGGATGCGTTGGAGTCTCGCTATGGAGAGCGACACCTGGAGCACGTGTTCCGCGCTCAGCTGCGTGATAGGGTCCAGCGTTCTGGAGAGGGACTTCAGCAGTGGGCCCTTGAAATCGAGAAGCTCGTCCGCAAGGCCTATCCCAGTGTAGATCCGAAGACGGTGGAAATGAACCTGGTGCAAGCATTCGTCGACGGCATCAGAGATATCGAAGTGAGAACAGCGGTGAGACTTCAACACCACACGTCTCTCAAGGATGCCTTGGCGAACGCTCTAGAAGTTGAAGCTTGCCGCCAGGATACGCGCCAAACTCATCGACTTCGTGAGATTGCGGAAGCAAATGAGGACGTCAAGGTCATTAAAGCACCCGTCGGAAGGAGTACTGGACCGATTTGTTATGGCTGCGGGAAAAGGGGCCATTTGAGATTAAGTTGCCCGCTGAGGAAGGAAGAAAAGAGGCAGGCAGAGGCTTCTGCCGCAAACGTCCAGGGAAACGAGCATTAGCCAGGACCGGGGGGCAGGTGCTGGCTAGAGAGGAGAAAGCCCCGACAATGACCATCTCACAAGCCTGTAACGGGAACAGTTTGGTGATATTGGGCTGTGTCAATGATCAAGACTGTAAGATGACCCTTGATACTGGAGCGTCTAGAACGGTGATCAATCCGGCACTGGTGAAAGCAGCGAATATCAAGTATAGCAGAGATACTAAGTGTCGGCTACTCTCCGCCTCTGGCCAGCGAATACCTGTCCTTGGTGAACTCTCAGTCAGGATGATGGTTGGCGAGACGTCGTATACTCATCAAGTCATTGTGGCTGAGATAATGGATGAATGCATACTAGGACTGGACTTCATGAAGAAATATAACTGCCGGATTGACATAACGAGAGGAATTTTCAAGTGTGGCCAGGAAGAAATCTTTATACTGGGTGGTCCCGTCGGTGAAGTGACATGCTTGAAAACCATCAATATTCCTGCGCGTTCTCAGAAGTTGGTTCCGGTGATGTTACCTGTAGACAGCGAGAAGAAGAGGCATCGTTGTGTGTTGATTGAAGAGACAGGGAAGAACGGGCCAAGGAAATTTCTGACAGCAAGAACTTTGGTTACAAGCAACAAGACGGCAATAGTGAAGGTAGTCAACCTTGACCAAGAAGATGTACAGCTTAAGCGGGGTGAAGTAGTTGGTCAGTGTGAAGAAGTAGTCTGGATGAGGAGCTGTCATTCTCCAAATGGGAAAGTCAAAGTGAAAGTCGATAATTCAACTGTAACTGACTTGTTAAGTGAGATCCAGGATGACTTATCTTACTTGGAGAGGATCAAGGTTAAACAGTTGCTGGTGAAATATGCTGACATCTTCTCAAATGCAGAAGGGGACTTAGGCAGAACATCTTTAGTGCAACACAGAATTGATACAGGGGACGAAAGACCTATTAGACAGAGAGCAAGGAGAATCCCAATCGCTAAGGAGAAAGAAGTTGAAGAATTGCTCGAAGACATGAAAAAGAAGAAGGTCATTAGTCCGTCCTCCAGTCCGTGGTGTTCTCCAGTGGTTCTTGTTAAGAAGAAAGATGGAAGCACACGGTTTTGTGTTGACTACAGGCAACTGAACAACGTGACAAAGAAGGACAGCTATCCTTTGCCAAGAATAGATGACACTCTGGATACTTTGAGTGGCATGAAGTGGTTTTCAACCCTGGACTGCAAGTCAGGCTACTGGCAGGTGGAAATACATCCGACTGATAAAGAGAAGACTGCGTTTTCAACTGGAAAGGGTTTGTGGCAGTTTAACGTCGTGCCTTTCGGTCTCTGCAACGCGCCAGCTACTTTTGAAAGGCTTATGGAGTCTGCGTTGGCGGGATTGGTTGGCGAGGCTTGCCTGGTGTACCTCGACGACGTGGTCATAATAGGCAAAAGCTTCCAAGACCATCTCAAGAACCTGGAACAAGTCTTTCAGAAAATTCGTGGAGCAAACCTGAAACTGAATCCGAAGAAGTGCCGGCTGTTTAGAACTTCAGTGAACTATTTAGGACACGTAATCAGCCGAGAAGGAATTCAGACGGATCCGGAAAAGGTGGAAGCTGTGCAGAAATGGCCGACGCCAAAGGACAAAACAGACGTGCGAGCTTTTCTCGGCCTTTGCTCGTACTATCGACGTTTTGTAAAAGGGTTTTCTGAGATCGCCAAACCATTGCATCGGTTGACTGAAGATAAGAAAACCTTCTCTTGGGATGATGAATGCGAGTTATCTTTCAATGAGCTGAAGAAGAGGCTTTGCGAGACACCTATCCTTGGATATCCACAGCCAGAGGGACAGTACATCGTTGACAGCGATGCTAGTAATATGGCTATTGGTGGAGTGTTATCACAGATTCAAGGTGACAAGGAAGTTGTGATCGGATATTTCAGCAAGTCTCTATCTAAAGCGGAAAGAAACTACTGCGTCACGAGAAAGGAACTTCTAGCTGTAGTGAAGACCTTACAGCATTTTTACAAGTATTTGATTGGGAGACCGTTCAAGCTTCGAACTGATCATGCTGCACTGAAATGGCTTCTCCAGTTCAAAAACCCGGAAGGACAGGTAGCTCGATGGATCGAACAGCTACAAGAGTATGACTTTTCTATCGAGCACCGTAGTGGTAAATCTCATGGCAATGCAGACGCGCTTTCACGTAGACCGTGTCCGGAAGACTGTAAACATTGTAGGAAGCAAGAGTCGAAGGAGGAGGTCGTGAAAGTGACTCGAATTTGTCCATTGGATGGATGGGAAACAGAAGCTATGCAGAAGGCCCAAGAAGAAGATGAGAACCTCAGACCCATCATGAAATGGAAGAAGGAAAAACACGATCAACCGGCTTGGAGTGAAGTAGCGTCCACAGGAGTGAGTACGAAAGCTTACTGGGCGCAATGGAACAGCCTGGTTCTGATCAATGGTCTACTGTACCGGAGGTGGGAGAAACCCAACGGTAAAGAAGGGCACCTACAATTGGTCGTGCCCAGAGCCAAGGTTAAAGATGTACTGCGGGAAACACATGACGGTATTTCGGGCGGGCATCTTGGGGTAAATCGTACGTTGCAGAAGGTTCGTGCGAAGTTTTACTGGCTTCATTGTAGGGACGACGTACAGGACTGGTGCCGGAAATGTACAACGTGTGCCGCGGTGAAAGGTCCGCAGACCCGGAGTAGAGGGGGATTACGGTTGTACAATGTGGGAGCTCCCTGGGAGAGGATTGCCGTTGATGTGGCTGGACCGTTTCCACAATCAGAGTCCGGAAATAAATATTTCATGGTGGTGATGGATTACTTCACTAAGTGGCCTGAAGTGTTTGCCATACCCAATCAAGAAGCAATAACTGTGGCTACAAAACTGGTTGAGGAAGTGATCTGTCGATTTGGCGTGCCCCTGGAGATACACTCTGACCAGGGAAGAAATTTTGAGTCACAAGTATTTCAAGAGGTGTGCAAACTACTTGGAATGCATAAAACCAGGACGACGCCATATCATCCTCAGTCAGATGGAATGGTGGAGAGGTTCAACCAAACACTGGAGAGACAGTTGGCGAAGATGGTTGAAAAACATCAGAAGGACTGGGACAAACACATTCCATTATTTTTACTGTCTTACCGGTCAGCTGTTCACGAAAGCACGAAGGAAACACCTGCTTTCGTCAATTTCGGAAGAGAGCTACGATTGCCTGTAGATTTGTTGACAGGAGGGTCACCAGATGAGCCGCAGAGTGTAACTGAATATGTAAGCGATTTGAGGGAAAGAATGCAAGATGTACATTCCCTAGTGCGTGAAAATGGTTTACATGCTAGTGAAAAGATGAAAACCAGATATGACCGTAAAGCTAACACGCCGCGTTTCGAAGAGGGTATGCTCGTCTGGTTACACAATCCAACTCGCCAGAAAGGGAAGTCCCCTAAGTTACAAAATAGGTGGGAAGGACCGTACAAGGTGGTCACTAGAATAAACGATGTAACGTACAGAATTCAACGCCAACCTAGAGGGGCTTGGAAAATAGTTCACATCGATCGACTTGCGAAGTACCATGGAAGCAATAATACTCGGGACGAGTATTAATGTAAGGAGGGGGTAATGTTACGACATCTGTTCGCAAGTAGGAGATAGGATTTGCCACTACTAGATAACAGATGGCGTTACTAGTATTCTAATAAGTAAAGGAATTACTAGATGTTTCTCGAATATCGACTTTTCGAGAATGTGGTACTAGAACTTTCTGTAATATTCGCGTATTTGAGATTTGGCATATATAAAGAGCGACGCGTGCTACGGAGTTATTCGAGTGCGAAGAACTAAAGAGAGAACAAGCGAAATACTAGAGCGAAGAAATTAAATACGACAGTGCAGTGATATACGGATTACGGAAATAAGCTTAACGGTGTGGACAGTGTTACTATAACGGAGTAAATTAGTGTTGTTAATTAGTGCGAGTATCGACAGTTAATTATCGATAGTGTTTGTTGTGTTGTGTAAAGTGCGTTATTGGTCAATAAATATAATTACACCTTATTGCACGAAAGTGTGACTGGTATTTATCAAATTAAGAACCCGGTACGTAACAGTAATTTGAGTTAGTAAAGTTATTTTATCATTTAATAGTCGTTTTCTTCAAACTAGCATGATTGGTAATGGAGTCTCCATTCCAGCCACAACGCCCACCAATCACTTAAAAACTGCAACACCCTAATTCGTACGACACATGTCTAATCCGTAATCCGTCTCTACAAAGCTATTTATCACAGATATCCGCGACGTGCCGTGTAGTGCCGGCTTAGAATGTCACTACGCCTTTCTATTAGCGGGTGTCACGGGGTTTTTGGCGATGCGGTTGGAGGAGTATCAACATCCAAATCTGACTGTGGAGTTTCTATCTCTGAAGCTCTGGCTACCTCTTCTTGAGATTAATGGCCATGAGTATGTCACGGGGTTTTTTGGCGATGCGGTTGACTTTATTTCTACCATCTTGTCCTCTATCAACATCCAAATGTGGCTGAGGAGTTTTTAGCTCTGAAGCTTTGGCTACCTCTTTTTGAAATTTATGGCCGTGAGTATGTATATATATCCGTGACGTAAATACGTTATTCACCGGCTTCTATTTTTAAGAAATTATCTGGGGTACGACAACTTAATTTTCAATGGCTTTATCTAATCGTAATGATAAGATTAGATTTAAGCCAAATGGAATTTATTTAATTGTGCAATTGCTATAACAATAATAATCGTAAACAATATTTTATTTTTCGAATTTAATGTTGTTTTTAAACAAACTTTGATAGATTGGTAAAAACAACACCGCTGCTCATTCAGAAGACGTGAGTTCAACTTCGGACAAACGCCGATGCGTCTTTTTGTAAAGAAGTAATACTATTTCCGCCACCCCTTTAAGAAGATGACAGTAACATCTGGACTAGTCCGCGTATATATGATTTGACCGATTGCCTACAAATAAAGTCATTTTAATTTCATCTATCTATACTTATAATAAATCTGTAGAGAGGTCAATTCGGTATAATATATTTTCAAAATAACTATCAGGTGGTGATTAGGGATCGATACTGATGCCAAAAATGCAATCAGTAAAATTTTTGTCTGTCTATCTGTCTGTCTGTCTGTCGGTTTGTATGTTCCTTATGGAAACAAAAACTACTCGACGGATTTTAACGAAACTTGGTACAATTATTCTTCATACTCCTGGGCAGGTTTTTGTATACTTTCCAGCAGAGTAGTAAAGGGGAATTTTGGGAAATTTTGGGAAAACGGGAGAAGTTACTCCATTTTTTAAGCTTCCGTCGCGTGTGCAGCCTTAATGGTTAAACTTACATAGAAATCATGTATGACGGAAATATTCTTCATAAAATTATCTAAAAAAAATATTTATCTATCTTTTACAGTTGACTCACAATAACACCTGTAATTCCTGATAGCTTAGCAGTTCGGAACATTCTGATTATATTTGTTTACTCTTACGTTTGTAAACCTCTCAATCATCCCTAATTTAAAAAAAGGTAACATTATTACCTATTCAATAAAAAAAGAATCCTAGAAATCGGTAGAGAAACACCGAAATTATACATGAAATAAGCCATCGCGCCCGTGACCAAAACCAAATCTTTACTAATTTACAAATAACATACTAGATGGCGCCAGTAGTTGCATCCTACATCACGTAATGATTTATTTTTTAGATTGTTATAAATACTTCATAGCGTTTTATTCCAAAATTTGCTATTTAACGGAAATACTGAACCGTTCATTAAAGCTCATTCAAAATCACCAAACTACACTGTTTAGGGAGTGCTATAAATGTAATAAACTGAAAACATTGCGCTGAATTTCACAATGCTTGAGCAGTGACTGAAGAAAGAAACCTCAGATATTAAAAAAAACAACGCTACCCGTGCGAAGCTGGGACGATCCACTAGTCTATACTATAATAAGACTGTACCAAGGTCAAAACTGTACGTTGAAGAAAAAAAAATTAAAACCGATGGAATATGTTTTATTTTATTAATAACTAAAGCCAAATTGCCTGTTTTTTTGAAAAAAAAACTGTCTGTCTGTCTTTCTGTCTGTCTGTATGTCCGGCCACCACGTTAATTCTACTGGACCCATATTGATAAAATTTGGCACGAATGTAGGTTATACACCTATCCGAAATATAGGATATAATTTATGCCGAATTTCGCAAGGGTTCCCATAGGAGTGAATAGACACGCTAAGTTTAGCGATGTGGGGTGAATAGAAACATTCCAAACCAAATCGTTACTAGTGTATACATTGTATACTAGATGGCGCGATTTCTTATTTTCTTTGTTATAAATACTTCAGTTCAGACTAAACTTTTATGACAGATCGAAGACTGTCAGGTCAGCTTGTTACATATAAAACGTTGAAACGTTGTTACGTATACAACAATATAGACAACTTCCGTTAAGAAAAATTTGGTTGTTATTTGCTCCTTCGTTATTTCGATTAAATTATTGACAAAATTTTTGGTACCTTTCTAAATTAAACTACCTGATATGAAAATGATAGTAACTTATTACTAATAAATAAAGGAAAGAAAAACTTCGACACAGGCGGGAGTCGAATCCGCAACCTCGGGTATACGCCCCCGTCGCTCTGCCAATTGAGCTTCCGTGTCCGAGCTGCGCTGCCAGCGCGAAATTCTTCTATCCTTTATTTCTTTTACACGTTTAAGTAGTGTTTGCGTTTCCTACCTCCAAATTTTTACTAATTCGAGGTCGCGGGTTCGATTCCCGCCTGTGTCGAAGTTTTTCTTTCCTTTATTTATTAGTAATAATCCCCACGTGAGGTTTTCATGAACAAAGAGATTTAAATTATGTGATAGTTAGGCGTTTCTAACATTTGCATTCTATCTGAAAAGGTAGACAAGTGGCTTTCCGAATTAGTAAAAATTCGGAGGTAGGGAACGCAAACACTACTTAAACGTTTGAAAAAAATAAGGATAGAAGAATTTCGCGCTGGCACGGTAGCTTAATTGGCAGAGCGACGGGGGCGTATACCCGAGGTTGCGGGTTCGATTCCCGCCTGTGTCGAAGTTTTTTTTTCCTTTATTGATTCTTTATTTATTAGCAACTATACCCACTTGAAGTTTTTATGAACAAAAAGATTTAAATAGTAACTTACGTTAGAAATTTCATAAATTTATCTAAAGAATTGGTAAAACGGAAGTTCTGATAAGCTTACAATGACATGCATTTTTTTGTCTTTACAACAACAATAATGATAAGTTTAATCGTAATGCTATAATATGTAGATGTAGATGATAATAACAATCCGTCATATTGGATTGTATACTATCCACATGACTTGTAAAGTTCAGTCATGTGGAATATATCTTCATTTTTTCTCATTATGTTTGCTGTCTAGATTGGACTTAGAAATCTGTTTTTGTGGGATTTGAACGCGGCCAGAAATTGAGTGTATTTCTTAAAGAATTGTGAGTCAAAACTTATCGCTTAACTGAACTGAACCTTACTACATAATTGCTTTCTTTTTTACCTTGGGTATTGGTAGGTTGATAAATTATATATTTTTTTTATAAAAATACTAGCTGAACCCGCAAACGTTCTTTTGCCACATAAATTAAATGTTTCTATTACTTAGAAATATAAAAAAATGTTATAAACGTATTATCAGAATTAACAAAAATGTATGTAGCCGCTTCGGAGGAGTTTGGTGACAAACACTGTGAAACGTTAATCCTATTAATATTATCAATGGGAAAGTTTAGATGTTTGTGTGTTTGAGGCAAAAGAGGCTCCTCAAGTATATAATGTATATTAATGAAATTTGGCATAATGCAAGATAATGACCCGAATTGTGACAAAGGATACTTTTCATCCCTGAAAAAATTACCAACAAAATATCAAGCCTGATTGAACTCAGAGTACCGGAAAAAATGCCTAAAGTGTGGCGTAAGCAAATTTATAGTACGAAGTCTGTCGGGTCAGCTAGTTTTATATAGGAATATCTACGGCAACAGTGGTCTCGATGGTGAAAAGGCTAACTTTGGATCCAGCAGTTGCTGGTTTTTATTTTTATTATTGCCAAGTACAGTAATTTAATATTGATGTCTTATCTAATTTAAATCAAGATAAAACTTCTAGAGTGTTCGACGATAAACGTCTTTAGTACTTCAGCCTACTATTCAGCAAAAGAAGCACGAAGCAACGATTCTAGTGGCAGTTCGGCGCATAGAATAGATAAAAGGACACCCTCTCTTCAGGAAGACAAAGAAATTTTAGTCATGGTACAATCACTTTGAACACGCGGTGAGTACGTGTCTTACGAACCGCGGTTCGATAGGGTTCTGCTGTAGACTATTTCGATTGAGGATTTTGTTTTGTTTCTTGCAAACTTTTGTTTGGATGGAACGTTCGAGTTTGTATGTTTTGTTTGTCGATTTTGTTTTTTTAGTCGAGTGTCTGTCTTATAGTCACACATATACATGATATACATGTACATATAGTAATACATGATAAGCAAGATTTTTTAGTGCTGTTTATTATATTTTTCATAGTTTTCTAATAGGTTTTAACAAAAGAGTAGGACGGTAATGAACGTAATAATAGGTGATACATATTCTATTATGCAAAATTTAATCAATAACTTGATTGGACAAATGGTTACTTCCAGATCAGTTGAAAAACGAATTGCGAAACATACATAAATTGAGTTAACTTGATAGGTGTGAAGAAATATTCTAAATTTCATCCCAAAGGAACCCTCTTTGTATCGACACCTTTACTCTTGAACATTGTATTTGACACAAAATTTGCTTACGGGCACGTGGAGGTTGGTCGTTTATCTTCCTCGCGAGTGCCCGTAAATCCGTGACTGAAATAATGTCGGCGAAATAACTCGTTGAATGTGGCAACCCCGCAATACTTAGTGTCGAGTTATTGCGACGGATTTTTCGTTTGAACGTTGAATACTAAAGTAGATGAAAATATATAAATATAAATGGTTTGGGTTGTCGCACTGTTTTGATTTTATTCGAAACATTAAATATGAATTACCAAATATCTTTTAGAAGAACTCATTTTTTATCTGAATAATAATACATACAGGGAGAGACCCTGAACAAAAAATAATGATCTACTTGATCGTTTGTGTATAAGACATTATTTCAAATAATACTACAAAAGCTTTGAATATCAACCTTTTTAATATTAATTATCATATATAACATAATTAACGTTTAACGTATTTGGATAAATTATAAAAATATGAAAATATTAAATTTTAAATGATTGCTATGACAATTTTTAGTAATAGTATATTTTTTAGATCGTATCATTTATTTTATTAGTGCCGTTATATAGTTAATACGTTACGTTCTTTGAGCCGTGGATAAAAAAAAACTTCTAAGACATCATATAACCAATATAATTAATACCATACGATGTCATATCCTTTCAGATAGATCATCCGCTCTGAAAGTAAACAGGCGGAAGAGATATAGAGTCAATGCGGATGGTATTTATAGTAGAGGACAAAGAAGAAGATAAAGGGTGGGTAAGTATTTGAGAATGGCTATACATGAGAACATAGTGTAGCGTAGCCTCATCAGCATGATTAACTCTGAATAGAAAACTGCTGAATTTTTTTACAAGAAATCTTTTCCTGTCGATATTAGTTCACTATTCTACGAATTCGAACATGATAAAAAAAGTTTAAAAAATGCAATTAGAGTTAGAAATCGGTGTTCCGATTACATCAACTGTCATGTTTAATTACTCTGAATTTTAATTAAAAAGAAAAAGCATTCATTCAATGTGCAGACTGGATCAAAGGCGTGTAAGCAATAAAAGCGAGATTTCTTTGAAGTGTCATCAAGCTTAACGAGGGTGCTATGAAGCGAAATTAACACAGAGCTCACGCGAATTTCATTCTAATTGTCATAGCAGTTAATTGCTCCAGGCGTTAGAATTTCACAGAAGTACCAAAATAGATAGCCCGTTATCAGAAAACTAATAAAGATAAATATTTCTATCTGCATCTAGATTACCTTACTAAGACAAACTGAAAGTAATAATAATGTTGTGGAATCTTAAATTCAGTATTTAGGGCATGATAAATATTGTCTGCCATTACAAAGAAATACCGCGTATATAAATAAATCCTTAAAATTATTATCCTTTTTAAAATTCATATCTCTCGTCCTCAATATGAAATTCCATATAAATTATGGTTATATTCAAACGAAAATGAGTATGTGAATCATGTCTGAATCATATTTAAATTAATTATATTTTTATTAATAAGATGTAAGATTTGCGTGAAAAAGCTAATGATATTTACACTTTTTTTACCTTTACCATTTCATATCGTGGAAGTAAATACTTGGATGTGGTATTGTTACGTACCGGGTTCTTAATTTGATAAATACCAGTCACACTTTCGTGCAATAAGGTGTAATTATATTTATTGACCAATAACGCACTTTACACAACACAACAAACACTATCGATAATTAACTATCGATACTCGCACTAATTAACAACACTAATTTACTCCGTTATAGTAACACTGTCCACACCGTTAAGCTTATTTCCGTAATCCGTATATCACTGCACTGTCGTATTTAATTTCTTCGCTCTAGTATTTCGCTTGTTCTCGCTTTAGTTCTTCGCACTCGAATAACTCCGTAGCACGCGTCGCTCTTTATATATGCCAAATCTCAAATACGCGAATATTACAGAAAGTTCTAGTACCACATTCTCGAAAAGTCGATATTCGAGAAACATCTAGTAATTCCTTTACTTATTAGAATACTAGTAACGCCATCTGTTATCTAGTAGTGGCAAATCCTATCTCCTACTTGCGAACAGATGTCGTAACATTACCCCCTCCTTACATTAATACTCGTCCCGAGTATTATTGCTTCCATGGTACTTCGCAAGTCGATCGATGTGAACTATTTTCCAAGCCCCTCTAGGTTGGCGTTGAATTCTGTACGTTACATCGTTTATTCTAGTGACCACCTTGTACGGTCCTTCCCACCTATTTTGTAACTTAGGGGACTTCCCTTTCTGGCGAGTTGGATTGTGTAACCAGACGAGCATACCCTCTTCGAAACGCGGCGTGTTAGCTTTACGGTCATATCTGGTTTTCATCTTTTCACTAGCATGTAAACCATTTTCACGCACTAGGGAATGTACATCTTGCATTCTTTCCCTCAAATCGCTTACATATTCAGTTACACTCTGCGGCTCATCTGGTGACCCTCCTGTCAACAAATCTACAGGCAATCGTAGCTCTCTTCCGAAATTGACGAAAGCAGGTGTTTCCTTCGTGCTTTCGTGAACAGCTGACCGGTAAGACAGTAAAAATAATGGAATGTGTTTGTCCCAGTCCTTCTGATGTTTTTCAACCATCTTCGCCAACTGTCTCTCCAGTGTTTGGTTGAACCTCTCCACCATTCCATCTGACTGAGGATGATATGGCGTCGTCCTGGTTTTATGCATTCCAAGCAGTTTGCACACCTCTTGAAATACTTGTGACTCAAAATTTCTTCCCTGGTCAGAGTGTATCTCCAGGGGCACGCCAAATCGACAGATCACTTCCTCAACCAGTTTTGTAGCCACAGTTATTGCTTCTTGATTGGGTATGGCAAACACTTCAGGCCACTTAGTGAAGTAATCCATCACCACCATGAAATATTTATTTCCGGACTCTGATTGTGGAAACGGTCCAGCCACATCAACGGCAATCCTCTCCCAGGGAGCTCCCACATTGTACAACCGTAATCCCCCTCTACTCCGGGTCTGCGGACCTTTCACCGCGGCACACGTTGTACATTTCCGGCACCAGTCCTGTACGTCGTCCCTACAATGAAGCCAGTAAAACTTCGCACGAACCTTCTGCAACGTACGATTTACCCCAAGATGCCCGCCCGAAACACCGTCATGTGTTTCCCGCAGTACATCTTTAACCTTGGCTCTGGGCACGACCAATTGTAGGTGCTCTTCTTTACCGTTGGGTTTCTCCCACCTCCGGTACAGTAGACCATTGATCAGAACCAGGCTGTTCCATTGCGCCCAGTAAGCTTTCGTACTCACTCCTGTGGACGCTACTTCACTCCAAGCCGGTTGATCGTGTTTTTCCTTCTTCCATTTCATGATGGGTCTGAGGTTCTCATCTTCTTCTTGGGCCTTCTGCATAGCTTCTGTTTCCCATCCATCCAATGGACAAATTCGAGTCACTTTCACGACCTCCTCCTTCGACTCTTGCTTCCTACAATGTTTACAGTCTTCCGGACACGGTCTACGTGAAAGCGCGTCTGCATTGCCATGAGATTTACCACTACGGTGCTCGATAGAAAAGTCATACTCTTGTAGCTGTTCGATCCATCGAGCTACCTGTCCTTCCGGGTTTTTGAACTGGAGAAGCCATTTCAGTGCAGCATGATCAGTTCGAAGCTTGAACGGTCTCCCAATCAAATACTTGTAAAAATGCTGTAAGGTCTTCACTACAGCTAGAAGTTCCTTTCTCGTGACGCAGTAGTTTCTTTCCGCTTTAGATAGAGACTTGCTGAAATATCCGATCACAACTTCCTTGTCACCTTGGATCTGTGATAACACTCCACCAATAGCCATATTACTAGCATCGCTGTCAACGATGTACTGTCCCTCTGGCTGTGGATATCCAAGGATAGGTGTCTCGCAAAGCCTCTTCTTCAGCTCATTGAAAGATAACTCGCATTCATCATCCCAAGAGAAGGTTTTCTTATCTTCAGTCAACCGATGCAATGGTTTGGCGATCTCAGAAAACCCTTTTACAAAACGTCGATAGTACGAGCAAAGGCCGAGAAAAGCTCGCACGTCTGTTTTGTCCTTTGGCGTCGGCCATTTCTGCACAGCTTCCACCTTTTCCGGATCCGTCTGAATTCCTTCTCGGCTGATTACGTGTCCTAAATAGTTCACTGAAGTTCTAAACAGCCGGCACTTCTTCGGATTCAGTTTCAGGTTTGCTCCACGAATTTTCTGAAAGACTTGTTCCAGGTTCTTGAGATGGTCTTGGAAGCTTTTGCCTATTATGACCACGTCGTCGAGGTACACCAGGCAAGCCTCGCCAACCAATCCCGCCAACGCACACTCCATAAGCCTTTCAAAAGTAGCTGGCGCGTTGCAGAGACCGAAAGGCATGACGTTAAACTGCCACAAACCCTTTCCAGTTGAAAACGCAGTCTTCTCTTTATCAGTCGGATGTATTTCCACCTGCCAGTAGCCTGACTTGCAGTCCAGGGTTGAAAACCACTTCATGCCACTCAAAGTATCCAGAGTGTCATCTATTCTTGGCAAAGGATAGCTGTCCTTCTTTGTCACGTTGTTCAGTTGCCTGTAGTCAACACAAAACCGTGTGCTTCCATCTTTCTTCTTAACAAGAACCACTGGAGAACACCACGGACTGGAGGACGGACTAATGACCTTCTTCTTTTTCATGTCTTCGAGCAATTCTTCAACTTCTTTCTCCTTAGCGATTGGGATTCTCCTTGCTCTCTGTCTAATAGGTCTTTCGTCCCCTGTATCAATTCTGTGTTGCACTAAAGATGTTCTGCCTAAGTCCCCTTCTGCATTTGAGAAGATGTCAGCATATTTCACCAGCAACTGTTTAACCTTGATCCTCTCCAAGTAAGATAAGTCATCCTGGATCTCACTTAACAAGTCAGTTACAGTTGAATTATCGACTTTCACTTTGACTTTCCCATTTGGAGAATGACAGCTCCTCATCCAGACTACTTCTTCACACTGACCAACTACTTCACCCCGCTTAAGCTGTACATCTTCTTGGTCAAGGTTGACTACCTTCACTATTGCCGTCTTGTTGCTTGTAACCAAAGTTCTTGCTGTCAGAAATTTCCTTGGCCCGTTCTTCCCTGTCTCTTCAATCAACACACAACGATGCCTCTTCTTCTCGCTGTCTACAGGTAACATCACCGGAACCAACTTCTGAGAACGCGCAGGAATATTGATGGTTTTCAAGCATGTCACTTCACCGACGGGACCACCCAGTATAAAGATTTCTTCCTGGCCACACTTGAAAATTCCTCTCGTTATGTCAATCCGGCAGTTATATTTCTTCATAAAGTCCAGTCCTAGTATGCATTCATCCATTATCTCAGCCACAATGACTTGATGAGTATACGACGTCTCGCCAACCATCATCCTGACTGAGAGTTCACCAAGGACAGGTATTCGCTGGCCAGAGGCGGAGAGTAGCCGACACTTAGTATCTCTGCTATACTTGATATTCGCTGCTTTCACCAGTGCCGGATTGATCACCGTTCTAGACGCTCCAGTATCAAGGGTGATCTTACAGTCTTGATCATTGACACAGCCCAATATCACCAAACTGTTCCCGTTACAGGCTTGTGAGATGGTCATTGTCGGGGCTTTCTCCTCTCTAGCCAGCACCTGCCCCCCGGTCCTGGCTAATGCTCGTTTCCCTGGACGTTTGCGGCAGAAGCCTCTGCCTGCCTCTTTTCTTCCTTCCTCAGCGGGCAACTTAATCTCAAATGGCCCCTTTTCCCGCAGCCATAACAAATCGGTCCAGTACTCCTTCTGACGGTTGCTTTAATGACCTTGACGTCCTCATTTGCTTCCGCAATCTCACGAAGTCGATGAGTTTGGCGCGTATCCTGGCGGCAAGCTTCAACTTCTAGAGCGTTCGCCAAGGCATCCTTGAGAGACGTGTGGTGTTGAAGTCTCACCGCTGTTCTCACTTCGATATCTCTGATGCCGTCGACGAATGCTTGCACCAGGTTCATTTCCACCGTCTTCGGATCTACACTGGGATAGGCCTTGCGGACGAGCTTCTCGATTTCAAGGGCCCACTGCTGAAGTCCCTCTCCAGAACGCTGGACCCTATCACGCAGCTGAGCGCGGAACACGTGCTCCAGGTGTCGCTCTCCATAGCGAGACTCCAACGCATCCAGCAGGTCCTTGAAACCACCACTCGGAGTCGGCAGCGCCTCTATTACTGACAGTGCTTGACCTCGGAGCGCCACCGTCAGTGCAGTCAAACACTGTTCATCAGTCCAACCATTGGCAGCCGCAACAGTCTGGAACTGATGTCTATACGCCGACCAGGATGTTGTTCCGTCGTAGGGAGGAACCTTCACACGAGGACCATGGACAGCTACTACATTCTCACCGGAGACAACCTTGACCGGTCGTGATTCAAGCTGCAGAACCCTTTTCTCCATTCCGCGGAAGTCGGTCTTCATGTCATCGATATCTTTCTCAATAGTGGTTACCTGCTCCTTCATCTGCTCTACGTCTTTTTCCACAGTAACCACCCGACCACTGACTTCATTGACCGCAGTGAGAACTTGTGAGAACTTAGTTTGCTGTTCCTCGCGCAACTCACGAACTTCTTGTTTCACAACACCCTGTACCTCCGAATGTATGTTTTTTTTAACATCCTGTACCTCCGAATGTATGTTTTTCACAACATCCTGTATGCTTTGTTGTGCTTCACGCATGCTTTGAAACATTTCAACTATCATCGTCAAGTCAGTATTAGTTGCGGCCGCCGGCGCCGTTGATGTAGACGGCGCGTTAGTCACCGCAGACGTCTCCTCTGGAATGTCACTCCGAGGGTTCGTGACCGATGACCTCATTTCCGACAGCTGTTCACCCTCTGCGGCTTTCTGAGCGCGTGTCTTCATACCCTCTCTTCCGTCTTCCTTCGGCATAACTGGCATCTTCAAATCCACTTCTGTCACCAATTGTTACGTACCGGGTTCTTAATTTGATAAATACCAGTCACACTTTCGTGCAATAAGGTGTAATTATATTTATTGACCAATAACGCACTTTACACAACACAACAAACACTATCGATAATTAACTATCGATACTCGCACTAATTAACAACACTAATTTACTCCGTTATAGTAACACTGTCCACACCGTTAAGCTTATTTCCGTAATCCGTATATCACTGCACTGTCGTATTTAATTTCTTCGCTCTAGTATTTCGCTTGTTCTCGCTTTAGTTCTTCGCACTCGAATAACTCCGTAGCACGCGTCGCTCTTTATATATGCCAAATCTCAAATACGCGAATATTACAGAAAGTTCTAGTACCACATTCTCGAAAAGTCGATATTCGAGAAACATCTAGTAATTCCTTTACTTATTAGAATACTAGTAACGCCATCTGTTATCTAGTAGTGGCAAATCCTATCTCCTACTTGCGAACAGATGTCGTAACAGTATGTTGTAACGAATATATCGGCCCTACACCAGCATTGCTAGTACGAGCGACCTTTTAATTATATATCGCGTGGTATAAAACAGCTATCTCTTTCGCATGTACATAGTACCGTATACTTCTATCTCTCATTCTAACCGATATCGTAACGATAAAATAGCTTTCGGGCTGGCCGCTTAATTGTTGCACAAATAAAAAGACCGGCTGAAGCCAATGCTGTGTGAGTGTCACATGATAGAATGTATTTGATAATTTATTACATACATACATACATATACTCATGCCATTAGTTCCCATTGGGGTAGGCAGAGTCTATCGATCGCCACTTCGTACGATCCTGACAAACCTCTCTAGCTTCGTTTACATCCATCAATCTTTTCATACATGCTCTTTTATTCTTCATACTTCGGACGCCAGCCTTTTTGAGCACACTCTCAATTTGGTCCAAGTGTGTTCTCCGTGGCCGTCCTCTACTAGCTCTATAGATCTCTTTTACCAATTTTCTATCATCCATCCTCTCTATGTGCCCAAACCATCTCAACATTCCTTTTTGTATCTTTCTTACAATATCATCTTTCACACCACACTTTTCACGAATAACACTATTTGATAGTGATAATATATTATTTTATCAAAAACTGATTTATAAAAAAACACCATTAAATCACCACCAACAAACATGGCCGTGAGCATTTGTATGTTAAAAATATCAAATACTTTCGGGGATATCTAGCATAAATACTTTGTCTGTGTCTATAAGTTCGAAACGCTCACCCGGTCGAAAGTCCATTCATAGGGTGTTCTATGACGAACACGTTGTATAAGCCAAGATTATGTACCGGGATCTTATTGGATTGCAGGAACGTAGTTGAGACAGTAATTGATGGAGTTGTGACAATTGTTTTGTTCTCTGCAGTGAGTGCTGTCTCAACGTAAATTAGCTTCGATGTTAGATGTTGGCATTGTGTTTGGTCGTTCTGTGTTATTGTGCAGATGTGATTCGTTATTTACTGAGTTTGTGTATATTTCGTACGCTGATTAAATTGTATGCGTTACATTATTATATATATATCTATATATAATATATATATATATATATATATATATATATATATATATATATATATATATATATATTCTCTCACATTTACTCTCTCTATATATATATCTTAGAATAGCATTACCCTATTACTATCCGTTGGCGTCGTTTGTCCGCAGAGATCACCAAGCATCTTTTATTTTACAAGTTTTCCCTATCCATCTACAAAAGTGGCAGATGCATTTTTTTAGCTCTGCTTACCCCTAACTATAAAACTATGAAGGTGTATTAAAAATATCTAATATATATGAAAATAGGTATGTACTATGCTTACCCCGAACTATATGATTTATGCCAAGTTGTTAAAAAAATACTAAAGTTTAGGCTTCAATACCAGAACTAACGGAAACAAGACCTATATTTTTGTTCATATTTGATGCCAAAACCGTTGTAGGCCGTTATTGTGTCCGTGAACGGTCCTGTCCTGCCTATTTGACATTTATGCAATGACGTTCGTCACTTACCGCCACAGAACTGTATTTGAAATACAGGTCTGTACTTACGGCCCATATATGTACATACATTATACATTTATGGTCCAGCCAATATGTTTAAAATAGTCGCGTAGATCTATCACCCCTTCATTGGAAAATAAATAATTGTCATTTCATCCAACACCAAGTGGATGACCTACATTCTAATACTTAAAGATAATTAAGTACAGTAATATACTAATGAAATGATGCATGTCGTGAGTCAGAAAACTCGAGTTGTTTTGTAAATAATGATAGTGTCTATTAGTCATCGATTAGCATAGACCACTTTAGTTTGTTTGTTTCACATAGCCAAATAAACTATAAGTACATACATACATACATATACTCACGGCTATAAATCCCTAGAAGGGGTAGCCAGAGCTAAGGAATTAGAAATTCCCCAGCCACTTTCGGAAGATGCATGGGGAAAGGATGGTAAAATAAAGGTTGTTGGTGATGGGTCTCCAACCGCATCGCCCAAAAATCCCTTAAAAAGCCCCAATACCGTTAGTCGCCTCTTACGTACACCCACCGGAAGAAATGGGGTAGTGCTATTCTAAGCCGACACTACACAGCAAACTATAAGTAATATGCATATAATTATGGATAGCCATATATTATGGGCCTCGAAGGTTTTGAAGTTGCGGACACGTGCCAGACGACGCAGTGTGGGTAGGCCTCCCACAAGGTGGACCGACGATTTGGTAAAAATCGCGGAAAGCCGTTGGATAACGCAGGACCGGTCGTTGTGGAAATCTATAGGGGAGGCCTATGTCCAGCAGTGGACGCCTATAGGCTGAATAATGATGATTATCTTTATAAAAATAAGTTTAGTTTTCAGTTTAGTTAGTTTTAAGATTTTTGGGCGATATGGTTGGAGACCCGTCCCCAAAAACATTTATTATTTCCATCATTTCCCCAATCAACTTCCAAAAGTGGCGGAGGAGTTTTTCATTCCAAAGCTCTGGCTACCCCGTTACGGGATTTATAGCCGTGAGTATATGTACGTATGTATGTATGTAGTTTTCAAATAAAAATCATGTAGATAAAAAGACATGCTTTAAAAAGATCTATATCATTGGTGTCATGTTTCGCTAAATAAATGCAAAAATCTGCAGCAAAATAAAGATAACCTTAATTTTATAGGGAAAACCAAAATATCATATCATAACATATAATTGGATATGTTTCTAAAACCACTCGAACGCATTTAATAATTATATCATCAACGAAAGCCTCCAACCTTCACATATACTGTTGGAGACCTTTATTTCATTATCTTTTCTCCGCCCAACTTCCAAATATGGCTGAAGAATTTCTTATTTTGAAGCTCTGATTACCCCTTCTAGGAATTTAAACCCGTCAGTATATATAACAGACAGATAATCGAGACAATTCCACGGACAAATGGAAAAGTAAGTATCCGTAAATATACCTGTAAATCTAATTCAAATCTAAAAATATCTTTGTTCGTTATGCCATTACTTTTTTTATGGTGTATAACCCTGCACTTTAAGTAAAATGCAATTTAAGATGCGTTGTATTTTGAGCACAAAAAATAACAAATCATTTTTTATAATTTTTTTTAAAGATGAAATGCTGTATTGTGTAAATAGAAAAGCTGACCCTTCTTTTGCGTGTAAATATTAAATACACATCAACAAATATTAGACATCTGCTGCTAAGTCCCATTGTTGAAGATAATAACATATGACAACATAAAAATAAAATAAATTGTATAAAAAAAATATGTCTGTTTGTCTGACAAATCGTGCTTTAGGCCATTTTATGAGTAAATCGCCCACCAAAAGGCATAGAGGCACATCTTTGAGGCAGCGGTGGAAGATGCTTTGAGAATGGCTCTTACAGCTTTTCCGAAGGTGTGAAGAAAGAACATACTCGTAGCTTTAACAAAATTCCAATATTCATTTGTTCAAAAATATAGCTTTTTAATCAAACACCTGTGGGAGTCATGTTAGAGCGCACACTACTGCGGACTCACGCGCATACAGCAGCGTCTCACTCATATTCCTACATCGCGGAGTGTAAATGTTTTTCGAGTTAAGCATAGATACAAATTATAAGTTGGTACACAGCAGGGTGTACTAGCCAGTATATCTTTGCTGTTTCCATACACCTGTAATACGGTTAATGGGAATAAAAACATATCTCTGTTGCAGACCTCCTTATTATGTAAAAGCTATCTTGGTTATTCAATTTAGTTTGTGATTTGTCTTTCAAATATAATATCGTATATAATACACAAACACAACGAACCATTAGCATGAGTCATTGACGTTTGGAAAGATAAAACGAATACGGCATTTAGATCGATAAGTCAGATAAGATAATTTTTACAGGAATCTAGTATGGACATGAATCAGCAAACAGTATTGACTAAATAACGTTGTGTGAGTGTAGTGATTATGCGTCCGGATCCGGAAATGCCATACGAAATTGTGGATGTTTGTCCTGAGGAAACGAAAATCATAAATAAATGTCTGAAAGGTACGTTTTAATTCAAAAATATATAATTTTGTTTTGAGTAAGCCTTAGTTATTTTTGTGTACTTACTCTACAAACATCGAAATACGAATATTTAAAACAACAGCTGAGTAGCTTTATGTGCCTCCTCTAGCCCAAACAACCGAAGAATTTTTTTACCCGGAAGTTTTTGAAACTTACATAGTTTTTTTCATGTGAAAACGTAATAAGAAAATCCTGAAATGTCTGGTTTCTGGGGCTTAGGAGGTAGTAGTTTAGGAGGTAAAAGTGAGTTTTATTCAAATTCAGGGATATTTCTTATAATTAATATGAATTAAATTGTTAAAACAGTCTTATAATCGACTTTTATAAGTTTTATTTAGTATAACAACATGTGGTTAAAAATACCACGCTCCTTTTAATAGTCTGTCTTCTTCCCGCAACCCACCCTTTATCTCTAGCACTAGTCGCTCTTGATATATTTCTGCCTGAACTGCCTCTAGTGGATTTCCTGCCCCGGAATGTTGTAGGTGCTGGACCTCATCCTCATCCTGGTTGAGGACACACCGCTAGCACTAGATCCACTATATTCGAGGTGATCTAAGGCATTTACCGCAGCATATTCTTCAAAATCAGTAATTTGAAAAAAAAATATGAATTTCCATGTGCTAATAATTGTGCAGTTTGGTCATCCTTGAGGTTTTTATCAATAACTACAAAGAACTCAATTATTCGTATATAGAAAAACTATCATTGGTACTGGAAAAACATTAATTTCAAAAAACTCCATGTAGAACGTAATCATGTAAGGTTCAAATTATTATTAATTATTACATATAATATTTAATATAACATATTATCATAAACGTTCACGCCGTTTATCCCCGAAGGGGTTGGCAGAGGTACCAATACTCCTGAACTCACATGGCAAGCGCCATCTAGTTTCCAGAGAAGGTACCCACGTTTTGCTTAGACAGTGTACTCACGTGATAGGGTGCAGGCCTATCGCCGTTTTGTACGAATACACTGTCACATGACTAAGTACAACTCAGCCATGTGGGTTTCCTCACGATGTTTTCCCTCACCGTTAGCAACCATGATAAATTAACCACACATATGACTTTAGAAAAGACAAATTGGTGTAGGCCCGTCCCAGGATTGGAACTCACGCCCTTCTGTTTTTCGGGCGGGTGTTCTATCCACTGGACTATCATGTCGCTTTATAATATTTATATATAAATTTATATATTTATTTATGTATAAAATTACATTTAATTATAATATATAATATTTATAATTATTAATTAGCAAAAAGTTAATCTTATTTAATTAAATGATCGTAAACAATAAACGCATGAATTTAGCTTAAGAAAAAACACGCATCGGAGCGAGTGTGCGCGCCAAAAAATTTAACTATTCTTCACTTACACTACACTTCACTCACAAATTATTGTAAAAGGTCCTGCATTTTCCTGCAAGGATTTAGAAAGAAAGGAATAATCCCACGATCGATCGATCCCGGTTGCGGCTCAAAAAGTTGAATTGAGTACGTTTCGAAATTTTTGAAAGTAAAGTCTCACTATAGTATCAAGTCGGGGGGAAAGGGGTAAAGGTTTGCATGCAATATTGAGACCTGATAGTTTTTAAAATAAATAAATAGACTCCCTGTTATAACTTCTTTATTTAAAATTCATGTTAGGGCCTCAACGTGTTCAAAATTTACATTTACTTGGTATATTTTTTGTTATGTTTCATGTTGTTTCATTCAGTCCCTAAAGGATATTAAAGTGAACAACATAGGAAAGGCACATTGGCACATATTTTAGTAAGCAAATACTGCATTCAGCATCTTTCCGATATCTCAGACTACAACCCGAGTTACAATATAAAAATATTGTGACGGTAATCATAAGACAGTCTAGTTAATCAAAGCACCGTAAGCGCTTTTTTATGAGGTAATAAATTACTGAAAGGAATAACTGGTTAAAATACTTTTGAAAAAAAAAATTCTCTTCTGAGCTTTTGTAAATTTTGATAGATGTTACCATTGAGGAATAACCACCCTTGAAAGTTTCCCATGTTAGTCTATGGGAAACGTGGGAGAATTAAAAAGATGTTATTAAAGGAAAGAAAAACTTCGACACTGGCGGGGTTCGAACCCCGCCAGTGTCGAAGTTTTTCTTTCCTTTAATAACATCTTTTATTTATGAGTAATAATCCCCACATGAGGAATTCATGTCAAAAAACATTAAATTAGAATTAAAAAGCGTCGAGAATATAAAACGAAACATTAACGATCTTAAGGTAAGTAAAAAGCCAACATCACGCTGTGTTCCCAGGCGGTCACCCATCCAAGTACTGACAGGGCTAAGATGCTAAATTTGTAGTCGCTCGAGCGTCGTAGAAACCTATTGGATATTACAAGTTTTAATTTTAGTGGGGGAAAAAACATTTTTAAAAATAAAAAAAAATGTTGTATAGAAATATTCGAGCGCGCTACAGCACAAACACGATTTATATTTCTAATAACCATTATTTATTAATCTGTCGATTTGTGTAAGGGATATCGTTATTCTGGCCATTTAAAAAAAAAATTAACAACAATGTTCAGACTTAACACCTGCACAAATATTACGCCAAAACACCATCGCGCGAACATTGCCGTCACCAGCATCGAGCGCTTAAAGATTCTTCACCATCTCATCCCTTAACGCCACGCCCAAATCGTCAGATTATCCAGATATACAATGTAATTAACCTACCTTTACTTAATCTGACGCGCTCGAGTTTTTGGGATGATGGATATTATTTCACTAATCTGACGGATTCTCCTCAGCATACTCCCTATATGAAGAGTTCATACTCAGTAGAGGTACAGTACATTAAAGGGTACAAGGATTTTCCCTATTTAATACTCAGAGACGCTCGAGTCACTTCAAAAATCCCCGCTTCGCCTTTCCTACTATTGGCACAAGTGAGGGCAAACTTTCGGTATAGTATCGTGATTAATGACGTTTACTTTACTAAGAAAAATATTTCCGACGGTAAGGTCCTTTAAATTGAGTAACAAATAACTCTATATATAACTTAAATAAAATCGCAAATTACACTTAAAGGTATGTGTACCTTTTGAAAGAAAGGGAATAAGGGTGAATGAAACAAAAAACAAAGAAAAGTTATTTTTGAGAGAGAGAAGAGATTACAATAGATAATGTGATTTTAATAGATGGTAGCAAAAAGGAACAAAATAAATATTTAAATTCACTGGACTAGTTTTGCCTGAAAAAAATGTTTGCTACGAACACCAAAGTGAAAGATATTGAAGAGTTAAAAATGGCAATGCGGGGAAAAGAGCTATAAACAACCTGATGTTGAGGCAGTTGTTTGTAAAGCCTGGAATGGAAGTGGATATGAGTATAATGTAATTCTGGCTACTACGCTGAAGTTTGTTACTAATGGTGGAATGGCAAAAGCAGCATCAAAGCAGTTTAAATGAAAATAAAAGAAAAATTTTGAAGCATGTGATTGAAAAAAGATAAGATAATTTCAAAAAAACCCTAACTTTATAAATATATATACATACTTACACTCACGGCTATAAATCCCAAAAAGAGGTATCCAAAGCTTCAAACCTAGAACCTCAGCCACATTTGGAAGTTGATAGGGGACCAGATGGTAAAATAAAGTATCTATGATGGGTCTCCAATTTGCAAATCAAAGTTCATGATTCAAACTCATAACGCACGCCATTCAATGTTTTTCTCTTCTTCATACTAATGTTTGAAATTAAACATAATATTTTGAATAGGTTATCGACAGACCGATAGACTATACTCGTAGTTGCCACGCGCCCGCATTATCGTTCTTGCGTCACATTTATCACGCTGACTGTCAAATTGCGATAGTGATTTTCGATAACTTTATCGCCCGATTTCTGAATTGAGTATTCAAGCTGAGAACGACTTAAGTATCGTTTTGTCTCATTCAGTTGTTAAGATTTCAATGCGACAGAACGATACTTAAGTTGTTCTCAGCTGGATTACTCAATTTAGAAATCACTTCTGAAGTAGTTTTAAAACTAATTTCGTAAGTTGGTTACACCAGAAGTTTTGTATATTGATACATTTTTGTGAATAAATTACTATTCCCTTAACAATTTCAACTATTTTTGGATACCGATGAAGAATTATTCAAAAATGTTATGAAAAGCAGAGTCACCATACGTTATAGTTTTATTTTTTTTAACTTCCATTAGACTTGTATGGTGTACAAAATTTGGTTGAGATTCAGGCAAAAGAAGCTAATAAGAATCTTAATTTAATTTAACGTAAATGGGGTGCTGAAAATTTAATAATATCGTAGAAACTATCTTAGGATAATTTATGCCTACCCAAAATCAGAAATAAAAAAATGTGTAAAAATTTATGACAAATACTTTTTCTCCTACTCGATCATGCTACCCAATTCGGTATGAAAAGTTTTACAAAAGTGTTGCTGATTGCGAAACCATTTCGAGATATTATGTTTTTAAACAATATTTTCTTGAAATTAAATCAAACAAAGCTAAGATGACCGTTATTTTGTCAAAAAACTGCAACAGTATTTGACCTTGAGTGTTATTTCAAAGACATTTGTTTTTGCAGTTCATTAGTAAAATATCGAAAATCATAGGTATCTTTAGTATATTATCGTAATAATTTCATTTGAGATCACAAAGTCGTGAAATGTAATGCAATGAGCAACATTTTTATTAAACATTTCGCTTTATTTGCATGTCGTTACGTGATATTTTCGATCGATGACGTCATTAAGTACAAAAGTTGAACTTGAAAGATCATAACTTTACAATTACTCATTTTAAATGAAAAATATTCAAATTAGTTTTTTATTTTCATGTTTGCTATCGAATAAAAATATTTAATAAATACCAAAAAAAAACTTTGCATTCCGAATTATCATTATAATTTGAGATAAAACATAATTATTATTCAGTCAATCCACACTTCACACATAACACATTATGGCTTGACTTTCTTACACCACTGAGAGTGATTTCGCAACATTTTGCTTTATAGTGGTCAATAAGAATTATCGTTAATGACCATATCTCATAAATTACATTGTGGATCGTCTAAGATAACAGGGATTGCTATCCCCATCATCATGTTATCATCAGTGAGGAGATTTCTGATACACTAGATAGCTGATAGATAGATTGTTTAAAGCTTAATTTTTAACTTCCAAATTTGGCTGAGGAGTTTCTAGCTCTAAAACTCTGGCTACCCCATTTAAGGATTTATAGCTGTGAGTATATGAATGTATAGATTTACAAAATTTTGCCGATTAAGTCAACCTTTAGTCGCCTCTTACGACACCCGTGGGGTAGATAACGGTAGTAACATCCTAAGCCAGCACCAACCGAACGTAGTACAGTAAACAAAAAATATGCCAATTTTAACATACTTTGTCTTTGTCTTTGTGTTATCACTTACGATGATGACCGTGTATTAACGTTTATCTCCGAAGAAGAAATTTTACACACCCGGAAAGTACAAATACTAAGGAAATATTATGCATACTCTAACATGTTTTGTCTCACTCACGAACTTGACTGTGTGTGTGTGAAAAATATCATTGTAACACGTTCGGTTCATATGTTTTACTGCGAGTAACCAAAGTGTGGTATACATATTAAATTACATGGATATTTATACTTTACCCCCTCTCTAAGACTAACGATTCGTAGAACTCTGTAAATATCATCTATCAACAGAAGACATAATTAAACAGTTTCATCAATCCATCATCCGTCATGAGGTACAGATGGGTCGCTCATATAGAGAACTTACGTACATAGAGATGAAACGAAGAATGTTAATATCTGCTAGTGATTCAGTGTATTTCCACTGACTAAAGCGAAGCAAATGTATGACCAACAAAAGTCAGAACATCGAATCCACCAATCAGGGTGTAGGGACAACGTATTTTGACTATTAGGTTTTAGCGGAATTTTTTTTCAGAATTTTTTGTACTGAACTACGTTTTGTTTCCGCTCTATTTACTTAAGTCCTCTATGACATACGCCCGATTTCTAAATTGAGTAATCCAGCTGAGAACAACTTAAGTATCGTTCTGTCGCATTGAAATCTTAACAACTGAATTTGTGGATGTACACCCTGATTGGTGGATTCGATGTTCTGACTTTTGTTGGTCATACATTTGCTTCGCTTTAGTCAGTGGAAATACACTGAATCACTAGCAGATATTAACATTCTTCGTTTCTTCTCTATGTACGTAAGTTCTCTATATGAGCGACCCATCTGTACCTCATGACGGATGTTGGATTGATGAAACTGTTTAATTATGTCTTCTGTTGATAGATGATATTTACAGAGTTCTACGAATCGTTAGTCTTAGAGTGGGGGTAAAGTTTAAATATCCATGTAATTTAATATGTATACCACACTTTGGTTACTCGCAGTAAAACATATGAAACGAACGTGTTACAATGATATTTTTCACACACACACAGTCAAGTTCGTGAGTGAGACAAAACATGTTAGAGTATGCATAATATTTCCTTAGTATTAGTACTTTCCGGGTGTCTAAATACTAGTACTGTGATTATTAAAAAGTTTGTGTGATTATTAAAAGAAACGTTTTTTTATGTTATATAAATTTCAGTAAATTTAAAATTCATACATATTACATAAACATAAACGTTCACAACGAATATCCCCGAAGGGGTTGGCAGAGGTACTAATACTTCTGAACATCACGTGACTTTGTCAACTGGTGTTCAGAGTACCCACTTTTAGCATGGACAGTGTACTCACGTGATAGGGGGCAGGCCTATCGCCGTTTTGTACGAATACACTGTCACATGACTAAGTAAACTCAGCCATGTGGGTTTCCTCACGATGTTTTCCCTCACCGTTAACAACCATGATAAATTAACCACACGTATGTCTTTAGAAAAGACGAATTGGTGTAGGCCCGACCCAGGATTTGAACACTAGTCGTTTGCACGATAGCCGAGTGTTCTACCCACTGGGCTATCACGGTATCATATTCTCACGGCTATAAATCCCAAGAAGGGGTAGCCGGAGCTAAGGAATTAAAAATTCCTGGGATGGGTCTCCAACCACATCGCCCTAAAATCCCTTTATAGCCCCCATATCGTTAGTTCCCTCTAACGTATACCCTCCGGAAGAAATGGGGTAGTGCTATTCTAAGCCAACACTACCCAGCAGTCTGTAAGAAATAGTCTTGTCTACTGCATTTCATGCTTACTTGCATAAATTTATTGACTCCCGAACAATATTATCGTAAGACTTGAAAGTTATCTTGATATGTGGATTATGAAATATGAACTGAAAGTACTCTGTCAGTGTATTTTGAAGTACAAGACTGATAACAAAGTCGTTAAACTATGTTAAAAGAGCACGAATCAATCTATGTTTTTATATGTACATATCAAGAAATACGAGCAATTATTTTGCAAAATACATTTAAATGAAACAGTTAATGTATAGGAAAAAAATTAACAGTATTGTTATATACACAATGTCATATAACATTTTTAAAAATTACGATGTGGTCTAGTTGTTAGACAAGGTCTAAGGTCCTCGCCGTATGCCGCCGAATGCCGTTTTCGTCTCCCTACATGTTTAAGAACCCATATAATATATATGGCTTAGAGAATAACTTATAAGTACATTTTCTCTGGTGTGCTGGTAATAGGACCTTACGAACGCCAATAGTTATATCGTATGTTGAAATATTGTTGTTGTCAAAACCCTAATCACACAAATTTTTGACATTGACGATGACGTTCTTGCTTTGCTACTTGCAATCCGCGACACAATCAATATGCTCTAGCTAAGGCCAGTTATGAATCAAGTAATGTGAAAGCTACCTGACCTATCTAAATAAACTTGCAAAAAGATATAAAATCATCAATGCCTTAACTACTTTAGGAAGTTGACGGGGAGAAGATATTATAAATTAAAAGTCTTTCGTGACAGGTCTCCAACCACATCGTCCAACAAGTTTTGCAAAAGCAACATACCCTCAGTGGCCTCACAGGCCACTCGCTATATCCATTCATGAGAAGATATATGAATTTTCTAAAAATACTCTAAAAATTTCGGTTGGTATTTTCAGGTTACATGAAAGGTTTCATAAAATGCGGTCCAGCAGGCTATATAATGCCAAAAAGATTCAAGAAAAGTGCTCTAGCTATATACACTATGGATGTAAGGCCAGATGACATTTGGGTCATAACGTTTCCACGATCAGGTAAGCTTATAAATTAATATATTTATCCATATAGATAGTAATATGTGAAATCTTGTTATTGGCATTAAGTTATATATTTTGTTTTAGCTAGTAAGATATTAGGCTGTAAGTTTTCCGAAGAAAAAAAAAAAACCTTTACCTATTCTCACGGCTCTAATTCACAACAGAATGTAGCTATAGCTTTTATATCAGGAATTTCTCAACCACTTTTGGAAGTTGAGTGGCAATTAAAGGATGGTTGTAAATGGGTCTTCAGCCATATTGATCAGCAATCACTGGACAAAAATCAATACCCTCAGTCACTTTGTTTAACAAACCTATGGAATTAATGAGGTTGGTGCTATTTTCATCGAACACTATACTCAGATAGTTCTTTTTGTTATACGATTTTCATGGTGACGGTGGTATTGATATGCTAAGTTTACGTAGAGCTTAAAATTCAATAATTATAAAGGCAGAGCCCCCCTGCTTGGGAGGGTCGGGGGGCGCAAGCCCCCTGCAGACAAAGAAAAGCTAGGTCACATTTAGCTAGGTTAGGTTAGGTTAGATTATGTATTAAACGAGACTAAATGCCTGATGCATGCCTATATGCATACTTGCTTGCTTGCAACTTGCTTGCGTGCTTGCTACATATAGAGGACGGCGGGCGGGGTATAGTATACTACTTACATAAAATATGCCTGCAATATTATTCATAACAGTAGGTATCATTCAATACATCTGTATTTCAAATGTATGGAAAATGATTTATTGGAATAGTGATTATTAGGAAAAGCAATATTGCGAAATCAAGGTATATCTGGTTTTTAATTCTGTGGGAATCCGTTCTAGTGGTTAATCATAGTGATAGTAAAGAAAAAAAAGTTAATCGATAATCTGGAATGTAAGAATAAAGAAATTTCGGTGAAACAATATTATGGCAATTAAAAAAAAGGCGATTAGTTTTCGGTAGAATAATATTCGGGTTTAAAAGTTTCGGATATACAGCATGTAACCGTATAGAACTTGCGTAGAAAAAAGTCAACTTTTATTGGATGTTTAATAAAAAAGGGCATATAGGATATCAGCATCAAATTACATAGAATAAAAATTAATAAACCGTCGAACGAAAAAAAAAAAACGCTGTACACAATTACACGTCACACACACATGTCACACACAATTACATGTCTTGTAAGGCACCCATGTGTAAGATGGATTAATTCTGTCATAACATTAGATAATTTACTTTAATAAATAAAGGAAAGAAAAATTTCGACACTAGCGGGGATCATTACATATAATACATACATACATACAATACAATATTAGAGACTGTTATTGCCACTTTTTTGACTTTGGACGATAGTGGCATACCTCTTCAGCTTCGTTTACAATAATCAAGCTATTAATATTTGCTATTTTATTTCTTAATACTTCTTGCGCCTGCCTTTTTGAGCACACTGTCTCTTATTTGGTCCAAGTGTGCGCTCCGTGTGTCGTCTTCTATTCACACTACCTTCCACATTGGCTCTCTAGTTGTCTTTTACCAATTAACTATTATTTATCCTCTCTATATGCCCAGACCATCTCAACATTCCCTTTTCTATCTTTTTTACAATTTCATTTTTCACGCCGCAGCACCTGAAGTTCTACTAACTCAAAAACCTTAACTTTTGACAGGTACTACATGGACTCAAGAAATAGTATGGTTGTTAGAAAATAATATGAATTTTTATGAAGCGGAACAGAAACCATTATATGATAGATTTCCAATGCTCGAGTAAGTGTTAAAAATTATGCCATATTCATTCACAGCTTAAGTTTATAAGAGTTAAATTAATTAACCTCGTTTTCAGAATATCATCACAAGTTCCTGAAATTGGCAATTTTTTAGTTAAGGCAAATTTCATGAATCTCGGTGACTTTCAAGGACTAAACGCAGCAGTAAGAACACAGAGTTGGAAAATGATCGAAAATCTACCTTCTCCTCGCTTCATTAAGACTCATTTACCTTTATCGATGCTACCTCCAAATTTGTTGAATAGAGCTAAAGTAATTTATGTGGCAAGAGATCCCAGAGACACTGCGGTTTCGTATTTTTATTTGCACAAAATGGTTTACAAGAACTTGTATAAATCCACATTTAGTGATTTTTGGGAAGCTTTTAAACGAGATTTATGTAAGTATTTTTGAATGTAAGTGATGCCGTAAATTAAACGCACCACTACTGAAACAAAGTCATAGTGATGTCGTCGTCGTAATGGTGCTTGGAAAATTTTCATTTAAAACAAGCATTACCTGTGTTTTAGCATTATCATGTGTGTATAGCACTACCCCATTTCTTCCGGCGGGTGTACGTAAGAGGCGACTAACGGACTTGGGGCTTTTTAAGGGATTTTTGGGCGATGCGGTTGGAGACCCATCACCAACAACCTTTATTCTGTCATCTTTTCCCCACTCAACTTCCAAAAGTGGCTGAGGAATTTCTAATTTCTCAGCTCTGGCTACCCCTTGTAGGGATTCATAGCTGTGAGTATATGTATGTATGTATGTGTGTATAATGTTGTATGTTGCCTTAAGTTTGAGGGTTTATTATCTAAATCTTGATACTTAGGTAATTTTTTGTAAAATTTAATTTTTTATTAGTTTTTTTTGCGTAACTAGTAGTTTCATTAAAAGAAGTGTTAATAGCATAATAACTGATTAGTTGATGTCAGAAAATTATGCTTATATAATATTATACACGGCAGCCAATGTTGGGTATGGCAGGAAAATGGTTCCCTCAGTTTTCTTTTCGCGTTGCGCTGTTTATGTTACTCTTTGCTCTACAATAAGATGTATAAACGACGTGATAGCTCAGTGCTGCAGGTCCAAGCAAACCGTGGGTACTCTGAAAACCAGGTGACAATATCACCTGATGTTCAGAATTATAAGTGCCTCTGCCAACACCTTCGGGAACGGCGTGAATGTTTGAGTTTGAGTTGAAATTTCTTTAAAATGTTTATCTGTTTATTCATTTATATTATCTATTTTGCGTAGCTCAACATGCTTCTTGATTCAAAATAACAAGCAAACTGCCTTTTTCATTAATTGATGTTTTCCTGATTTTATCCAACATATTAATTTAGTGTGCCCTATTCCATGAAAGTTTGCAAAGTAGTATAGATTGTTTATTTATGATTTTAGTACCTTGGACACCCGCGATAAGTCATGCGAATGAAGCCTGGCTGCTCAAAGATCATCCTAATCTACATTTTATGTTTTATGAAGATCTGAAAAAGGTAATTAAATATAAGTATAAATTTCTAGTTCTTTTAGAAAGCGACTCAAATTGTTACAGACTTAATTTTTGTTTCTTTGTAAGATTTTGATTTTTTGATATTTATTGGAAAAAGGAGGTTCAAGGAGGGCTATTCAATGAAATTGATGATTTGTCAAAATTGATGTCAAGCTTTAGACCCATTTTAGGTCAGTTAAGATTAGCTTTCCTTCAGTTCCGTAATATCAAATAGTTTTACCTTTACTAATTGCAGCAACGCAAACGCCTTATATCTCCAAAGAAGTTGGCAGAGGTACTTCACGTGACATTTGTAACCTGGTGCTCAGAGTACCCACATTTTGCTTGGACAGTGCACTCACGTGATAGGGAGCAGGCCTATCGCCTTTCTTATACGAATACACTGTCACATGAATTTGCCCTCATAGTTAACAACTATGATTAATTAACCACACATATGACTTTAGAAAAGACAAATTGGTGTAGGTCTGACCTGGGATTTGACCCCCATCGTCGTCACGATAAGTATAAAAATCCTGGCCAATAGGCATGATGACAAATTTTGAGAAACTATTCTATAATATTTAGAAATATATATTAATTACTAGCTGACCCCACAGACTTCGTACTGTCAAAAGTGTAGACTTTCACGTAGTCAAACTGAAATATTTAACTGACCTGTTGAGGGTCTCTGTCATTCGATGAGAAAAAAGATGTTTTTCATAGTGTCCTCACAATTTTTTCACTTTATAAATTTTAAGTTTATAAGTATAGTAGTTTCGGCTGAGCATTGATTCTTAGTCTGTTTAACCATTTTTAAAAAAAAAATATTGATCTCTTAATTTTTCTGGGATAAAAAGTGTCCTACCTATTGTGTTGATTGGGGTCATTATCTGGCTTCCTGTAAATTTTATTTTAAATACGTTCTGTGAATTAGTCTTCATTTAGATACAAACACACAAACATCTAAACTTTCACATTTATAATATTAATAGGATAAGGCTTAAACATAAGCTTCTCGCGCAGGTGACCTCGCTCGCCGGCCAGCGCAGCGTCTTGTCTTGCGCTTCATGCACGCGTGTAAATTTTGTTACGGAGTAATTTAAAAATTGTATTATCTTCTAAGATGTTTATTTAAATTAAGTGATGTCAAGGACAATTTTGTTCTCAATTAAATACTCTCAATCAACAACATATTTATTTGGATAAAGATTAATATTATGTTGATAAAACATTATGGCAATTATGCATTAAATTCGACCAAATTTATTTACCATAAAAATGATTATAGTAAGTGAAACTTAAAAGTTAGACATATACTGTCGCGGGCATTTTTTTAGATCATTTAAAAAGAAATAATTCTTTCGTACATTTTTTTGGGTAACTTAAACCGTTTACGCAGCGCACACAACGGAAGCCTTAGTATGAATAATTATCCTCGTTTTTGCAACATTATTCGCTGATAGTTTGCTCCTGTTGGCCGCAGCGTGATGATATATAGCCTAAAACCTTCCTCAATAAATGGACTATCCAACACAAAAATAATTTTTCAATTTGATTGGGTAGTTCCTGAGATCCTAGCGTTCAAACAAACAAACTCTTCAGCTTTATAATATTAGTATAGATAATAAACATAATATTTCTGCGAAAAATTTAGGTTTAGTACTTAAAAAATAGTTTTTGATTCATAAATTTAATATTTGCACCAAAATGCGTCAAAGTGTCATGGCGTCGCTTGCTTACGTCATTAAAGATTACAAGAAACAGTGTGACCATTTGTGGCAGATTTTTGCCATTTTGGCAGATTTGGACCCAAAATTTAAGCCCATAATAAAATGACAATATCTATGTATCAGCAGATCAAGCGGGAAATCCCCGTGTAATCTGGGTATCAACAAAGACGTAGGAACAAAGGTTGTCAGATTTGGAATATATTTTCTAGTAAATATTTTCTAATTACCTTACTTAAATTATTTATTGTTCATTTTCATGCAATTTTATTTAAAACTAGCTGACCCAACAAACTTCGTACTGTCAAAAGTGTAGACTTTCACGTCGTCAAACTGAAATATTTAACTGACCTGTTGAGGGTCTCTGTCATGCGATGAGAAAAAAGGTGTTTTTCATAGTGTCCTCACAATTTTTTCACTTTATAAATTTTAAGTTTATAAGTATAGTAGTTTCGGCTGAGCATTGATTCTTAGTCTGTTTAACCATTTTTTAAGAAAATTTATTGCTCTCTTTTTTTTTCTGGGATAAAAAGTGTCCTATTGTGTTAATTGGGATCATTATCTGGCTTCCTGTAAATTTTATTTTAAATACGTTCTGTGAATTAGTCTTCATTTAGCTACAAACACACAAACATCTAAACTTTCACATTTATAATATTAAAAGGATAAGGCTTAAACATAAGCTTCTCGCGCAGGTGACCTCGCTCGCCGGCCAGCGCAGCGTCTTGTCTTGCGCTTCATGCACGCGTGTAAATTATGTTACGGAGTAATTAAAAAATTGTATTATCTTCTAAGATGTTTGTTTAAATTAAGTGATGTCAATTTTGTTCTCAATTAAATACTCTCAATCAACAACATATTTATTTGGATAAAGATTAATATTATGTTGATAAAACATTATGGCAATTATGCATTAAATTCGACCAAATTTATTTACCATAAAAATGGTTATAGTAAGTGAAGCTTAAAAGTTAGACATATACTGTCCCGGGCATTTTTTTAGATTATTTAAAGATAAATAATTCTATGATACATTTTTTTGGGTAACTTAAACCGTTTACGCAGCGCACACAGCGGAAGCCTTAGTATGAATAATTATCCCCGTCTTTGCAACATTATTCGCTGATAGATTGCTCCTGTTGGCCGCAGCGTGATGATATATAGCCTATAACCTTCCTCAATAAATGGACTATCCAACACAAAAAGAATTTTTCAATTTGATTGGGTAGTTCCTGAGATCCTAGCGTTCAAACAAACAAACTCTTCAGCTTTATAATATTAGTATAGATTAGCATGATTTTATTAAAACCTTTGATATCTGCCAAAATCTGCCACATTTTGAAATCGTTAGCATAATATGCCACAGCTTAAATTTTGTGTCCAAATCTGCCAAAATGGCGGAAATCTGCCACAAATGGTCACACTGGCTCAAACGTGACGTCATGCGCTCTGATTGGCGTTCAACATCTCATGGCGGATTGCCGTATTTAGCGATTTTATTTTATCGATTATAATATTCATCTTGCTTTTAATTATGAAAAGAATCAGAGTTTTAGAATTAGGAATTTTGAAATAATATACACACAAATTATTTCAATGAAATTTACTTGTTGTCATCATGCCTATTAAGGGTTTGGTGTTCCGTTCTACCCACTGAGTTTTTACGGTTGCCATTGCAAATTGCAAGTACGAAATAAAAAATAATTTTTTTGAAGGGTTTTGTCCATGTTTTGTCACAAAACAATGCAGCCATATTTTATAAGTAATGATCAGTAAAAGTGGAAAAGTTACTAATTAAATACTAAAAAAAGATGAAATTTTCCGTAATTTTAGAACTTCATGATTACTTAATTTTCTTTATTTTCAGGACCTAACTCAAGAAATCCATAAATTAAGCGGATTCTTAGGCCGCAAATACACAGATAGTCAAATACAAAATCTCAAAGACCATGTTAGTTTTGAGAACTTAAAAAAGAATAAAAATGTGAATAACACCATAGCAACAAAAGAAAAAAGTTTGCAGTTCGTAAGAGAGGGTAATAAATAAACGACACTTCTATGTAAATTTTTTTTCAATAAAATAAAATGGACATCTATGAACTCACACACACATATACTCACGGCTATAAATCCCTAAAAGGGGTAGCCAGAGCTAAGGAATTAGAAATTCCCCAGCCACTTTTGGAAAGTTGAGTGGGGAAAAGATGGTGAAATAAACGTTGTTGGTGATGGGTCTCCACTCCTTATAATTTTATTTTATTTATTTTCAAGGATATGGTAAAAATGCAATACCTCACTGAAACGCATGTTCATGTTTGTTAGTAGTTTATTATTTTTAACTAGATATAACTATGATTGGATTGTTGTATTGTTAGTGTAGATTAACGCATAGTTATCAGTTTCACCGTGTTGTTGGACATCTATCTCACATGACTATAATTTATTGACCTCCCCATTCAAAAGTTGCCTGGAAGAGATCGCTTTTAGTGATAAGACCGCTAATTATACTTTTGTTATTTAATTCTGTGTATTTTTAAATGTTTCTCCATATTTGATGTGCAATAAAGAGTTTTCTCTTCTATTCTATTCTATGTTTGTGCGTTTTATATTATTATAATAATTTATGTATAAGTACGTTTATTATTTTGACATAACCAGTTATTATTTATGACCACCAGGTATTAGTTATTTAAAACCGTAGACAGAGAATAACAATAGACTCAGGGGAAGCGTGTCGGCAAGTGAGATGGGTAATACAAAATAGTGTTGTTACTCAAAATAGTTTTCCCCGTATTGTGGGTAATTTTACAATTTTTTTTTTAACTTTATCTTCGAAATTTTCCAATCAATTATTTGATTATTATTATCATTATAGTAGTTTTTTATTGGTTATTAGTCAAAGTAAGTCCAAAACATATAGAAGTTAACCTATGAACCGTGTATCCAAACGATCTGCATCTTCGTCGTCATCGGGGGCTGATGAGTCCCGCGCATAGATCACACACATCCCGAAAACTATATCAAATTAGAGCAAAAAATATTTACTATCCATCAAAATAAGGTCAACCCTCCGAAGGGAATGCAGATCCTTTAATTAGATACATAGTACTATATGTAATACTATACTATATGAAAACCTCTAATTAGATAGTTTTACATACTTGTACTGTACACCCAAACGACGAAAATTTGATGATGACGCAGTATGCTGAAAATTTTCCATTGTATCAATGTTATCATTAGATTCATTAATCTGAAATCAAAATATAAAATAATTATTGTATAGGACTTGGGACGTGGATTAAACACTTAATAATATTAGCGATAAACACAATATAGTCTTTCATACTTGTACACCCAAACGACGAAAATTTGATGATGACGCAGTAGGCTGAAAATATAATGATAACAGTAAAGTTAATTTCTTTTTCTTAAATAAATACTTTTTTTCAAAATGAAGACTACAAATTTTGGAGTATTTTGTAGGAGTCCAGTTAATTTTTCCAGTTGATAGAATCCATTCTCTTAAGATAATATTATCTTCATTTGGGAAACTGTAAAAATATCTACTCTTCATATACCCACATTAACAAGAAAAATAGCACATGCCATGGAATCCTTTTTAAGAACTAAATAATAAACATCCTTTATATAACTTATATTAGTATATTGAAATACATATAATTATTTAATCCAGGGTTTTAGGGTAAATAAAATACTTATGCTGGCAACATTACAATGATAGAGATTTTAGGTTATCAAATTTTAAATATAATTTTCATGCATTTGCAGTTTATTTTTCTGCATAAATTAGATATGTATGTGTCATAAATAGAAAATATAACAATCTTACACCGTTATTATTCTAAAACTAAATGGTACTTACGAGTGGAAAGACAAATCTGGTTGCTTAGTTTCGCTATTACTTTTACACGATATAACACTGCACCTGACCATTTTATTGAATGTTTAATTATTTCTAATGTTAAATTATATTTCTATTTATTGCCAGAACCGATCTCACATAAATAATTAACTAAAACATCAACGAAATTCTTAATTTTTCTGCTTTTCAATTCAAAAATGGTTTGTTTATTTTGAAAAAGTCAAACGGTTTGTTTAGCAAAGTACTTTGCCGGCTTGGCCAGCAGTAAGGGACACCAAATTATATGGTCATGTCTCACTTACTCTTAGTATTTTTAACATTTATTTTCTCCGTCTAGTGCGAGTGAAACAAAATATATGCAGATGTCTATTGTAATTCTCTGTCTACGTTTAAAACAGTGAAACTTCAAATAAAAGAATTCATAAAAGTTGTCACTCAAAACCGGTCCTAAATGAATATCAGTATTGTGAGTCAATCTCACAATTTTAAGCTTAGGCAGGGCTTTTTCGACTGAAGGGTATAATCTGCTATATATTATTTTGTATATGCGATTGTTTTTTGTTATAGAATAGAATATAATTATAAAATAATAGCTCTTTATTCAGAAAATGCTCCAAGAACTGAGCACTGCTAGCCTTGAGGTTGGACTAAATATGAATCGGTCAAAAACCCAACTACAGACTAACGATGAAAAGCGTAAGGTAGTGGTAGATGAGCAGGAAATACAATACGTCGACGAGTACATCTACTTGGGCCAGATAGTGTCCTTTAAAAACAGGCAGGAGAGAGAAATCGAATGCCTGGAAGAACTACTGGTCCATGAAGAAGGTGATGAAACGTAAACTTCCGTTAACCCTGAAGCGTAAACTTGTCGACATGTGCATCCTGCTAATACTAACTTATGGCGCAAAAACGTGGTCTTTGACCGAACGTCAAACATCCAAACTTAAGGTTTGCCAGCGAGCAATGGAGCGCAGTAGTCTGAGTGTCAAACGCACAGATCGCATTCGAAACACCACACTGCGCTCAAAAACTGGGATCACTGATGTAGGAGTTCAGACCACTAAACTCAAGTGGACCTGGGCCAGACATAATAAAATAGCCACTGAATGGGTGCCTACAGATGATTACCGGCGTAGGGGAAGGCCCCAGAAGAGATGGAGGGACGACCTGAACAGGTTCAATCCAGGGTGGATGTTTTTGTGTTGTGGATGAAAATTGTGAGGCCTATGCCCAGCAGTGGGAAACAAACTAGGCTATATTAGTCGCTAGGCAATATAGGTCGAAATTTTTCTTTCCTTTATTTATTAGTAATAAATCTTAACTTACCTGTTTTCTCAGATTCCTTGCTAATTGTTGTTCACTTATATTTGAGATCCGGTAGTGGCAGACACACTTAGATATCAACCTCCGTAAATAATAATTAATTTTAATAATATCCATCCAGTGTAAGAACGTTTAATGGGCCATACAGTGTTCAGTTTCCCTCAAAGTATCTGTGTAAGTGTTATCTCAGCGTAACTGTGAGTACTTTCAGACATAATTAAACAACAGTGAAACATAACCTCAAAAGTACCGGCTAAACACAAAATAATAAACTTCCGCAATATTATCTGGAAAACATAGTACTTAGATGGTCTTGCTGGCCCCTAAATACTGGAGAGCTAACCTGTTACGTCCTCATTATATCAAAACAGCTCAATGACACGACAAAATAATAGTGCATAAATAAACAAAGATACCTAGTTCCGCTACCTGACACCGTGTCGCGACCGTCTACGCCACTTACACCTGTTTACACTGTGTATCATCGCATCATCAACTTCCGCTACTCACCAACAGAGGGCGTTACCGGTATCTAAAATCATGGATTGCTCCAAATGCTTTAAGCTAATGAAGGCAGAAGAAAGTCTCAAATGTGCACAATGTTTGGTTTATTGGCATTTCCAATGCTTCGGACTAACGGAGAGTGAGTTCAAAAAGATACTCCCTATGAACAAACCCAAGTGGAGATGCACTAACTGCAAGCAGCCGAAAAAAACTAATAGCCCCCAGGTCACCCTCCTTCGAGTGGATCCAATTGATGGACAAGCACCCTCCTCAATTGTGAACATTGATTCTGCTAATTTCATGAGCTACATGGATAAAAAATTCGACGCCATAGAAGAGAATTTTTCCGCTCTTAAAAGGTCGTTCTCAGACAAGCTGTCAGCGCTGACGAAAACAGTGAGCTCGTGGGAGACGCGCATTCAAAAGCTAGAGGCTCAAGCCGAAAATTCTACCAAGCTGAAGGAAGAAATTGAAAGACGTGACACCGAAATCTCATCTCTGAACACCGTGATACAATCACTACAAGAGCAGTTCAACGCTCAAGAACAAAACTATCTTCGCAACGAGCTCGAAATAACTGGAATTACTGAGACCGAGAACGAGAACCTCAACCACGTCATAAGTGTTACTGCTCACAAAATCGGACTTGACCTGCTGCCAAGCGACATTGATAGAGTCATCAGAGTTGGCCCGAAAATCAGCAGCTACAGACCGTCCGCGGAGCCCCGCCCTATCGTCGTGTGCTTCATACGCAACACAAAACGAAACGACATGATGAGGGCGGCTCGAGTGAGAAGAAATATCACAACTGAGGATCTAGAAATCGCGGGGCCACCAAAGAGGCTCTACTTCAACGAAAGACTGACTAAAACGAACCGCAAACTTTTTCGTGAAGTTAGAATCAGGGCTAGACAACTTGGAATCAGATACACTTGGGTCAAGAACGGAAACATATACACGCGCAGGGAAGAGGAAAAGTCTCCAAAACAGATCTGTAACTTTGACGACATCGACCGCCTCCTCGGAAAAGCGTCAGCTCAGCCGTCACCAGGTCCATCAGGCGCGGCCGCCGCCGCCTCCGCCGCCCGACTGTAAACTGCAAACGCCGTCAGCAATTATTCCGTCCTCAGTTAGTTCCTATCCTAATGTGCCAAAGTGTGAGAATGATGATGGTAGTGTTATAATAAGGAAGAGTATATTAAAAATCTCTTATATAAGCCTTATATTAGGTTTAATTAGTTGTCTTAGCTTAGTTGCTCAAACAGGAGCTATAAAACTAATACTAAATGAAAACCCCGCTAGGGACCCAATATTAAACTTTTGTATATTTATCTATCGTATATTTATCTTTATCTATCTTCAAAAACATAATTCATATATATTTGTGTATATATCTACTACTAGAACATTATTTACATGGGTAATAATAAACAAGAACTCCGTAACTACTTACAAGCACCTCTGCTCCGGCTACATGCGTGAACAAAACAGACACAGCTTATACGTACTCCTTTTTAAAAAATATAAATGGCCACCCTAGATATTGTGTCCGACTTTGATAACGCACTAGACCCTACTTGTCACGCAGTAGACGTAGCTGAGGATTGCAAGAGATACACACAAAAAAGCCACGATTTTAGGGTTCTACTTTTCAACATAAGAAGCCATAGCTGTAATTTTCCGAACTTCTTAACATTACTAAAACGACTCGAGATAAAATACGACATAATAGTGCTTACTGAATGCTGGTTAGGCAAAGATCCGTTGATAAATTCGATAGAAGGTTACTCGCACTATTACACTACTAAATGTATTAATCAAAATGGTGGTGTTATAGTATATGTTACAAATGAATTACAAGCTAACGTAAGTGAACCCTTCTTTGAAGAAGCCGATTGCCTTAATATAAACCTGTCAAATAATTTCACTCTAATTGCCATTTATCGTTCACCCTCATTTATCCAAATTGATCAGTTCATTAAATCCCTTGACAGCCTCCTCGAATCCCACAAAAACAAACAGAACATTCTCTTAATGGGGGATATCAATATTAACATTATGCCTGATACCTCTGACTTGAAGAAATCGGAGTATTTATGCACAACTGCAGAACATGGACTTACACCTATAATAACACAACCTACTCGAAACTCTACTTGCCTAGATCACATTCTGATCAAAAGCAAATGCACAGTAGAATCACTTGTATGCAAAACCTCAATTTGTGACCACGATTTACCAATGGCCTTCATAAGTACAAACTATAATAATCCAAATCGTAATCGACAACGTAATAAAACGGATTATAATGCTGTTATCGCAGACTTAGAAACAGTAGACTGGTCAGAAGTTACATCCACATCTAACGTTAATGAAGCCACTAATATATTTGTAAATCTTATAAAAGCATACATTGATAAACACACAAAACTTATTACAGTTAATCGATCCAAGTTTAACTGTAAACCTTGGATAAGCCCTGGACTAATACGCTGTATGAGGCATAGAGATCGCTTACATTTGAAAAGTAGAAAATCGCCAAATAATGCAACCGCTAAGCTAGTATACACAAGGTACAGAAACTTTTGCAATAAATTACTACGTACACTTAAAGCCAAATACGAAAATAACCTTCTAAATGAAAGTAAGCAACACCCAAAGAAGCTATGGAATGCTATCAAGTCAATCTGTGAAATGTCACCTAAGCACAATTCGGCCGTCGAACTCATTTCATCGCAAGGTAAGGAGACAGACTCTCTTAACCAATGCAATAACTACTTCGCGACCATCGGAAGTACTCGTAATTTAGCTGACAAAATCATAAAAGCAATAGGTAAAACCGAAATCCAACTAGCAGCCCAAGCTAAAGCCCCATCATCACCCATTTCCTCTTTCTTTTTGACACCCACGGATCCCTATGAAGTTTCCACCCTCATTAAACAACTAAGGAATGAAAGTGCGCCAGGACTTGACGGTATCAAAAACCCTATTCTTAAGAACATCAATAAATCCATCGTCACACCTCTAACTCACATTTGCAATATTAGTCTTTCGAACGGTTGCTTCCCTGACACATGGAAAATGGCAGCAGTCACGCCAATACATAAAGCCGGAGACAAAAGTGTTCCTTCAAATTACAGACCAATCTCACTACTCTCAGTGATCTCCAAGCTACTTGAGAAAATAGTAAACTACCGGCTCATGAATTATGTAGAGCAAAATAACCTCCTCTCTCCCTTTCAGTTTGGTTTTAGGCGTGGACGCTCCACTGAACATGCAGTCACTTCACTGCTCAACACCGTCACAGCACACCTGGATCAGGGAAGATGTTGTCTAGGCGTCTTCCTTGATCTAGCCAAGGCGTTTGATACGGTGTCAATCCCTATACTTACCCAAAAACTGGAAAATCTTGGAATAAGAGGTCAATCTCTAAAATGGTTTAAAAGCTACCTTTCTCATCGAAAGCAACTTACCAAAATAGGAGAATTTTCCAGTGATCCTTCTTCTATAGATTTTGGAGTGCCCCAAGGCAGCATATTGGGACCAAGTTTATTTATTATCTACATGAATGACCTGGGGTCAGCAGTACCACAGACGAACATAACTAAAACTATCTGTTATGCTGATGATACGGCGATGATTTTTGTCGGGGATAGTTGGGAACAAACTTTCAAGGTAGCCGAAGAAGGCCTAGGTAAGGCTGCTGACTGGCTCTCCAACAACCTATTAACGCTCAATGTAGCCAAAACAAAATATTTGAGTTTTCATAAGACCAAAGCTTCTCAACCCAATCCTGATCGACTGCTGACAATGCACAGATGTCACCCACCAACAAAAGACTGCTCCTGTGAAGTCATTGAAAGAGTAGACTCAATCAAATATCTTGGCATAGTACTGGATGAAAAACTAAACTTTGCAAAACATATAGAATACGTATCAGGAAGAGCCAGAAAACTTATTCATATAATGCGACTACTACGTAACGGTGCCAGTAAAGAGATACTCCTAAACGTATACACAGCTCTTTGTCAATCAGTCTTAGGGTACTGCATCCCATGCTGGGGAGGGTCTTCCAAAACAAACATGTTAGTGTTAGAGAGAGCTCAACGCTCAGTTTTAAAGGTCATGTTAAAAAAACCAAAAAGATTCCCGACTACTGAGCTCTACAAAGAATGCCAGGTACTTTCTGTACGTCGACTTTTTATTTACAGAGCATGTCTGCTGCAACATCGTATAACTCTCAACTCTCCAGACTACATCAAACTTCTACAAAAAAGAACTTTCAAAATAAATGTACCAGCTTCTAACACGCGATTTTCACAAAGATTTCCGACGTTTCTCCATCCTTTTTTGTACAACCAGATCATAAAAACCTGTGACATAAAATGCGCAACAATTCAAGAAACAAAGAAATTGATAAAAACGTGGCTCCTCAAGTTAACTTATGAAGAATCCGAGGAGTTATTAAACATACCCAGATAATCATAAATTATGTCGTACATATACGTATATATGAGATTACTTATTTATTTATTTATTTACTACGATTTTATGTATTATTATTATTTATGTATTATTTACTCTACACAAAACTATCTTTTGCGTAAGTATCTAATTATACTATGTATAAATATTATCTATATTATATTATGCTATGTATTATACAAATATTTTACTATATTTGACACTTTCCTAGATAATAGATTGAATGATTGTAACTATTTTTTTTTCTCCTTAAGCCTTTAACAAATCAACACAGTATTGTGTTGATTTTGTATTTTAGATTAGAATTTAAAATTTTCTTTTTATTTACTACGCCACCTGCGAAACCCTGTTTACGCTTTTATGTAACATGCCTACCATGTCCCCCACGATACAGGCTATGCCTAGTGTAGGGGACAACGACCACTCCAATTGTAAAATTTCGTCACCTAATTACCAAATATCACCTAAAGGTACCTTTGTAATGTAAACTGTTGTTATTTTGGTTATTGCTGGTGTAAAAATAAATATTTTTCATTTTTCATTTTTCATTATATAAAAAAAAATCTTTTTATTGCACATCCAACACAAATTTACAAAATTAATGATTCAATATACGCACTTTACAATAATGATTGTTTTGTGTGTATATTTGATGTGTTTATTTTTACTATGTGCTCTTAATGAGAGTAAATTATAATAATAATAAATACTTTATTGCATACAAATACACAACACACAAACAGTATTTAAAAATACAAAACAGTCAATGTACACAAAAGCGGACTTATCGCCTTAACGCGATTTCTTCCAGTCAACCTTTATGGTTAGGAACAAATTAATAAATCTTTAATTTAAATCATTAAAATGATAATTAAAATATAATTATTCTTCTTCTATTTGCAAAAAACCATCTGTTTGGTTAAATTATTAGTATCTTATTTCAAATATTGTAGATTGTGCGATGTAGCGATGGCTTGGAATGTCACTATACCCTTTCTACCCACGAGTGTCGTAAGGGCGACTTAGGGTATGGGGCTTTCTGATTGGTTTTTGGCGATGTGGTTGGAGACCTATCAACGACAATACTATAATAATAATAATAATCGTTTATCACCCAATTGAAATTTTACAAATACATAATACCAGCGGCCCCACACTAGGCAAGCCTGTATCGTGGGTACCAAATACAAATAACAATTCCAATTTTGCAAAGTGAATTAAATTATAATACATTGATAAAATATAATTGAAAATTTATAGAATCTAATACTTATTAAAATATACACTTAATCCATTTAACTTAACACTAAATACAAACAAAATCATAACATTATGCAAATAAATTAATAATAATGTAGTAATTGTAAATTATTATAATGAACAATAATATCAATAAGAAATTCAATTTATTAATAATTTATTCAAAATGTCTACAACACTCTGAAAAGTACAATTGAAATATTAAGAAGATTCGTGTTTTTACATTTATATTCTGAAATATAACTGTGTGAGTAGGTGTGTGTGTGAGTCTGTGTATGAGTGTGAGAGCGGGTGTATGTGTGTGTGGGTATGTGTGTGTGTGTGTGTGTGTGTGTGTGTGTGTGTGTGTGTGTGTGTGTGCGTGTATGCGTGCGAATGTAAGTGTAAATAAGTGATTTATTAAGTTTAAGTGTCTCAACATTTTCAAGATACAATTCGAATCAAATTTTCAATTTTTGAATAATTCATAGTCATGAGCCAATTTTTTACCTTTATTTTTACCTCCCTCTTTGTACAATCTCGTATATCATTAATTTTTAATATTTCATTGCAGATACTTTATTTCTACCATCTTGTCCCCTATGAACTTCCAAATATGGCTGAGGAATTACTCTGGCTTCCCGATTTTGGGATATATACCCGTGAGCATATGTACATACATACATATATACTTACATATAACATAACATAATATAACATAACATAAACACTCACGCCGAATATCCCCGAAGGGGTTGGCAGAGGTACTAATACTTCTGAACATCACGTGACTTGTCACCTAGTGTTCAGAGTACCCACGTTTTGCATGGACAGTGTACTCACGTGATAGGGACGTATATACATATACTCACGGCTTTAAATCCCTAGAAGGGGTAGCTAGAGCTAAGGAAATCGAAATTCGCAGCCATGTTTGGAAGTTGCATGGGGAAAAGGTGGTGAAATAAAGGTTGTTGGTGATGGGTCTACAACCGCATCGCCCAAAAATCCCTTAAAAGCGCCAATACCGTTAGTCGCCTCTTACGTACACCCACCGGAAGAAATGGGGTAGTGCTATTCTAAGCCGACACTACACAGCAATGTATGTATATATATTTAAATTAATACCTACTTTTCTACCCTACCTATTTTTTTTGTGTTTCAGGAAAGTCTGGTGGATGGAAGAACTATTTCAATGAAAAGATGGCTGCTGAGGCAGAAGAATATCTTCAACAGAGATTATCATCGGTATCCATACGCTACCCATCAATTCCAGTTCACATGAGTTACGATTGTAACATGAATACCTACTTATAATATTAACTATGAACCATAAGTTTATGGCATGATTCTAAACCCTCATGTACCTGTTTTTAGATGTTAAATAGTGTAAATATTTGATTAAATATGTGCGTAGAAGGCTAAGATTTATGAAAGCTTCTGTTTGGTGTCTTAAAAAATCACAATCAATGTTGGACACCAAGGTTATAAGAAGTATATTAACACATACATATACTCACGGCTATAAATCCCAAGAACGGGTAGCTAAAGCTAAGGAATTAGAAATTCCTCAGCCACTTTTGGAAATTTGAGTGGGGAAAAGATAATAAAAATAAAGGTTGTTGGTGATGGGTCTCCGACCGCATCGCCCAAAAATCCCTTGAAAGTCCCAATACCGTTAGTTGCCTCTTACGTACACCCACCGGCAGAAATGGGGTAGTGCTATTCTAAGCCGACACTACACAGTTATAAACTAAACTAAAACGCCTATATTATAAGTAAGTAACACAAAGTTAAGTTGAATAATTTTGGAGACCCATCACCGAAAAACCTTTATTTTTACCATGTTTTTTCCACTCAACTTCCAAAAGTGGCTGAGGAATTTATAATTCTTTAGTTCTGGCTACCCATTCTAAGGAAATATAGCCGTGAGTATATGTATGTATGTATGTGTGTTTATTAATGAGGTTTTAAAGCTACGGCTTTAATGTTGCTGCCATTACATTCAAGATGAGTAAATGATTTCTAACTTAAAATTGTTAACTTTAATTTTAGTCATTATAATTAAATTCTTTTTGAGTATCCATGTGCAGAATAAGTGTCTCATCGTTGTTGTTTCGAGATGCCATTATTGTTTCTGAGGATGAAGGAAAGCTTTACTGTGTTTTAAATTTTAAAATATAAGTTTATTTTTGTTGTTACTACGTTACTTAATAATTATAACTTGTGTTTTACGAATAATTACAGAAATTATACTGGAATGGAGTTGAGATTTTGATATTGTTTAAATTTTTATTTAGTTGCAATTTTGACAATAGTTGCTCCCATATAAATTAAATAAGTTACAGCGCTATCTTTTTGATGATGATACTAAAAGTCCAATACTCACGGTTTTAAATAAAATCAACTTCTCTAATGTGGTTGCGTAATGATAAAAACATCCTTTTATAAATATACACAGTAAGTATATATAAGCAACCGTGATAGCCCAGTGGGTAGAACACTCGGTTCTCGTGCAAGCGACTAGTGTTCAAATCCCGGGTCGGGCCTACACCAATTTGTCTTTTCTAAAAAGACATATGTGTGGTTAATTTATCATGGTTGCTAACGGTGAGGGAAAACATCGTGAGGAAACCCACATGGATGAGTTGTACTTAGTCATGTGACAGTGTATTCGTACAAAACGGCGATAGGCCTGCCCCCTATCACGTGAGTACACTGTCCATGCAAAACGTGGGTGCTCTGAACACCAGGTGACAAAGTCACGTGATATTCAGAAGTACCTCTGCCAACCCCTTCGGGGATATTCGGCGTGAACGTTTATGTTTATGTTATGTAAGTATATATATGTCCTATACTTGCTAAAATTTACGAAAAAAGATAAATAGAGCTAGTATAAAAATAAAACTATAACCAAAAACCGCCAGGATTATATTAGTTTGAACAATAGGCCTAATTTTCAGTCATCCTTTTAAAATAAATATCTGTAAAGATGATATTTTCGTGTCTGTAAGGCCCAGAACACACGGTTAACGTAACTGCAACAAAACTGCTACTCACAGTTACTTTCGAGTTGCATCTTAGTTTCTGCCTTAGGCTCCTTTGAGAAACCACACGTGACGCGAAGCTTAGAACGCGATTGAAACGCATTTCAACTCATATCAGTTGCATTTTTAACCTGCGTGTGAGAAACTCGGAATTCGGTATGCAAAGTTTTTTTTTGGTATTTATTAAACATTTTTATTCGATAGTAAACACGAAAATAAAAGACTATTTTGAATATTTTCCATTTAAAATGAGTAATTGTAAAGTTATGATTTTTTAAAGATTGTTCAACTTTTGTACTTAATGACGTCATCGATCGATAAGATCACGTAGCGACATGCAAATAAAGCCAAATGTTTTATAAAAATGTTGCTGATTGCAAAACATATCACGAATTTATGATGTCAAATTAAATTATTACGATATTATACTAAACAAACCTATGATTTTCGATATTTTATTAATAAACTGCAAAACCGTATGTCTTTGAAACAACATTGAAGGTCAAACACTGTTACAGTTTTTTGATAAAATAACAGTCATCTTAGCTTCAATTGATATAATTTCAAGAAAATATTGTTTATAACCATAATATTTCGAAATGGTTTTGTAATCAGCATCACTGTAGTAAAACTTTGCATACCGAATTGCATAGCATGAAAAAAAATTACCGACGAACAATAACCATCATAGTTGTGCTGGAGGAAACGAATCCGTGCATGGACACCATAATACTTCAAAAAAAAAATCAAAAATCAAAATCATTTATTAATTTTTTCACATGCATTATTACAAGTATACAGGGGTTCTCAAACTAGGCTAAGCCTGTATCTTGAGAAACCAGTTAATTTTAATTAATTGAAATTATTATAACCTCTACAAACAATACAAAACAAATTATTATATTTAAAGTAAATTTCCTAAAATTACAAACAGATACAGGACAAAAAAAATAATAATAATAAAAAAAGATAAAAAATAAAAAATAAAGAAATAATACAAGATTAAATAAAGGATATTTGCACATATGATACTTGCAAATAAGAGCAAAGTATCTGCCTTAAACTACACACCACTTTGATATTATGCACGTACATAATTATTATAATATTTAACATATATATCTATATATATACATACATACATAGGACTACATACAACGCATAGAGTTACATAAAAAATTACATATTAAGTAAGTATAATGTACATATTTTTATATGTTTTGTTAGTGTTTTATTTTAGTCATATAGATTTGAGCTCTGGTTTATTGTTATTTGATTATTTAGGTTGGAATATATTCTTCAGTCACCTCATAGTTTAGGGATTTGAGCCATTTGATTATGGTTTGCTTAGTTTTAGAAACAGAGTCTCCCTTTGCAATTTTACATTGTTTTACAACCTTATTGTATATGTAAGTGGATGAAAATATACTCAAACGTTTTGCAAAACTTGATTTTACTATTGGTAAGTTAAGCTGGTACACTCGAGAAGATCTGCTCAATTCTGTATCAGGGGAGGAAAATATTGTCTTGTGCAATACTGTCAGGCTACTCTAGCATTGGGGCTTTTTAATGGATTTTTGGGCGATGTGGTTGGAGACCCATCACCAACAACCTTTTACCATCTGTTCCCCACTTAACTTACAAAAGTGGCTGAGGAATTTCTAAATCCTTAGCTCTGGTTACCCCTTCTAGGAATTTATAGCCGTGAGTATATGTCTGTATGTAAATAATAAAGGCATGTAGCCTCATCGATAGTTTTTATTTTACGCCTCCTTCTTTTCCGAAGATACCAACACATCACAATAAATTGTTAATCACTTGAACTTTACAAATCGCTGACGTCTATTATCCAAGAAAACCGAATTGGTAGTGAGACATTTTGATCGCAATGCAATGTGTTGGAAGAGGTTAAAAACTGATTTAAAAATAAAATTTCACAAGGGTTTTGTTTCTTTTAGTTTCACCGTTTCTCCGTGTGCTCTGGGCCTAATTGGTATTTTAATATTATGTTTTAGTTTAAGTTAATAGAGCTTGACTTTATTATTAATTTGCAGTGTCCTTTTATTTTTATTGTAGGGTTTACATGATATTTCAGTTTTGTGTGACTACTGCTTTGAAACAAATACAAATAAAGAATTTTTAATAAGTTTTTAAGTTAAGTACATTACATACGTACATACATATACTCACGGCTATAAATCCCTAAAAGAGGTAGCCAGAGCTAAGAAATTAGAAATTCTTCAACCACTTTTGGAAGTTCAGTGAAGAAAAGATGGTAATATAAAGGAAGGAGTTGGAAACCCATCACCTACAGTATCTCTCAAAAACCATTTTATGAAGCCCCACACCCTTAGCTTCCTCTTACGGCACCTGAAGGTAGAAAGGCGTAGTGACACTCATGAATGAAGTAAAAATATAGGCAAGAAACTTTGCACTACTCAAATTCAATACATAAAACAGGATCTCGTCTGAATGACAACGTACAGCTAAAACTACTGAGCTTAGGATGCTGAAAGGTAAGATAGAAATCTTTTATGTGCGACGGAACACTAAGAATGTAACTGCGGAACACTTACAGGGATGGAAATAAACGGATTTTGTAAACAAACTTCCCAGATATACAAACTCCTTCACCTGTTCCACATCCTTACCATCAATCACAATCACGCATTCTGTCACATATTCCTGCCTCTCAAAAACCATCGTTTTGGTTTTATTCACATTCACCCTCATTCCCTTTCTTACAAAAGACTCACATGCAATATTCATAACATAACATAACATAACATAAACGTTCACGCCGTTTATCCCCGAAGGGGTTGGCAGAGGTACCAATACTCCTGAACTCACATGGCAAGCGCCATCTAGTTTCCAGAGAAGGTACCCACGTTTTGCTTAGACAGTGTACTCACGTGATAGGGGGCAGGCCTATCGCCGTTTTGTACGAATACACTGTCACATGACTAAGTACAACTCAGCCATGTGGGTTTCCTCACGATGTTTTCCCTCACCGTTAGCAACCATGATAAATTAACCACACATATGACTTTAGAAAAGACAAATTGGTGTAGGCCCGTCCCAGGATTGGAACTCACGCCCTTCTGTTTTTCGGGCGGGTGTTCTACCCACTGGACTATCATGTCGCTTCAATATGTTCATCAATATTCATCATCTCTTGCAATTATTCTGCCGATGATGCAAGTAGTAGCAAACAAGAGGCATTTAATGATGAATCCACCTATTCTTAGTCCTTAATCACTTTCACGCAACTCTGTCAAACAATCATCCATGAACAAATTTAAGAGCCACGCAGAAGCTACACATCCCTGTTGGACACCCCTAGAGATTCCGAACCAGTCAGTGTTTTCCCCGTTTACTTTTACACATGCACTAGAATCCTCATAGAGTGATACCAATACACGTATAAGTTGACTCCCCAAACCGAACTTGGATAACACCTCCCATAAACACTTTCTTACCACCCTATCATACGCCTTCCCTAAATCAATGAAGGAGCAATACACCTTTTGGTTCTTAGCTAAGAACTTTTCGGTGATGCTCCTTAGAGAGAAGATTTGATCCATACATCCCATTCCTTTCCTTAATCCCGCTTGCACATCCCATATTTTCTCATCAGTTTCATTCATCACTCCTTAAATCAGTACCTTAGCATACAATTTACCAACAATGCTGAGTAAGCTGATGCTGCGGTAGTTTTCAGCCTCTTGGTGTGACCCCTTTCCTTTAAATAGAGGCACAATGACCGCCTTCCACCAGTCTCGTGGTACTTTGCCACTCGACCAGCATTTTTGGAAAAGGAAGTACAACCAAGAAGCCACCAACCCTTTACCAGCCCTCAGCATTTCGATAGTAATCCTATCACACTCTGCCGCCTTCCCTACTTTCATACTTTTTATTGCTTTCATTATTTCTTCCATACTAATCTCACTGTCACTGAAATCACCCATCTCTTCGTTCCAATCAACATTACTGTCGTTTGGCGAAGAAATGGATGCATCCTCTTTTTCAAACAGTCCCTCAAAATAATTCTTCCATACCCGTTTCATGCTACTTTCATCCGTCGCCAATTCACCCTGTTCATCTCTTATTACACTCACTCTCGTGTTTAAAAATTGTACTTAAACAAATAGTACTTAAAAATTGGTGTGAGCTCCTTAAAAAGCAAGGAGGAGTTCCTAGGTAGTATTTTCAAGCCTCTGAATGAGAAATCCCACAGCTATTTTCTTTTTCTTTTCTTTTCAATCTAAGTCTACAAATCTTATTTTTGTATGTACAATTATTTTTAAGTAAAAACGTAAGTACTCAAACATATTCGCCGTTTAGTAAAAAGGGATGTTACATTTTAGTTTTGGTCTGGTACAGAGCTTTCGAATCATAATAGAAAAGATGTGAGCATTCCTCTCGTGATAACCTTGTGTTTATATTTATCCCGGTCATGATCAATAAAGCTGTTTTATTTTTGTTCTGTGTAGCTCTTCTCTATTGAGATTGGTAGGAAAGATTTTTTATAATAACCCGATTAGTTTTATTGTTTCAAGGTAATAAAGTGAACGCAATCAAATACTTTTATCCTAGCTTTGGGTATAAATAAAGGATGAACCGAGAATTATAATAACAAATCTAGATTTTAAATAGTAGGTTTGGAGAACAACTACTCTATGAATAAAAGAGAAAGTGGTATTAGTTACACTATTTATAACTCGAGAACAGATGAACCGATTTGCATGAAAATTTTTACAGAGGTAGCTCTGCAGCAGGAAAAGGACAAAGGGTATATATCATCACGTTAAATATCGTAAGGGGTAAGCAATAAAAATATTAACAGCATCTGTGCGAAGCCGGGGCGGATCACTAGTTAAGTTTTTATATATATACTAGTGGATCGTCCCAGCTTCGCACGGGTAGCGTTGTTTTTTTAAATATCTGAGGTTTCTTTCTTCAGTCACTGCTCAAGCATTGTGAAATTCAGCGCAATGTTTTCAATTTATTAAATTTATAGCACTCCCTAAACAGTGTAGTTTGGTGATTTCGAATGCGCTTTAATGAACGGTTCAGTATTTCCGCAAATTTTGGAATAAAACGCTATGAAGTATTTATAACAATCTAAAAAGAAATAATTACGTGATGTAGGATGCAACTACTGGCGCCATCTAGTATGTTATATGTAAATTAATTTGGTTTTGGTCACGGGCGCGATGGCTTATTTTATGTATAATTTCGGTGTTTGTCTACCGATTTCTATGATTTTTTTTTTATTGAATAGGTAATAATGTTACCTTTTTTAAATTAGGAATGAATAAGAGGTTTACAAACGTCAGAGTAAACAAATATAATCAGAATATTCCGAACTGCTAAGCTATCAGGAATTACACGTGTTATTGTGAGTCAACCGTAAAAGATAGACATAAACTGTTGAGGATTTTTTTTTAGATAATTTTATGAAGAATATTTCCGTCATACACGATTTCTATGTAAGTTTAACCATTAAGGCTGCACACGCGACGGAAGCTTAAAAAATGGAGTAACTTCTCCCGTTTTCCCAAAATTTCCCAAAATTCCCCTTTACTACTCTGCTGGAAAGTATACTAAAACCTGCGCAGGTGTATGAAGAATAATTGTACCAAGTTTCGTTAAAATCCGTCGAGTAGTTTCTGTTTCCATAAGGAACATACAAACCGACAGACAGACAGACAGACAGACAGACAGACAGACAAACAGACAGACAAAAATTTTACTGATTGCATTTTTGGCATCAGTATCGATCCCTAATCAACACCTGATGGTTATTTTGAAAATATATTTCATGTACAGAATTGACCTCTCTACAGATTTATTATAAGTATAGATATGTAACGTATATTTTATCTATCTAAACTATAATAAGACTGTACCGAGGTCAAAACTGTACATTGAAGAAAAATAAATAAAAACCGGTGGAATATGTTTAATTTTCGATACTGAAGCCAAATTTGCGCTTTTTTAAAAAAATGACTGTCTGTCTGTCTGTCTGTATGTCCGGTCATCACATTAATTCTACCAGCCAACATATAGGATATAATTTATCCCGGATTTCGCAAGGGTTTCTACATGAGCATAAAAAAACATAACTTTTATATGGTTTCTCATATTTACACGATTCGTTTTTTCATTGAACGACTTTATCAGACTCTTTATAAATAGTCTTTTTGGAAAAAATGAGGGTTTCATCCATTTTCATCAAAATAATTGTCCATTTAATTGTTTGTCAATAGTATGCCTATTAGATATATAGGTTATCAAAAATTTGGACCCACACCAACGTCTTCGTGGCGTAGCGGTATACCGTTTGGTTAGTACTAAACGAACGAAAGACCTAGGTTTGAATCCCGGGGATCTCAATCTTTTTGCGATTATTTTTGCTTTTGTGTTAGCTTAGAATAATAGGAAGCACTAATCCTTCTTTTTCACATTCAACTATGCGAATATGTATGAATAAAGATAATTGAAAGTATACTGTATGAATTTTGCGTATTCATTAGGTAAGTCTGAGAATATATTTTAGGGAACTAATTTTTTGAGCTGTTATTTAAAAATTCGAGATGTTATTATGATTAGTTGAAAAACATATTGAGCAGTTATTTAATTTAATGGCGGTTGAATAATTATTGCGACAGTAAAACATAGACAGTAATAAAAAATATATTAGTCGGTTATTTTATCATACAATGTCAATTCTAAAAATAATTGAGTAGTCCAATAATTAAATGAGCGGTAAAAATTATGGAATGAGCGGATGCCTGTTTGTATGTATACTTGCTTGCTTGTTTGCATGATTGGTTGCATTTCGGGGAGGTGCAGGGGGCCCCCTGCAGACAAAGAAAAGTTAGGTCACATTTAGTTAGGTTAGGTTAGATTATGTATAAAACGAGCGAGCGTAGCGCAGCGGAGCGAGCACCTAAATGCCTGATGCATGCCTATATGCATGCCTATATGCTTACTTACTTTATAGAATTGCTTAGAACGAGATTTCTTGCCGAAAAATTCCGATTTATTACTGCCCACGCGTAACCGCTCGTTCAATATTTTTTACCGCCCATTTAATTATTTTCCTACTCAATTATATATTCACTGATCCATTGCATTATTTTTTATTACTCATTTTTGTTTACTTTACTGCTTAGTTTTAACTGCTGAATTAGTTATTAAACGTGCCATTTATAATTTTTAACTTACCAAAACCGCTATATACAACAGCCTCTTTAAATCAGTGCCTATATTTCATAACTTTTTTTTTTAGTATTTTTAAACTAATATTCCCATAGACATATTATGCTATACTTACGCATAAATTAATATTCTGTTCAAGCCTCAGAATGCATAGTTGGTATATAATAGCACATATCTCAATTTTAATTAAGTACCGCCATCTATGACTGATTGCCTGCAATCTCTCACACATCACCAACGGTTAGTGTACTTACTAAAGATATTCTCAATATTGAACATAGAAACTTGGAACAAAACGGTTTGTTTCATGATTCTTATGAACAATTAAAGATGTTTTTGGAACTCACCCCCTAAGGGATTAAAAGGAGAGTGGGAAACAAATGTATGAAGTCTGGGCCCACCCTTCAATAGTAACATTTAATATACCATTGGATAGGGTATTCTAAGCAGAACATTAGTTATTAATAAACTATGGTCAAATGTTAGTACTTTCGGAGGTACGAACGTCTTAAAGTCTTCTCTGTCTAACATATTCTTTAGGATATTTTACAAGGTAGAATAGTAAAAACACTTGTACTTTAGTTTAAAATAAGTTTTATTATTCGTCCTGGACATCAATGACAATTACATCATTTAAAAAACCCGCGAGGGCCACAAATGGTTGAAATCTTGCAACTCCTAAGTACCAAATCAAAGATATTATATGAGCACAAGATCCTACAGTTCGTCAACGATAGAAACCAAATGGGTATAAAAGCACAGTTAACGATCCTTCAACACAAACACTCTGGTGACAACAAGCGCTAGCGCAGCACTGACCGTCGCGTCGTGCGTGCGTGACCGACCGAGTGGCTGGCGGGCGCCGCGCGGGGGGTGGGGGGTTACGGGCGGCGGTCGCCATTCGCCATTTGCAAGCATGACTATACACGATAACAGTTCGAGTGTTTATTTAATTTTATAAAGTGAACTATGATCATTAATTACTTATATTGAGATCACTTCTGGCAGTAGGTACAATAGGTAGTATAACTCCGAAAGTACAGACTTTTGACCTTCGTCGTAATACAATTTTTGTTTCTGCATAAAAATACCTATTCATTCACGAGTATCTTATTTCTATTGAGAGGTGGGCCCACCGCTACTCAATATCCTTTAGTATACAGATTTTATACATTTCTGTATCTAGAAATTTGAAACTTGATGCGATTGACTGATATAAGGCAAGACCAAGATAAGAAGACACTACAAAATGGGATATCAAAATTCAGCTATCAATCATTAATGAGTATATAGTAGCCACAGTTTCAGAGATAGTAATGCTTTATCCACTTTTGGAAGTTTAATGGGGAAAAGGTAGTCAAATGGGTCTCCAACTTCATCGCCCAATAATCACTTAAAAAGCCTCAATTTTCTTTATATCTATTACAAAGCCCACGGGAATATAAATATAAAAAAAAACTGTTTTTTTTACTTAAGATAGTTTTTTGGTATTTGGATGTAAACCGGATGCAAAAACTTCAACTATCCTCGAAACACAATTAGGAATATATTTAATGTAAGAAGATGCCGTACTAATATTGGACTTAATTCACCCATTACGAGAATGTGTAAAAGTTATAACGAAATGCAGGCAAAACACGGTGAAATTGATATATTTGGTGACTCTTTGGCCGTTTTCAAGCAAAAAGTTAAAGTTGTGAATACATAAGATGGGGTCAGTTTGTATTTAATTAGTTTACCAATTGTATTACTAAATTGAATTTTAATTTTGTTCTTATGATTGTAGTCTATTTCCTATTATCTTAGTTCTTTATTAAATTATTCTTATTACAGAAGAAATGTCTGATCATTTAAATATATATATTGTTGTAATTTCTATAATTGGCATAGTTAACTGTTTTTCTTTTTAATTTAGTTTTAATTTAATTTTAATTTAGTTTTAATCAATTTATTTAAATTTTATAATAATCATTTTTTAGAATGTTATATCTGTAATGTTAGTAATATAATTAATTTATTTCAATTTTTAAATCGAATGATGTGGTTAGCCTATAATTGGTGTATTTAGTTGATATGTGTCATTTCAATTCTAGTACTTTTTAAGACTGTTTACTATTTTCACTGTTGGCAATCCGTAATAAATAAATAAATAAATAAATAAAAAATTTAGTCCATGTGGACGAGGTCGCGGGCATAAAGCTAGTTATAAATAAAGTTAAAATATTCCTTATATATATATAAGCAGAAATCGCGCTATTTCCAATTCTCGAAAATAAACAATTGAGTTTAAAACGCACAAATATTCTTTAATTATAAGTATAACTTTTCTAGAATGGTCACAAAATAACAATACAGTACTGACTACCCGGTTTTAAGAATTCAGGCATTACTTCATCTATGTATCAACAATAAATTATTTACCTCAATTGTTACCTAAATACATATAGAATAATGGAGTTATAATCCGACATTAGCCACAAACAGTATAAACTGATTATCATGCTTATCGCAATATTAATGATAAATTTTGCGCCTTCACTGTAAACCCAACGCCGATTATTTCATGACTGACGGCATAATGAAACAGCTAAACATGAAAACAATAGATGTGAAACTTTAGTATTATAGAGAGAATTTTAGTATTTAGGTAGGTTGAACTGACGCGTGTGGAATAAAGGAATTTCTAAGGTATTAATCACAGTACTCATATTCATTTAAAAAACTTATTTCGTACTTTTTAGTACTAGATTGTTTATTTTCGGTTGTTTTTCCAACTATGAAGTCGGTTTTCTTTTTGTTGAAAATTATGTTATTTTACGAGTTTTAGAGATGGGTAGACCTGGCAAAGATGCCTCTCGTATGAGGCAGTGCGACGGTTACTGTATTATTCTTCGTATTTCTGGCATTTCTATTATTATACGATATTAAATAGGCTCAACCATATGTAACTTTACATTGTTCTTGAAATCCCTCGAAAGGCGATGGTCTACAATTCTACATCTCAAGAAAGACTCAAACGTTCACGCCGAATATTCCCGAAGGGGTAAGCAGAGGTAGTAATACTTCTGAATATCACGTGACATTGTCACCTGTTGTTCAGAGTACCCACGCTTTGCTTGGACCCACGTTCTCACGTTATACAGGACAGGCCTATCGGCGTTTTGAACAAATACACTGTCACATGATTGTGAGTTTCGACAGTCCCCTCGATTTCCTGGGATGCCATCATCAGATCCTGGTCTTATGGTACTTCCTCGGTAACAATAACTTAACAAAAGAAATGTTTAGTGAACCTGTACTTCTCTTCATAAAAGCTACGAAGAGGAGTATAAATCTATATAGAATGTTGAAAGAACTGTTTCCTAACTACTAGTAATTGATGACCCACACCTTCCATCATCAGCTCAGCAGCATAACAATATGATTTTCAGAAGCAAATACCAATATAAGTTCAGAAAATATGTAAAACGTACATATTATATTATATAAACGAAAATTTATAATTTATCATATCAAATTTATATTTATCTGTGGGAGAAAGTTGACAGGATGGGTGTGCCTGCAGAAGTGTCTGGTATCCTTAAATACTGGTATTTGAGTCAGACAAATAATGTAAGGTGGGGATCAGCCCTATCAGATACCTACAAACTTAAATGTGGCGTTCGGCAGGGGGGACTGTCTTCTCCGACTCTTTTTAACATCTATATGAACGAACTGATCGAGGGATTGAGTAACATGCATGTTGGTTGCTCCATAGGTGGTATCCGCACAAATAACATAAGCTACGCCGATGATATGGTGTTGCTGGGCCCCTCGGTGGGTGCGCTCAGGCAGATGATAGGTGTTTGTGAAAGCTATGCTGAGAGACATGGACTCAGATACAATACCAAGAAAAGTGAGTTAATGGTTTTTGCGGCTGGTAACAAAACTCCTAAAAATGTACCACCAATAAGATTAAATGGGAAGGACCTCAAAAGAGTGGCAAAATTTAAATACTTGGGTCATATTGTATCTGAGGACCAAAAAGATGATCTCGATATTGAGCGCGAGCGCAGGGCGATGGCGGTCAGAGGCAACATGTTGGCCCGCAGGTTTGCTAGGTGTTCAAATCAAGTAAAGATAACTTTATTTAAGGCTTATTGTCAAGCTTTCTACACCTGCAGCCTGTGGGTTAGCTATACGCAGAAGACCTACAATGCACTGCGCGTGCAATATAATAATGTATTCCGGATGTTGTTGGGGCTGCCGCGATACTGCAGTGCGTCAACGATGTTCGCCGAAGCGCATACAGACGACTTTTATGGTATAATACGTAAAAGAATCGCCTCAATTTACCGCAGGACACGCGAGAGCGCCAACACCATCCTTGGTACAATAGTTGACCGGTTTGACTGCCCAATGTATAAACATTGGGTAGTCAAACATGTCAGCCTAAATAAATAAATAGGTTTATGCTAAATATTAGTGTTAAGTTATAATTATTTGTAAGTACTTACTAACCCACTGTATTTTAATATGTCTACTAACACAATGGATCCTAGTTATCTGAATAAAGAATTATTATTAAAAAAAAAATTTATAAGTTAATTTATCATGGTTGTTAACGGTGAGGGAAAACATCGTGAGGAAACCCACATGGCTGAGTTGTACTTAGTCATGTGACAGTGTATTCGTACAAAACGGCGATAGGCCTGCCCCCTATCACGTGAGTACACTGTCCATGCAAAACGTGGGTACTCTGAACACCAGGTGACAAAGTCACGTGATGTTCAGAAGTATTAGTACCTCTGCCAACCCCTTCGGGGATATTCGGCGTGAACGTTTATGTTTATGTATAAACGAAAATATGAAAATATGTACATTTGCCTATAAAATTCAAGGGTTCCCCTCGATTTCTCCAGGATCCCATCATCAGACCTTGATATTCTCATCATGGCACCAATCCGGGAGTATCTTCTTTCCAATGAAAAAATAATAATCAAAATCGGTTCATAAACGGCGACGTAATCGGCGAACAAACATAAAAAAAATATATATATACGGTCGAATTGAGAACACTCCTTTTTTGAAGTCGGTTAAAAAGAAAGTGTGTAAGTAAATCTGAATGTAAAAAATTTGCTCTGTTTGAAAAGATCATGGAATAATAAGTTTCATTATTGTATGAATAGATTATGTTAGTTGTGTGCTATGGCGGTCTGTGCTTTTCCGTTGCCAAGTTGTTCGTCTCCAAATCAAATCGCAACAGAGAATATTATCTCTTAATCTTATCAAATCAATTAACAGGAGCACTATGACCTATCGTGATATACAAAGGGTTGTGTTGTGAGGTCACTGCTTTTGTGGTTCTGGGACAATCAGTTAGAGATTTCTGAGAAAATGCTACAAGAATCCTTTGTATCTTAAAATGTAATCAAACTCTACTTGAATTTTGCGGGTTTATTTCTGAAAGCATTTTTTTAATTTAATACATATACTTACGGCAGGTGAGTGAGACACCCAAACAAACACAAATTAAACATCTTCGGGTTTAGGTCTTAACTAGTATACCTACATGCATATACTCACGGCTATAAATCCCTAAACGGGGTAGCCAGTACATTGGAATGAAATTCCTCAGCCACTTTTGGATGTTGAGTGGGGTAAAAATGGTTATTATAAATAATTGGCGGTCTTTAGCCACATTGCCCAAAAATCACTTAAAAAGACCTTATGCTCTTAGTCCCCTCTTAAGAACATCCACGACAAAAACGTTTAATGGTGAAGATAGTAAAAGCTGTTCTCCTTTAGTCGACTCTCACGATCACCCACGGATCGAAATGGGGTAATGCTATTCTAAGCCGACACTACACAGCTAAACGAGTATAAGATAGGAAATTATCTCAACTTATACAACCTAGTGTAATGAAGATACAAAGATCATTAATTACATGAATATTGCTATGTTGCTTTAGTAAACCGTTTTGTGGTTTCCGCTCGCTGCGAATACACCCAACTTACGTCATTAGTCGACTCGGAAATTGTCTGCGGATGCGCTATTCTGTTAAAAATACATTTACTTATAAATAAAAGATAAATAAAGAAAAGAAAAATTTCGACACCGGCAGGGTTTGAACCCGCGACCTCGGGTATACGCCCCCGTCGCTCTGCCAATTGAGCTACAGTGTCAATGGCTTCCAGTGCGAAATTATTCTATCATTTGTTTGTTTTACACTTTTTAAGAAGTGTTTTCTTTCTTTTATTTATCTTTTATTTATTATAATCCCCACATGAGGATTTCATGTCAAAAAAGTTCAAATTACACATTTACTTAACCTATTTTCTGTCACAGTCAATATTGTCCCCACCAAGGGGCTCCAGCCTACCCTATATAGGGTGATTTGGCAATGGTCCGCCATGCCGGCCAAGTCCGGTTCGACCATAATTGTAGCCAGGACAAACGGCTTAATGTGCTCTCCGAGGCACGGAATCATCTCGATTTTCGGATAATCCCGTGATTCAAGCCTACAATATTTTATTTGTGAGTTTACCCCCCCGGGGATCTGAGACCTACGTAATTGCAGACCACGATTGCAATTGTTTAACTATAATAGGTCCAAAAACAACACATTGTGGTGTTATAGAAGAGGTGGAAAAGGTATCATCTGAGTATACCGGGCGTGATATTTATCCTGCTACAAAAATAATGCCCACTATGTATTTTGACAATAAAGTCACGTGGTGTGGAGCGAACCCGTCGTTGCTATACCAATTCAAACTCTATAATAACTAAGTCATATGCCCTGATAAACAAACTACACATAAAACTTAAACATTGTTAATAAAAAAATGAGGGTTTAAATAAGGTTTCAAAAACTTTTTTTCTATGTGTGGAAACTAACGCCCCGCCATGGGTTTGATGGGCGTTGGGTGAAAAGACTTCAGTAAAAATATAAAAATAATGTGTAATACTTTTGGGACGTACTTGCAATCACAGAAAGCTCAGATTGCAAATTTATATTGTGGGTTTATCAAAATTTCCGAGTAAACCGTTTGGCTTACCCTACTTGATTTAACTAATTATAAACATTACTAAATTGATTCAGCGATTCGATTGAAATAATTCTTTCACTGAATGCTTCCAAAGAGATTCTTAAAAGTATTCAGAATCCGTTTGTAGAAATCTGATATCGATACAATGTTTTATCTCTTGGGGCATCAAGGTTGTAAAATGTCAGTCAAAGGCAACGAAAATTGTGCCAGCCTAAAAAACAGACATCTTAATCTCTTCTAGGAAAATGTTTGCCAAGGTTGTCTAATAGAAGACTTAAAAGTAGCTTTTAATTGGTTTCGCCGTTAGTTCTCCTTTCTAGCTAGAATATTAATTAATGTACTATTATAATGACTAGTCGTTAATCGTTGAAACACACAAAGTAAACCAATACATTTCTGATTAAATGGTATTGTTCTATTTCGTCCCAGGTTTGAAATATCATCTTTGACTTAGCTTTTGTTTCATATCAAAAGAGCTTGGATTTAACAGAATAGAAACCCAATCGTACTCAATCGTAGGAAAGTTTTGAACTAAATGTAGCAGGTATGTTGCAAACTATTTCGTTTTGTGGTCATCATAAGTTGAGAGTATCCGTAATCGCTAGTTTCATTAAAGTATCATTAGTCAAAGGATAATTGACTTGAAATGTATATTGAGAAACTTAAATTTTGTAAATAAATAATAAATAATAAATTTCTTTATTGACTAAAAATCATAACACACCTTAATACAAAGAATAAAATAAGAAGTTCAGTACAAAAACAAAAACATGTGACACAATTGACTTTGTGTCCCGAGTCAGAAATCACCCGAGCCTGCATCGTAAGCATCTAAAGCGCCATGGACAGATGAAAATCCGCAACCCAGTCTACTCAAGGTAGATGGCGCAGCAGAAATCCAGCCCCCACGCCACCCGACGCAACACAAAGATAAAAGATGTAAAGATGGTTAATATTCATAATTTCATAGAACTGTATACTTAATGACAAATAACATCTCAGTCTTCCCGTGACCACGATAACTGAAAAGTTTTCGAAACGTCGGGCTTTAAGAAACCATGTAACAACACGCGATTAAATATCCGAAAGTCAATACTTGTTTTAATTATATTGAGAAAACAGTCTGAGAGGAATACTTAAATGATATGTATTAACTCATTTCAGAAACATTGTCTTTCTATATAAAATCCAATCCAACGTACAATCAAAATTTGTACTCAAAAAATAAATTTATCAGGTTTAACGTTTTTCATTGAAATACTGATTATCCGAAAATGATGCAAAGCCGATTCCGTGTTTCGAGAAAGCCATAAAGCCAGCAGTTCTGGCTACTATATATTTCAAATCGCCATTCAATAAAATTATCATTTATTCGTGATGAACCTTTGTGGAAGTATGCTTATTTTAGTTTCAATCTTCTTCTTAATATATAAAATTCTCTTGTCACTATGTTTGTCTCCGTACTCCTTCGAAACGGCTTTACCGATTTTAACCAAATTTTGCATGCATATTCAGTAGGTCTGAGAATCGACTAACATCTATTTTTATACCCCTAAGTGTTAAGAGTTGTCCACCCTTCAATTTTTTAAGAGTACCGGAAAAACGCCTTAAGTTTTGTCATAAGCAAATTTGACAGTACGAAGTCTGCCGGGTCAGCTAGTTAATGTATAAATACATCTTTTCATAGTGTAATATTTGTTTATTTGTCCAAAATTAATAAATAAATAAATATTACAGTTTCAAGTTGCCATTCAATAAAATTATAATTTATCCCTGATAAAATCTTGTGGATGTATGCTTATTTTAGTTTTAATTAATGTATTAATATATCTTTTCATAGTGTATATTTGTTTTTTGACCTAATTAAATCAATAAATGTTACAGTAGCTTTAGTTTGCCAAACCTCACTTCCAGCGTTTACCACACATCTCCATATAAAAATTCTTTGTACAAAATAGACCTGAGCCCCTGCGTGAGGACCGTATAAGTGTATTTGGTGTGATAACTTGTATAAACATTATGTAACAATAATTTTATACAACCGAAAATATACTGAGAGCCTTGCATGCATGTTCTATTAGCGTATTGATATCTTAATATTTTCTTTCTTTCTTGCACATTATAATTAAAATAGCTATTGATTTTCGGATATCGTAATTGCGTGTAATTGAACAACAATGTAATAACACGCGATTAAAATATCCAAAAATCAATAGTTGTTTAAATTGTATTGATATCATGTTCTACGCTGCTAGAATGAAGGTCTACTCGTCACGCCGAGAACGATAATCATACGTATCTCTTCTACCCATATTAATATTTATTTCCATCTCCGTCGCACAACGAATAATCGGATTTTGAAATTTTGAAATGTATGGAACAATATTAATAATGGCGCTTTTGATTCGATGAAAACAACGACAACTAGGAAGGTATCGTTGGATTCTTATAATACCACTATGTATTCTCATATATTAGAAATGTCAAAATACGAATATTTGTTTCGTGTGAGCGAGACAGAAACAAATTTTAATAGGGGTTAGAAGAGATAAGTATGCTTATTATCGTTCTCGCTATGAAGAGTTGACTCTCTGTATTTCTTTGTTAGTGTATGGTTAGATATAATAATGAAATGCAAATTTAAATTAAACGTTTATTAATTCATTTCTTTTCGTTCTCTTCTTTGAGTAGTTGGTAAATGTATGAAAAGTCTTTCTGCCCATATCCCCTGGATTGCACTATTCTGTAGATTTGAGTGGCTACAGCTCCTAAGGGGATTGGTGATCTGATTCCAAGGGCCATGCCGCTAGCCAACTCCAAATCCTGGAACAAATGTATATCATAAGTAAGCTTTTACTGTATCAATTGTTTATAAAAGTTGTTTTTTTGGAAAGTACTTTCGTTAGAATTATTAGTCCAGAATTACGGAGATTAATATATTCATTTATATTTACATTTCTTCGTAAAATAAATAGTCAATTAAGCATTTTGTTCTGGTTTTTATATAATTTGCTGTTTAATTTACATACATATACTCATGCTGTTACTTCCCATTAGGGTAGACAGATATTTTAAGTCTTTTTGTTCATGAAAACCTCATGTGGGGATTATTACTAATAAATACAGGAAAGAAAAATTTAGAAACATGCGGGAATCGGACCCGCGACCTCGGGAATCCGCCCCCCGTCGCTCTGCCAATTAAGACAGATATTCTTACTACTAGCTTTTTGCCCCGCGACTTCGTCCGCGTGGACTTCATTTTTTGCATCCAGTTTACATAATACCAAAATACCGAAACACTATCTCAACTCTGTGTTTTATATTTATAATCCCGCGGGCGTTGTTAATGACATAAAGGACATCGAGACTTTTTAAGTGATTGTTGGGCGATTCAGTTTGTGAAGCATCACTAACAACCTTGTTTAAACTATCTTTTATTAATCTATTTCCAAAATTGGATGAAGAATTAGCATCTCTGAATACCCTTTTGAATACCTTACCTCTGGCTACACTTTTATGGCATTTATGGTTGTTAGCATATACTCATGAATGATTGATAGATGGATTTCATAAATTCAATCGCACCAAGTTTTATTATAAAATGTAAAAAAAAACTCTATATTAACTTTCATTTGCTATATCAACCCGTTAGGTGTTGAGTTCCAAAAATTCCTTTTTAATTGTTCATAAGAATCATGAAACAAATATACCAAGTTTTTATGTTCAGAAATGAAAATATCTTTAGTAAGTACAGATACGGATAGTAGTTTGGCGCTGCGGCGGCGGCCCGGTGCTGCCCCCTACACTGACCGTTGATGATATTGGGAGAACTTGCAGCGATTGCTCGGCAATATAGGGATGATTAGTGGTGGATCTCCATCCAAAAAAATCGCTAAATTGAAGGGATAGTGCTTGCTATTATTATATATAGTGCTATTTTAAGCTAACAAAACTTTTTTTTTACAAAAAGATTGAAATACCTGAGATATGAACCCGGGACGATTGATTCATAATAGTTCTAATTAAATATTCATAGTAGTTAGTTATACCGCTACGCCACGGAGCAATACCGGGGCGGTGTCAAATTTTTATTACGCTTTATTTCATATTAGTCTTACTATTGATAAACAAATTTGTCATTTAAATGTTCATTTATTTTGATGAAAACTAATGAAACCCCTTCATCTTTCCAAAATGAACATTAACAAAGTGTCTGTTGTGAATTCCATCGATGATAAAAATAATCGCTGCAATATTTTGAGCCATATATGAGTTAAGGTTTTTTGATGTTACTATGAGAACTCTTGCGGATTCCTTAGTTTCAAGGAATCGTCGTCGTTTCATTTAGCTTCTAAATTTACATGTTTATATTCGTTTGCAATATAAGTAGATGTAAAAAAAAAATATACGATAAACAAATAGTACATCATCCCTCGGGAGTTTCTTATTTTCGGGGATCCATTATCGTACCATTAAGCTTCTAAATTTTGATTTTTATATTAGTTTACAATATTTTACTTTGTTTTAAACGATACACAGCGCCATCTCCAATGCATCCAGCAAGCAAACAATATTTTTTATATCCCGTGGGAACATATTTTTTTCCAGGATAAAAGTCCCTATCATTTAATTTAGACTTCTAACTACACGTCTGAAAAATTTCAAAGTAATCGGTTCAGTATTTACGGCGTGAAAGCGGAACAAACAAACAAACAAACTCACTTTCTCATTTATAATATTAGTATGGATGTATTTCTTAAGTATATTATATACATATCTATAAAGTTGAAATTTTTGCCGTATAGTGCCGGCTTAGAATGTCGCTACCCCTTTCTACCCACGGGTGTCGTAAGAGGCGACTAAGGGTATTGGGGCTTTTAATTGTATTTTTGGGCGATGCGGTTGGAGACCCATCACCAAAAACCTTTATTTTTACCATCTTTTCCCCACTCAAATTCCAAAAGTGGCTGAGGAATTTATAATTCCTTAGCTCTGGCTACCCCTTCTAGGGAAATATAGCCGTGAGTATAGGTATATGTATGTATGTTTCAATTTTCTCGAACATTTTACCAATGTTGTTTTATTTTTTGTTATTATTATAATGATTTTATGTATTTTTGTTTGTTTCAAATAAATTACGAAATAAGCTATAACCATATATGGAGTAGGTTTCTTTTCTTTTTTCTCTGTTACAGTATTTGTTTCTGATTATTTAATTATATATATTTTTTGCTTTATGTATTAGTTAGTACCCAAGAAACACATCGAAGCCGCATATCAGCCAAATCAAGGCATTGCTGTATCCTTTAAGCATTTTCAACTGGTTGTGTAAAAGGCATATATACGGCTATACGGCTACTATACGGCTTATTTGGGCACAAATTTTACGGCTTTAGAACATACATTGGCATTTGCGTGAGTTAATTACGGCTAACGGCCGTAAAAAATCATTATATTGGACAATGAAAGGGCGAATGGCCGTAAAAGAGCATTTTTTGCTTCAAACAACATGCCAAAGGCCGCAAAAAAGCACTGCTGTTGTCAAAATACGGGCCAACGGCATTAGAAAAGACTCATAATGGTCATTCAAAGGGCCAATAGCATTGTATCTGTCAAATATACGGCCAACGGCATGAAACTATTTTTACAGTGTCATTGCAAAATTATCTCTAACACCACGGCAAAGGTGATATTAACAATTAAACTTGATTCATTTATGTCAATGGATGAACGACGATGGCAGTGAGAGTGAAGTGACTTGACAACCATATTTATTTTATAAAAATATAAATCATAAAGTGTTAGTATTAGTTTAACTATAATTCAGTGCTTAAATTATTGCGCTTTGATTTTTACTGTGAATGTCAATATAGTTTCCATTGAAAATTTTCACGCGCCTTCGATTTATTGTAGTTTTTGAGGAAATAATGTGTGAAATGATAAAATAATTGTACATTCCGAGTTATAGTTGTTTGAGGAGTTTAAATTTAAGTGCCAGCATAACCCAAAGGATTATTTCTCTTAGAGGAAATAGAATAGAATGTTGATCTTTATGCATAATAAAATATTAACGAAATGGTGCCACCATTATTACAATTTGGAGATCCTTGAAGTTGAAAAAAAACCCTCGCTTTCCGAATAATATGTGATATGTGAATATTATAAAGGTATTAAAAAATATATATGATTTATATGTTGTTGAACTCCTTTTTTTAATACTATTTGTCTGTTAAAAAAATCAGTAATTTGAATACCTATTTAGTTAGAATTTATTTATTTGATAAAACTCAAGCTCAATAATGGGTGGACTATAGTCTAATGGAACAACAACAAACAAATTTGGGTCAGATTTAAAAAAAACATGATAGGTAACATCGTACGGAACCCTCTTCACGCGAGTTCAACTCGCACTTGTCCCCTTTTTTTAGAAATAATAAGATAACCTCAAATATTTTCCTTCTCATGGCTGCCTAATGGTTGACAAATGCATCAAAATGGATGCAAATACGGCTTGAGGCCTTAAAATAAGCCAAGTATATCTGGTTGATTTGCTGTTAGCCGTTCAAACAACACACAGTTGACCTTTGAAATGCTAGCCGTAAATTGGCATCCTGTCGTGCTAATGTACGGCTTTAGGCATTTATTATGTATATCTTCATGAGTTTACGCGGCTTTTGGCATGATTGTACGACAGATTAATGCCACTATACGGCCAATGGCATTTGAATCCACTAAGAGCCGCAAAACTGGATTGAATTATTCCAATATCTGACCGCTATGCGGCTTTAGAGCGTTAGAATGATTTTGGAGTGCCAATATAAAGCCTTCAGACGTGTGGCAAACTTATATATGAGCTTTTACGGGCTTTAAGCTCTGCATAGGTATAGTAAAAGATAGTTAGAGGGCTTTTCGTGTTACTTGGGTATGTAGTAGATTAAGTTTGAGGTGTTGGCTGAAAACCAGCGTACTCAGCGTTTGTGTCCTGCGAAACTTGCGCTGGGCACATTTTACGCTGAGCCAAGTCCTTTTTGGTATCATCAAATGTTGTAGCTAATTGTTAAATACTGTTTGTAATTTTGTTTTTAATACCAAATAAACATTTTAGTTACTTACTTACTACTTACTATATTATCGATTGCCACTTTGGATCCAGGCAAACCTCTCAAGCTTCGTTTACATTCAAAAACCTTTTCATACATGCTCTGTTATTGTTAATTTAATCACTAATATAAATATATCCATTTGTTGCTGTATATGACTAGATAATAAATAAACTTATATAGTTTAAAATTATTAAAAAATTAATTGATAAGTTGACTCTTAATTTAAATTACAATCTGTACTGATAACTAACCTTTACCGCAATGAGATGTGATTAAATTTATGTATTCAAGCAACCTCTAGGATGTTTAAGAGCTTATTCCATTACACTTTGCCGTTTCTGAATTCAGACGTCCTTCGAAGTTACTACCGCAGACGCTTGTTATTCCACTACACAAATTTGTCTTCTTTTCAGAAGCCTAGCGTTCTGGACGTTATTCCACTAGTCTGAATTCAGATTCTGTGGCTCTCAGACGTCTTCATTCAGACAAATGGAATAAGCTCTTTACCCATGGTTTACCTAATGACCGCTCTCGCGCCCACACTAGCGTATTCTCACTCATTCACATAACGCCGTCCCACTCATACAGTGATATATTTTTAATCGCGGTATCAATGTTTAATATTCATACAAAGTTTAAGACCAGTATATTTTTATACATTTTTAAATCTTATAAACAATAGCGATACATTGCCAACTCTGCTGTGTACATTTTACTTATTTAAGTGTACGCATGAATTTATGTCGAGATACTCTGTAATTTATTGGGAAAGCACAATTATTAAGAAATTAGATACTTGGGAAAATAGAAAACTTACCTTAACCATAAGTTCATTTTTGAAGACAGCGCCTTCGTAGTTCCTGCTGGAAGGAGCAGTGGGCACGAGGTTGGGCACTGGGCAGTAGACCTCGGTAGACCAAGACCGGGCTGATGAGTTGTTTAACACGTCCAACAGAGTCTTAGGGTCTAATCCCATTCTGGAAAAATATGTTTTATGTATAGTGCCACACTCAATCTACATACATACATACATATACTCACGTCGTTAATTACCATTGTGGTAGGCAGAGACATCGATCGCCACTTCGTACGATCCTGGCAAACCTCTCTAGCTTCGTCTACATCCATCAATCTTTTCATAAATGCTCTTTTAATCTTCATACTTCGGACGTCTTCCTTTTTGAGCACACTCTAAATTTGGTCCAAGTGTGTCCTCCGTGGCCGTCCTCTACTAACATTACCTTCTACATTAGCTCTATAGATACCTTTACCGATTTTCTATCATCCATTCTCTCGATTTTCCGAAACCATCTGAACATTACTTTTTCTATCTTACTTACAATATCATCTAAAAGGTGTGGCTTTTACTAATCACATCATTCCTCACACGATCACATAAAGTTACATGTTTTTTTTTGGACGCGTTGTTTTTGAACAATTAACATATACATACATATATTCACGGCTGTAAATCCCTAGAAGGGGTAGCCAGAGCTAAGGAATTAGAAATTTCTCAGCCACTTTTGGAAATATGAGTGGGGAAAAGATGGTAAAAATAAAGGTTGTTGGTGATGAGTCCCCAACCGTATCGCCCAAAAATCCCTTAAAAGCCCCAATACCGTTAGTCGCCTCTTACGTACACCCACCGGAAGAAATGGGGTAGTGCTATTCTAAGCCGACACTACACAGCATATATATAACAATTAAATTCTAGCATATATATAAGTATCCTCGTTTTGATTGGATAGTGCATTCAATTGATAGGGGACAGAACGGAATGCTAACACATGCATATATAAAAAAAGACAAAGCAGTGTAACAACAACTTCAAATTCGATCCTTACACTGAATTATAATGGTTTGGAAAACAGATTAATACCCTATCAATTAGTGAAACTTTATTCCAGCATCATTTCTCTTGTTTAATGCGAAAGAAGCTGAGAACTGTTAAATAAAAAAACTCATGTCTGACGGAAGAGTTTCGTGATATAAATTAAGTAGATAGGAGTCATACTACAGTTTAAAATAATCACAAATTGACTAATAAAAGCTTAACGGACATGGGTCGTTATGGACCAGATATAAACATTAATAGTTATATTAACGGCATTAATTCCCATTGGGGACTATTCATCGTCACTTTCTACGATTGTTAGGTTTATTTTATTTACAAGGTTTTCTGATAAATTACTTTCGTATTAATGTTTATTATATTAATTTTAAAAAGAAAAATGTATTAGGGCGCCATCTATGAATAAACGGAAATAGGGGTTTAGGAAAGGGGTTGACTTCTAGTATAAATACACTCGTCCCGCTGACTAGTGACAGTTGTCTTGATAATTTTAAAGAGTTAACTTGTGCAATACTTTACTTTTACTCGACATTGGCGAAATAATTGTGGCAAACACGCTTGAAGCCACTTAATAAAAAATGGAATTGAATGGGGACTTTTACTGGGTTGGTGGAATAAATAATCTATCTCCTGATCCTGAGTTTTTTGAAGAGCTTGTTACTGAGTATTATAACACGATACTGGCAAGTTTCAAGAGCTTTGTCTACATTCATCAATTTACTATTACATATTTAGAATTGACTTGATCGGAGTAATAAGTAGGCCTATTTTCATTTATTCAAGTATAAGCATAAGCATAAACGTTCACGCCGAATATCCCCGAAGGGGTTGGCAGAGGTACTAATACTTCTGAACGTCACGTGACTTTGTCACCTGGTGTTCAGAGTACCCACGTTTTGCATAGACAGTGTACTCACGTGATAGGGGGCAAGCATATTTTTCCATGTAAAAGTGTGAGGTAAAAGATGATATTGTAAGAAACATAGAAAAAGGAATGTTGAGATGTTTTGGGCACAAGAGAGGATCGATGATAGAAAATTGGTCAACGGGATCTATAGAGCTAATGTGGAAGGTTAGTGGAGGACGACCACGGAGAACACACTTGGACCAAATTGAGAGTGTGGTCAAAAAGTCCAAGTCAGGCTTCCGAAGTATGAAGAATAAAAGAGAGAGAGAAAAGATTGATGGAAGTGAACGAAACCTCTAGTTTGCCAGGATCGTTCAACGTGGCGATCGATAATCTCTGCCTACCTCAACGGGAACTAATGGCGTGAGTATATGTTATGTTTTTATTTTTCCCTGTACTTACTTAATACCCATGTTCATACATTCAGCAGTAGCCATGCCAGTGATTCCCATTAACATATTGTTAGCTAGTTTGGCGACTTGTCCCAAACCGATGTTGCCACAGTAAAACTGTTTGGCTCCCATAGCTGCGAGCAGAGGAATAGATCTGTCGAAATCTTCTTTGCGGCCACCAGCCATGAACGCTAAAGTGGCATTTTGAGCTCCCATTACACCTGAAATTTTGTTAGGAAGATTATAAAAAGAAAGAAGGGAATATTTTTGATGCCAATTTAGTAATAAACATGGATACTCATGGCTATTCTTATCAAATGTGAGTAGCTTCTAGAGAATTTAAAAAAAATAGAAAATTATGAAAGTGGATTGGTTAAAATCTGTGCACTATAAAGGATGTTTAGGGATGGGTTTTCAGCCAAATCGACCGACAATCATCAAGAACCCAAATACCCTGTAGCATTGTAAGGCAACCGCGCGAATGAGTCTAAAGCTTTTCTAAGACGACACTTTAAACAGCTATAAACATGTAATGAACATGTGCAAAAAACCATGGAATAAACATATTTAAAATAGTTAGTTACAAAGTAAGTACAATTATAATTTACGACTATGCTATATATTTTTTATTTGAGTATCTTAAGGCTGTTCGATAATCGTCTTTTGTAGGAGCGATCATAAAATATTTAGTTCAGAGATGGTCAAGGAATATGATTGGTGGGTATCATACGCATCCATCGCATAGCTGCTTAGCACATCTCTAGTGGAAAGGCATCCTAACACCTCAAATTTACATGAGATGAAATATTAAATTGAGCACTGAAAAATCAACTGTCTTAATAGTAAAACTATTAGTATAAGTAAAAAAACTGACTAATTCTAAACTAAAAGGGTTTTTTACGTTTGAACTCCTAGCCTGCGAAGAAGTCAGAGACCTATTTACTTACTTCTTTGATCTTACTTTATTAGTAATATTTATTATTTAAATTATAATAGACATGGAAATATGATTTAAAAGTGAGTAATGCTAAAATTTAAATTTCATCCTTTACCCCATTAAAGGTTAGGCGTAGCTCAAATTGCTAAAGTAAAGATCATTGTTTTGATGTAGGTATTAAAAAAAAAACATGTTTTCTTCGTATCAGTTTGAGAAGATTAACTTGACAACTTATCAGTTTATTTGCATTTTGCAAATCATTTGTCATAGCAACAACTTTTATTACGTGACAGTCTTATAAATAAAGCAAATTGGCAGAATTTATCACATTTGATAACACGGTATCTTTCGTAATATTTTTATTATGTCATTGAAGTGAGTTTATATATCACACTCAAACACTAACATACATACATACATACATACATATACTCACGCCATTATTTCCCATTGGGGTAGGCAGAGACTATCGATCGCCACTTCGTACGATCCTGACAAACCTCTCTAGCTTCGTTTACATCCATCAATCTTTTCATACATGCTCTTTTATTCTTCATACTTCGGACGCCAGCCTTTTTGAGCACACTCTCAATTTGGTCCAAGTGTGTTCTCCGTGGTCGTCCTCTACTAACATTACCATCCACACTAGCTCTATAGATCCCTTTTACCAATTTTCTATCATCCATCCTCTCTATGTGCCCAAACCATCTCAACATTCCTTTTTCTATCTTTCTTACAATATCATCTTTCACACCACACTTTTCACGAATGACGCTATTTCTCACTCGGTCACACAATCTAACATTACAAATTTTTCTGAGGGACCTCATCTCTACTGCATTCACTCTGCTCTCATGCTTCTTCTGCCACACCCAACATTCGCTTCCATACATAAGCGTAGGAACAAGAACAGCATCATGCACAGCCATTCGGGCCTTTTCAGACACCGATTGACTGATCATTAGGCTATTCATTGCTCCATTTACCGCATTACCCTTTTTCACTCTTCTTTCAATGTCTTCATCACATTTTCCATCCCTTGTAAACAAACTTCCCAGATATACAAACTCCTTCACCTGTTCCACATCCTTACCATCAATCGCAATCACGCATTCTGTCACATCTTCCTGTCTCTCAAAAACCATCTCAAAAACTAACAACAAACAAAAAAAACTTTAATTCTTAACATACATACATACATATACTCACGGCTATAAATCCCTAGAAGGGGAAGCCAGAGCTAAGGAATTAGAAATTCCTCAGCCACATTTGGAAAATTGAGTGGGGAAAGAATGGTAAAGTAAAGGTAAGGTTGTTGGTCATGGGTCTCCAGCCGCATCGCCCAAAAATCCCTTAAAAGCCCCAATACCGTTAGTCGCCTCTTACGTACATTCATCGGTAGAAACGGGGTAGTGCTATTCTAAGCCGACACTACACGGCAAATTCTTGAATGGACAATTATTTTTGGGCAGGCATAAAATTTGGTCAAAGAGTAAGCATTGCTATTCATATTGCTATACAGACGGGTAATGCAGTCAGCCTTTTGGGCCATCCTACCCTACCTAGCGGCAGTGGTTTTTTTTTATAATCTTCTATTTTGTATCTGTTGTAAATATGTTTCTATTTATAAGTTGTAAATTGTATATTATTATGTAAATAGTAAATAGTTTAGATGGTGACCAGTAGGAAAAGGACGGTATTATTCAAAATATTGTTTGATCGAGCATAATTCATTATTATACAGCAGTAGTAGTAGTATCGAAACACGTTTGATCATTGCTTTACTTTCATAGTAATCGATTTAATAAATACGAGTCATGTATTCAATACTCCCATCCAGCTTACCAACTGTGAAATAACTCGACCACAGGGGTCAATCACGCAACCATTTTAATTATTTTAAATATTAATTATAAAAGCGCATGTATGAAAAGATTGATGGATGTGACCGAAGCTAGAGAGGTTTGTCTCGAAGTGGCGATCGATAGTCTTTGCCTACCCCAATGGGAACTAACGGCGTGAGAATATGTATGTTAAATATTTACCCCCAGATACAGGTGCATCTATGAAACCAACTCCACTCTCAATTGCTTTTGGGAAAATTTCTTGGGGTACTTTGGGATCCACGGTACTTGAGTCGATGAGAAGGGATCCTTTTGGCGCCTAAAAAGTAAAAACAATGATTTAAGAATCACTTTTAAGATCTAGCTTAGAAATTTGGATACGTTAGCTTCGGGTTTGGATTACTAATATTATTATGTTCAAATATGTATTTTTTTGGATTTTTGGGAGATTTTTACAATAAAATAAGCGGTCTGTTCAAATTGTATTTTAAACAAAAATTAAATATATATTTTGAATTTGGTTGTGAGCCAAGTTATCAGCTTATAATTTTATAATGTACATACATACATGCATATACTCACGGCTATATTTCCCTAGCGGGGAAACCAGAGCTAAGGAATTATAAATTCCTCAGCCACTTTCGGAAGTTGAGTGGGGAAAAGATGGTAAAAATAAAGGTTTTTGGTGATGGGTCTCCAACCGCATCGCCCAAAAATCCAATAAAAAGCCCCAATACCCTTAGTCGCCTCATACGACACCCGTGCGTAGAAAGGGGTAGCGACATTCTGAGCCGGCACTACACGGCAAAATAATAATTTTATAATGTATTGCCTTTTAAAAAAACATATACAACGAAAAAACTTAAAGTACTTAAATAGAGTATAGAAAACGAAATCAATTTCAAAGTAGTAACACTAATCTTGCATTGAAAAAGATCTACTACCCATAATCATCATTATTCTTCCAAGAGACATACATGAGTAATATCATTAAATATTAGACATTCAAACTACTCACATGAGCAATAACACCATCTTTGCCAAGATAAGCGTCAAGGACAACTTTGTTGCTTGGTAAGATGGAGACCACGGCGTCAGCCCCGTCGACCGCAGCAGCGATGGAGGTCGCGCTGGTGACTCCTTGCTTGGCGGCCGCGGCTTGGGTTTCCTTGGACGGGTCGTAACCGCGGACTGTGAAACCCTGAAATTTTTAGGGCAACATATAGTGAGTAGTGCCTCCTAACATACCTATTTAGTGACGCTTATAAGTATTAGGACTTCATTATATTTGGAAATTGAGTGGGGAATTCAAAGTAAAAAATGGTTGGATGAAAAAAGGTCTGGTATGTCTACAGTCACATCAACCTACAATCACTATGAATTCCACAACATGCGACCGCGGCTTGGCCCTGAAATTTTATGGGAAAACATATAGTTTGTACAACTGTGATAGTTGGTAGAACATCGCTTATCGTGCAGACTTAGGGTGTTCAAATCCCGGGTCGGGCCTACACTAATTTGAATTATCTAAAGACATATGTGTGTTTAATTTATCGTGGTGGTTTACGGTGAGGTAAAATCTCGTAAAGAAACCCACGGTGCCAAAATGGCGATAGTACACTGTCAAAGCAAAAAGAAGGTTCTCTAAACACCAGGTGACAATGTCACGTGATATTCAGAAGTATTAGTATACTAGGTTTAAAAAGTCAAACCCATAGTATTATAATAGTCGACTTTGAATCGTTCCAATATCTTACTAAACTTGACCTAAACTGACCCTTAGTATCTATACAATACCGTCAGGAATTGTATACAATTGAAATAGTAGCGATTATTTCATTTTGATATCTGTATCAATGGGCGGGTCTGTTAAGTAATGAATGTGAGATATAACTCAAACGACAGAGGAAACAATAACTTATATGCACGGCTAAAGAGCCCATAAGGGGTAGTCAGAATTAAAAAAACGTTTTTTTTAAATTTTCGAATAAAGGATGGTGGTTTTGAAAAGATTAAAAACCTTAAGTGGCTTCTTTGATAGCCGCAGAAAGACATTTAGTAGTGCTATTTTATATCGACACTACGCAGATAATACATGTATACTCTTTTCATATTATTTAGGTATAAGATTTTTGGAAAAGTGTTTGGAGATTATTTTTTTAAAAGATTTTATTTAGAAAGATATCATCAATAAAATATCTTTGCGTAGATAATATAATAGTGTTGTAATATGATACGGGTATCAATATATAAGAAAATAGCTGACCCGACAAACGTTGTTTTGCCATATAAATATTTTTTGGGGAAGTTCTAGTCTATAAAATGAAAATGAAATCTAAGGGGTGGACAATCCTTATCTGTTAGGTGTATTAAAATATATAAACCTATTCTCTGATCTACCGAATGTGTATGCAAAAAAATATTGAAATCGGTTCAGCCGTTTCGGAGGAGTTTGGCGACAAACACTGTAGATTATGAAAGTATATTATATTTAATGGTATTTTGAGTGTCGAACATGAATTAAGTTAATTCCAAAAGGGTATTTTTGAATATTAATTTTTGGTAAAAAGGTAATACAATCAATAATTTTAATATCTGGCGATGGCGGTATGGTGCGTTGGTGAGGAAAACGGGTGTTTAGTACAAGCAAGGTTTATAGGAAGTACAGAAACAGGTTAGCGGAGACACTTTAAATGGAGTAGACAGATGAAGATGGCTAGAGTCTTAGGGCAAGAAACTTATCTCAAGTTTGGTAGTCCTGTCTTATCTATTCGTTTTTTTGTTGTTGTATGACTTTATGTCTATTGGTTATTTGATCACCAGTACCTTGAATGTTTGCTATATCAGCTCTAGAAGAAATAAAATTCTTTTAAAATAGAATTCGCTAATAAAAATCAAACTATATATAACTGAAGGTTTGATTGACCCTAAAAACAAGTAATCTGTATAAATTCCACTCATTTTCTAACCAAGTAATTCGAATTCCGAACACCTGTCAAAACAACGTGGTCACTACTGGCCACGTTCAAGGTCACGAAAAATTGTTTACCAACCTTTTTGACTAAATTTGCCGCCATGTATCCACCCATGTTTCCGAGCCCGAGGAACGCCACATTTTTGTCCGCCTTTGAGCTGTATGTCCTTCGGCAGAAGGCCGATTTTACATTAGCAAGAACTGGTCGTATGGCGGCCATTTTGAAATTCTTATTTTAACCAACGAGTTTCACGTCCGCGGCTCTGCGTCAGCGCAGTTCAACTGGTTTGGTGTTGAATAAAATGGTGTTGAAGATATTATTACGTTTATTTATTGATAAGAGCATTATCACTGACGGTTTCGAATGAATATTTGGTATTTGGATTCTTCTTATGTTTAAAGAGTTTTAATTAACAGAATAAATGTTGGTTTTGATTATATTAATATTCTTTTCTTTTTAAACTATTATGAATCGTACATACATACATATACTCACGGCTATATTTCCCTAGAAGGGGTAGCCAGAGCTAAGGAATTGTAAATTCCTCAGCCACTTTTGGAAGTTTAGTGAGGAAAAGATGGTAAAAATAAAGGTTTTTGGTGATGGGTCTCCAACCGCATCGCCCAAAAATCCAATAAAAAGCCCTAATACCCTTAGTTGCCTTTAACAACACCCGTGGGTAGAAAGGGGTAGCGAGCGACATTCTAAGCCGGCACTACACGGCCGGGTAGGTACAGGACCTATTCTCATGATTCTTTTAACTAGAGTTATATCATGAAGTTGAGACCAAAATATAAAATAAAAATAGGATTATGAGTGATTGTTTGGGGATAAGCACTTAGTCATGCAATGGCGGATCCTAGGATGTTTTGTGCTGGGGTGGAACAAAGGGCGAATACTTTTTATTACGAAGTAATTGTCTAGCAAGTTTTTTATGCAGCAACTGTCCTAGAACATGAAAATGGCGCCTAGAGGTGGGTACGTGCCCCCGTGCCGTCTCCTAAATATACGTCACTGACGCCAACCAACCTCTAAAACACCCTAAATATCCTGCAGTCACCGATTAAGATGTTTGCGGAAATACATGGATAGTACTCTCTTGAGCCTATAATGGCTAAATTATCAAGCTCAAATTCAGTTTTCTAGCGGTATTATTACGCCTTAGGGATTTTTTTTCCAGGAACAACTGTTTTAACTAACAAAATCCAGTATTAACTTATGTCGGAACTCATATTGACTGAATAAGTCATCAGAACTTATGTTACCACGCATACATACACATATTCACGGCTATGAATCCTTTAAAGGGATATCCAGAGCTTTGAAATAAGAAATTACTCAGCCACATTTGGAAGTTGAGGGGGGACAAGATAGCAAAATTAGGGTTTTTGGTGATGAGATGAGTCTCCAACCGCATGGCCCAAAAATTACTTAAAGAGCCTACTTAGATACCTTTAATCCCCCCTTACGATCACCCACAGGTAGAAATGGGGTAGTGAAAGTAGAAAGTATTCTAAGCCGTCACTACACAGCAAATTATGTTAATACTGCTGTAAATTAAGAATCAGGTTAACAAGATGATTGTAGAGTAACAATTAAGACTGACTTGAGAAACAATAAGGGTAAACGGCATACGTTATTAAAAAGGTATCAAGACTGAAAAAAAAAACACCAAACGTCAATTTTCGAGGTATTTTCGAGTCCATTTTAAGATTTATATTTCTATTAAGTTATAATATTTACATTAAGAATAGGGCTCGTAAAACTTCCTTAATTCATTGGAATCTTAGTGAACTAAAACATACGTAAAGTTTCTCAAACTTAAACTAAAAATATCTCTTAAAAAAGATTACCATACATCAAAACTTAATAGCTCACTGGAAATACCAACGTTCCTGATTCAGGAGACGTGAATTCAAATGCTGTTTCGTGCTTACATGTAGAAGGAAATAGAAGTGGCCTGGCCATTAGATTTATTAATATATTGATAATTGCAAGATATTTTTCAGCCTTTTATTTATATAACATGGGAAAACGATTTAAAATAAAGTTGTTTGTAATGTGTCTCCAACCGTTTAGCCCCACAATCCTTAAGCGCAACATTAACTGAGCCCTGCCGCCGACAATGCCCGACGACACGACCCGGCGGCCTGTGTTGAAAGAATTATGTCTAACCTTTGTATGAAAACTAGACCGCCGACAAAAAGTGTCACATGACAACAAAACGACAAATATCGGCGGCCCGGCGGGCTTAGCGTGCTTTAAAATGCCACAGTAACCTAATCATATCTTATAACATCCGCGGAAAGAAATGGATTAGTGCTATTCTAAGCCACAGCCAGATGATTGCATTTTGGTGGATAACAATGATAATGCTGTGGAGTGTCGGCATAGAATAGCACTACCCCGTTTCTTCCTATGGGTGTACGTAAGAGGCGACTAAGGGTATTGGGGATTTTTGATGGATTTTTGGGCGATGCGGCTGGAGCCCCATCACCAACAACCTTTATTTTACGATCTTTTCCCCACTTAACTTCCAAAAGTGGCTGAGGAATTTATAATTCCTTAGTTCTGGCTACCCTTTCTAGGGATTTATAGCCGTGAGTATATGTACGTATATGTATGTACATACATACATATACTCACGCCATTAATTCCCATTGGGGTAGGCAGAGACTATCGATCGCCACTTTGTACGATCCTGACAAACCTCTCTAGCTTCGTTTACATCCATCAATCTTTTCATACATGCTCTTTTATTCTTCATACTTAATAACAATAAAAAAAACAGCTCCTTTTTACTTAAACATCAGGTAATAAAAATTACATTTGATGCTTAGAAGTGTTGGCTATAACAATAAGACCTAGTGAATTTGTAAGTGATGGACATAAATATTTAAAAAAATATCTCAAACCAAACTCACACGCCGCATGGGATCTGACCTGATACTTTTGACCATCATGTGACATTGTCATCTGGTGTTCATAGTATCCACCATTTCTATCTGTCTATCGCCGTTTTGTACGAATACACTATCACATGACTAAGCCATGCCACATATATGCCATATATATAACTTAGCCATGTGGGTTTCTTCACGATGTTTTCCCCTTACCGTTAAACCACAAAATAACCACACATATGTCTTTAGAAAAGACAAATTGGTATAGGCCCGAACCGGGATTCGAACCCTAATTGTCTGCGCGATAAGCGGTGTTCTACCCACTGAGCTATCACGGTTGTCACTCTACATGGATATTTATCATGATAATTTTTATAATTGGAAGCAAAATGTTTGAACACCACTGAGAATACTATAGCAACGTTTCAATGGACGACTAGTTTGAAAGACTCTCGACTTTATTAGTAAAGTTTGAGCCAAACTTTTTGAGACTAATATTTGTAAATGTAGAAGTTTCAAGATTTGTTTTCGCTAGTCTAAGCTCTGTAAATTATATTTGAGTTAGTGCTCGTAATGTTTTGTGTCAGGGAAGTGTTTTCATCAATTAACTTGAATGTCTGAGGCAAATTGCGTTAAATCTTTTACAGACAATATGTTTAGAAGATTGAAACCAAATTAATTAAAAAACTTAAATTATTTATAATATACACTTTATTAAACCCCAAAACAATACACGATCATATACAGAATGAATATACAACAAACTCGTAAACAACAGCGGACTTATCGCTAAACAGCGATTTCTTGCAGTCAACCTTTTTAGAGTAGAGATTGCGTATGTGACGTGCTTGGGTGCCTATACAGTTATATAAACGTGTTATAATAAGAAAACTTTTGCTGTGTATAGTGTCAGCTAAGAATAGCACTACCCCATTTCTTCCGGTGGGTGTACGTAAGAGGCGACTAACGGTATTGAGGACTTTAAGGGGTTGTTGGGCGATGCGGTTGGAGACCCATCACCAACAACCTTTATTTTTACCATCTTTTTCCCACTCACCTTTCCAAAAGTGGCTGAGGATTTTTTTATTCCTTAGCTCGGGCTACCCCCTCTAGGGATTTATAGCCGTGAGTATATGTATGTATTAAGAAAACCATGAAACTGTTATTATGATATTATATGTAGTGTCGGGTTAGACTAGCAGAAACTCATTTTTCTTGTGGGTGTTGATCGAGACCACTAAAAGTATTAAGTCTTGTTAGTGACGTTGGGTAATGTGACAGGAGGCTCATCACCATTATCCTTTATTTAACAATCTTTTTTACAAGATTTTATATTTTCATTACTAAACAATTTTTTCACATGATTTTACAATTTCATAATAATATAAGGTTTAGCTACGGCTCTGGATATATATGTTATGATGATAGCGTCCATGTATTCTGATAACAACATTTTTATCTACAACTCGTTTAAGAGGAAAACACTATAACACTCTACAAATTGTTGACAGAGTTCTGGATTGTAATATCTACATCATATGTGGCATTTGAAAGAAAGTTAGTTTTATTATGAAAGTCTAGATCCCATTATTTTAGATATTTTAACCACAAGAAGGTAGAGCTGCGTTAGATTTTAAAGATAAAGATAAGATAAGATAAGAAACATAGTTAACAATATAACTAAAAACATGAAAAACGAAACTAAAAAAAAACTAAACAAAAAAAACAAAAATAGAAATAATAAATAAAAGATAGAAAAATTTCGACACAGGCGGGTTCGAATCCGTCGATATCTATTTATTTATTAGTAATAATCCCCACCTGAGGTTTTCATGAACAAAAAGATTTAAAAAATAGAAATAACAAGATTTTAAAAAAAAAGAGTTAAAATTAAAAATTATTAAATTATTTTGTCTTTTATATAATTGGAGTTTCCACTTTCAACGCGAATTTCTCAGAATAACCACAAAATTATGTAGAAAAAACTTTTTTATTTTTATTTAAACCTTTACAATAATTAGAGCACATTGTACTTTCTACAATGTATATTGATAATTTTTAATTATTAAATGCCGTGACTTTGTTGCAAGAGTCGTTACTTTGAGCTTCAAAATAGTATAGTCCAGTTGATGTTGTTGGTAATTTTCTGTAGCCTGCGAAAGTTGATTCATTATCTGCACATTTTCCAGATTTGAAATCTTGGTATGATGAACATTTTTTCGCTAACCAGATACCTTCTTTGTATGCAGGATTATACGATATAGGGACGGCCATAAAATGATTGCATTTTTCAGCTTGTTTTCCAAATAAACCTACGTCTGGAGGACATCCAGGTTGAGTTTTACCATCGTTTACCACAAAATCGTAATCACTCAAATTATATATGCCTGTTCCAAGAATAGTAGTTGTGTGAAAGGAGATAACAGTTTTAGCTTGTCCACTTTGAACATGTTGTTCTATACAATCATCAAAACATGGGCCAGCTGCTTCACCAGTATATATTACTTGCAATTCCATTCCGTAGTTAGATTTTAAATATTTTCCAGCGTAACCAAGCATATGACCTCCTAAACTAAAACCAAATATTGAAACATTATTTAAATCGCCATCTCTGAAAATTTCGTTTAATAGGTCTGCAACGGCTTTACCAATGCTGTTAACATATGTCACTGCTGTCTGATATGACTTTGTGATCTCTAAAGGATTATCACTACTTTTCGTGTAAGCACTATGATCTATTATTACACCAAAAGTGCCTTTTCCTTGACATTGTATCTTTGAAAACGAACATATGACTGTTTGAGAACTTGTACTATTAATATTGGCATTAAATCCGTCAATAAAAATATCTATGCATTGTTCTTTTGGATTATAACCTTCTCCATTTAGTATGGCGTTTGCTGCTTCAGAAATTTTGTACGAATTTTGGGTTGGAATATTTGCGTAGTTATTAAATGTGTAGACTTTTAGAAGGCTTACATCTAAATCATCGGTTCTGTCACAGCTGCCTGAAAAAGGGAAAAAGAAGTGATTATTTTGTTGCTATCTTCGTGGAAAAATACTGATCAGTTAGCTTCGGTGTTCGACTTAATAGTTATTTTTAGGGCCGTTATCATATTGCGGTTGGTAAATTTGGTATTTCTGTACCAGAAATTTTGCATGTTAACAGAGCGAAGATCTTGAACAAAAGAGCAATCGAATTTCTCTCTACCGGTAGTTATAAAAAAAATTCCCTAATAAAAAAAATATAATAAAAAAATATATAAATATTATACTAATTATATACATTCATTATTATCATTTATTCCAAAAAGTTTTGAAAATACATTATTGTTACTGTAAAATCCTGAGAGATAAATTTTGCGTTTAATGACGCAGTGGTTTTTAAGTGACACGAGTTTGCAATTGCCTGAACAATAAAGTGTACAACTTCACTATTTGTTTTAAAAGAGTATTTAATAATATACTTACATTTGATGCTTTTTACAATTAAATCATAAGGACTTGGTGCATTCATCCCATTTAGAATACCTCCAAGGTTACTTGAAAAAAGACTAGTTAATGAGTCAGCATCTGACACTGAAAATATTACAAAAATACTTAAAATAAGCAACATTGCTATGCGTTGGAGCACTATGTAATGAAACAATGAAAATTTTATTGGTGTTTAAAGATATGCTGCCAGCTGACGAAATGAAACATCTTAGTATATAGGATGATAATTTAGTTCAGTTTTATATTTAACATTTGCTAGGCAAAACAATTTTGCTGTAATATTTTTTTACTAAATTTAAGAAACAAGTTCTTAATTGATCAATAAAACAAATGTGTGCTCGATTCCCAAAAAAGGGGTACCCAGAGTTTCAAAATTAAGAATTTCTTATCTACTTTCGCAACGTGCCTTAAATATTTGTTCGTTTTCACTGCAATAAATTAATAACAATTTATATTATGTTTTATTTCAAGTACTGAATTCATTCATACATACAAACATACATATACTCACGGCTATAGGGACATCCAAAAGTTTTGAACATCACCGCACAACCGCATCGCCCAAAAAATCCTTATAAGGCCCAATACCCTTAGTCGCCTGTTACGTACACCCACCGGAAGAAATGGGGTAGTGCTATTCTAAGCCAACACTACGCAGCTACCTAAATTCATTCGTTATTACAATCAGTGAAGGGGTTATTAAACGTCATTATAGTGGATATTTATGTAATCTAGACCAAAGTTTTTAAGAGAGAGTATATGATACATAATTACATACGTATACTCACGCCGTTAGTTCTCACTAGGGTAGGCAGAGTACTAATACTCCCAAACATTACGTATGAAATTATTGAATATCATTACAAGGTAAAGAAATGGATTGGAAATTGCATCAAAGCGGAAAGTAGAAAACCTGACCCTAAACCCTGATGTAAAAATAGAAGAAGAAAATAAAAAAAGAGTTGTAAAGGAGAAGGAGGTTTTTATGCATAGGATGGCGAAAGGGATATACATTTAGCCAATGCGGACGGTAATACATAGTATGGTAGTAGCGGAAGGCGTGACAACAGGGACGTGAGTTTGTAAGGAAAATAACTAAATGGCGTAAGAAAGAAGATAAAATAGTAAAAGAATAATGCATAAGATTTCAATACACTCACATACATTGTGCAAACAGTTTGTGAGTGTATTGCAATAAAGCAAATATTATGTTTGTTTAAATAGGTGCTGTAATAAATATTAAAGGAATTCATTATTTTCAGTTTAAGTATAGTGTAGTATAAATTACAGATTTAAATAAAGTTGTTATGGATTGTGAAAGTAAAACACAAATACATACGACAAATTACATTGAAAGATAGTAGACAAAAGATGTCCGTGGCCGATTGAACAGGTGTAGTAGGTGTAGGTAGGTGTAGTGAAAGTTGCGGGTTAGATCCCCGCTGAGAGCAACAATTATGTGACGAGCATAAATTATAATTTTTAAATAATAATATAATTACAATAATAATGTTTCTTAGTCTTGGGTGTTATTTTATGCGTATTTATTAAATTTTTACATACATACATATACTCACGGCTATAAATCCCTAGAAGGGGTAGCCAGAGCTAAGGAATTAGAAATTACTCAGCCACTTTTGGAAGTTGCGTGGGGAAAAGATGGTAAAATAAAGGTTGTTGGTGATGGGTCTCCAACCGCATCGCCCAAAAATCCCTTAATAGCCCCAATACCGTTAGTCGCCTCTTACGTACACCCACCGGAAGAAATGGGGTAGTGCTATTCTAAACCGACACTACACAACAATGTATGTATATATATTTAAATTAACACCTACTTTTCCTACCCTACCTAATTATATTTTTTTTGTGTTTCAGAAAAATTATTAATAAACTAGTGGATCGTCCCAGCTTCGCACGGGTAGCGTTGTTTTTTTAAATATCTGAGGTTTCTTTCTTCAGTCCCTGCTTAAGCATTGTGAAATTCAGCGCAATGTTTTCAATTTATTTAATTGATAGCACTCCCTAAACAGTGTAGTTTGGTGATTTTGAATGCGCTTTAATGAACGGTTCAGTATTTCCATTAAATAGAAAATTTTAGAATAAAACGCTATGAAATATTTATAACAATCTGAAAAATAAATCATTACGTGATGTAGGATGCAACTACTGGCGCCATCTAGTATGTTATATATAAATTAATAAAGATTTGGTTTTGGTCACGGGCGCGCTGGCTTATTTTATGTATAATTTCGGTGTTTGTCTACCGATTTCTATGTTTTTTTTTTATTGAATAGGTAATAATGTTACCTTTTTTAAATTAGAGATTAGTGAGAGGTTTACAAACGTAAGAGTAAACAAATATAATCAGAATGTTCCGAACTGCTAAGCTATCAGGAATTACACGTGTTATTGTGAGTCAACCGTAAAAGATAGACATAAACTGTTAAGGATTTTTTTTTAGATAATTTTATGCAAAATTTTTCCGTCATACATGATTTCTATGTAAGTTTAACCATTAAGGCTGCACACGCGACGGAAGCTTAAAAAATGTAGTAACTTCTCCCGTTTTCCCAAAATTTCCCAAAATTCCCCTTTACTACTCTGCTGAAAAGTATACAAAAACCTGCCCAGGAGTATAGAGAATAATTGTACCAAGTTTCGTTAAAATCCGTCGAGTAGTTTTTGTTTCCATAAGGAACATACAAACCGACAGACAGACAGACAGACGGACAGACAGACAGACAGACAGACAAAAATTTTACTGATTGCATATTTGGCATCAGTATCGATCCCTAATCACCACCTGATAGTTATTTTGAAAATATATTTCATGTACAGAATTGACCTCTCTACAGATTTATTATAAGTATAGTTATATATCGTTGAGTTAGTATCCCATAATGCAAGTTCTACTTAGTTAATGGCTAACTGGATCTGTGTATAATATGACCGTATATTTATTTATTTATTTAAACATGCATACACTTATGTATCATCAAACAATCACTTAAATAAACCTCAATAGTTAGGATGATGGAAATATAAGAAGATAGAAAGTGAGATAGTGGTTCAGAATAACCGATGTATGCTGGGTTAAAAAAAATAAAGTCTTTGCATACGAAATCAGGGGCACAATGCTATTTGTCATATAATAAAAAAAAATTGCGTGTGGAATATGTGGAATATACGTTATTCGTTTAAATTGTAACACTTGCAACAAAGAGCGGGGTCCCCTGGACAGGTACTTATTAACTTGGCGCCAACCTTATAGTTATGTAAAAATAACTTGCAACACTGTTATTTGTTTGAAAAAAAGACCAACTGCCCCGTGACACACATATAATCACGGCTATAAATGCCAAAAACGGGGGTAACCGGGGGGCTGATTACGTATCTTTTGCGACTGACGATTGTGTCGCAAGTTGCACGATTGTCGCTGTCAATTTCATAATTTGTATGCGAATTGACACTTTTGACAGCGACAATATTGCGACTTACGAAACAATCACGTTCGCTGAAGATACATAATCAGCCCACAGAGCTTCAGAATAAGAAATTGCTTAGCCACTCAAAAGCTGAAAGCTGAAAAGTTGAGTAAGAAATAGATTGCAAAATAAACGTTGTTGGTTATAGGTCTTCCTAAATTTTATAATTATTAAATTTAAAATTTTATAAGCCCATTATACATCCCATTTTTTTACATTTGTATTATTGTTCTGTAATGGCTGTGCATGATGCTGTCCTTGTTCCTACGCTTAGTATGGCAGTGAATGTTGGGTGTGGCAGAAGAAGCATGAAAGTAGAGTGAATGCAGTAGAAATGAGATCCCTCAGAAAAGTGTGTAATGTAAGGTTATGTGATCGTGTGAGGAATGATGTGATTCGTGAAAGGTGTGGTGTAAAAGATGATATTGTAAGAAAGATAGAAAAAGGAATGTTGAGATGGTTTGGGCACATAGAGAGGATGGATGACAGTAAATTGGTGAAAGAGATATATAGAGCCAATGTGGAAGGTAATGTTAGTAGAGGACGACCTCGGAGGACACATTTGGATCAAATAGAAAATGTGCTCAAAAAGGCAGGTGTCCGCAGTATGAAGAATAAAAGAGCATGTATGAAAAGATTGATGGATGTAAACGAAGCCAGAGAGGTTTGCCAGGATCGTACAAAGTGGCGATCGATAGTCTCTGCCTACCCCAATGGGAACTAACGGCGTGAGAATATGTATGTTCTGTATTAACAAGTTTGTAACAATTTTTTCCCCTGTACACACTTTTGATAACCCAATGCAAATAATGCAGACTTCGGTAAGATAATAATGTAAATTTAGTTAAAAACCTGAAAGATAAAACTATAAAAAAGTGGCTATCATTACACGATTTAATTTTTACGGCGGCCATTCTTAGAATTTGAATTTCATGTGAGTTGTATTGTTACAAAGACAGCTTATATGATATCCCAACCGCAGGGCTCGAGTGTTCGATTTTTCTCGAAAGTATAGTGGTAGTTTTCACACATCGTTAATGAGTTTTTACAAGTTCTTCTCTCAACAAAACACCTTCCTAATCCGAAGTAAAAGTACATTCTAACTTAATATTAAGTTTCAATTTGACATCCCAAAAACAAAGATTTATCTTTTTATTTAAAAAAAAAATAATTATTTTATTTTTTTATTATTGAAGTCACATGATTAGTCACATGAGGAGGCTTATCACCCACTTCTTGGAATGCACTGTCACACAAAATTGTACTAAGTACAATTTTGCCACGATGGTTTCCTCATAATGTTTTCCCTCACCGTTAACCACCATGATACATTAACCGCACCTATGACTTTATAGAAGACGAATTGGTGTAGATCGAACCCGGGATTTGAACCCACGTCTGTCTGCATGACAAGCGGTGTTCTAATCAGTGAGCTTCCACGTTTTTGTTAGGCTATGGCTACCCTTTTCTGGAATAAAAGTTTATTGCATAGGTAGGTTAAGTTATAGACAATAGCAAATTTCATATATTTTCCATGAACATACATACATACATATACTCACGGCTATAAATCCCTTTTACGCACACCCACCGGAAGAAATGGGGTAGTGCTATTCTAAGCCGAAACTACACAGCAAAAATATAAAAAGAATATATTTGCCTTCAAGCCAGGCCAGCCATAACAGAAAAATGGAGGAGGTACGAATCTTAATTCATGAATCAAACTTTAAATTTAACGCCTATCTGACATACTAAACAAAATTACGTTACACAGTAACTGCTGCAAACACTTTGCCTGGGGCGATAAGTTTTAAATACATAATTAAGCCTTTATAAGGCAGAGGTATGATCAATAATTCATTGTAATTCACTTCTATGTGAAGGTAGGTAAGGTTGAAATTATGGTGGCCACTATTTTGCCACTGCCTTATAGAGGATAATATTGGTTCAATCACTCAAACGTTTTCCCCAAAACCTTGGTAATGTTATTTCAGTCAGGAAATAGTACTGCCTCTTATGTGGAGAGACTAAAGATCAAATCCATATATTGTCTACCCCAGGGTGTTATTTTAAGACGTATTTGCTGTATATATATCAAGGGTGTTAACGGTGAGGAAATACGTCGTGAGTAAACTCGAGTTGTACTATAGTAAATAGATATGTAAGCCGTTGGCCAAATTTACGGCGACGACGCGCACTGGTACAAAGTGGCAAGTATTAATCAATTTTCAAAGAGTAGCGTAGAATGTAAAAATGCCCGGTGGCGACGACGCGGCTTAAAATGTGATGAAACCAGCGCAGCATAAATAATTTTTATATATACATACACTAGTTGACTCGCGCAACTACATCTGCGTGACATAAGAATCGAGAAACAGATCGTGATGGAGATTGTTTTGAGGAGTGATCACCCTTAAAAGTTCCCCATGTAAGTCTATGGGAAAATTGGGAAACAACTGTAAACAAAACTAGCGCGCGCTCATAGAATTTTTCATTGCTTGCACTTGCACTTGCCACTTCGCTTCAGGTTCAGTTTTGCTTCACGAAGCAATACTGAACCTGAAGCAATAAAAATATAACCCTTTACTTACACAGATAATTTGAAAGTGTAATGGAACACTTATCTTCTGAGTCCTGAATTAAAAGAATTACATATACACTTCTAACTAGAGTTTTACCTCCTTAGGTTTAAACATACATACTATCTCACGGCCATAAATCCCAAAAAAGGGTAATCAGAGCTTCAGAGCTTGAAACTCAGTGGATAGGTAACAAAATGGTAGAAATAAAGTATCATTCGTGATGGGTTTCCAACCGCATCGCCCAAAAACAACTTTAAAACCCTTGGGTAGAAAAGGGTATTGACACTTAAACCGGCACCACACGGAATTAAAATTTTCATAAAAACCATTCATAACTAATGTCTATTAGAAACATACCTGCCAAGTTCCAAGTTTGTAACTATTACAGTTTCTCAGGTTTCATGATTCAACATAGTATTTCGCTTCCATATATACAAAGATATCCGGACGGTATTAGCATTTGGTTCAAAACTTAACACAGTTATGTACTAATCAAAGTGCTTCGTCGGACCAAATATACGGTACCAGGGAATTACAAGATCAAGTTTCTGGGAGTCCATTTCACATATGCAACTGACATACGGTACCTTATTTTCGTAAAAGTCCAATGTTAGTAGAGTGACCCACTGTGACATGATAGTCCAGTGGGTAGAACACCCGCCCGAAAACAGAAGGGCGGGCGTGAGTTCCAATCCTGGGTCGGGCTTACACCAATTTGGCTTTTCTAAAGTCATATGTGTGGTTAATTTATCATGGTTGTTAACGGTGAGGGAAAACATCGTGAGGAAACCCACATGGCTGAGTTGTACTTAGTCATGTGACAGTGTATTCGTACAAAACGGCGATAGGCCTGCCCCCTATCACGTGAGTACACTGTCTAAGCAAAACATGGGTACCTTCTCTGGACACTAGATGGCGCTGCCATGTGAGTTCAGAAGTATTGGTACCTCTGCCAACCCCTTCGGGGATAAACGGCGTGAACGTTTATGTTATGTTATGTTTTATGACCCATGACCAACACTAACCAAATCCCAAAAGTGTTTCGGGAATTCTAAATGTGAAGCTCTAGCTATTTGTTATTGCGATTTGATGCTATAGGTAGGTAGGTCATTTTATAGAGAGGATGGATGACAGTAAATTGGTAAAAGAGATCTATAGAGCCAATGTGGAAGGTAATGTTAGTAGAGGACGACCTCGGAGAACACATTTGGATCAAATAGAATATGTACTCAAAAAGGCAGGTGTCCGTAGTACGAAGAATAAAAGAGCATGTATGAAAAGATTGATGGATGTGAATGAAGCTAGAGAGGTTTGCCAGGAGCGTACAAAGTGGCGATCGATAGTCTCAGGCTACCTCAATGGGAACTAACGGCGTGAGAATATGTATGTGTGTATGTCATTTTAAAATGTCCTATCCTATCTTTAGCGATGGACTGATTTGTTCTAAAAAACGTTGAAAATGTAATACAACTTGTGCTCCGCCAGTGAGATCATTATCCGAAAATCTTACAAAATTACTTTGTGAGAATTATCCCGATTTCTCAGAGTATTGCACAATATATTTTATTTATTATTAGCTATTATTAGCTTTCATTTTTATATTTATTATATTAATGTCTTCCAACCTCAAGTCTCTTCGAGTAGTGTATGAGCTGTGATGAAGAATTCTACTTGATATGAAGCTATGTTTTGCGTATTCTGAATACGGTAAATAAATTACAGACGTAATTTATTAATATAAAAAAAATCGTTTAGATTGTCTCTGAAAACTATTGTTATATTATTATCACATCTTTTAATTTAGAAGCAAATCGTTCTTAGGTTCTCCTGGAGACTGTTTTGATTGACTGTTCAGTAGTTGAGTTATTAAAAAGATACGATTTATATAATGTATCACATTCATACACAATAACCTTAATCTTACACATTCAATATAAGAAGATGAAATTTTTACAGCCCTCAAACATTACCCGCCCGTATGTCCACAGTGTGCAAAATCTAGCCCAGTGCTTCTCAAACGTCGTCGTGAGTCGTAATTGAGAAGCGGTGTGCCATGAGCATCTCATTACGGAAGACGACTGCCTTAATTGAATACAACCAACTGAGGTCCTGGCTATGAAGGTACTAAATTAACACATTGCACTTTGTAAAGCCATTACTAACTGTGTTATGATTAAGGAACTAAAAAAACCTTTCACCAAAAATAACTGTAACATATTACTTACTATCCTACTTTCCAAAAAACCTTCTTTTATTTTTAATGATTGCTTAAGTATTAAATTGATCTTAGGTTCTTTTAAATACTGCTTTAATTTAATATCAACATTCAGTAGTGATAAATAAAAGAAACAAATCGATTTGTCAAAAGACAGTTTAATTATTTCCAATTTGTATAATCTAATAATCATTTTACACTACAACCTTTAACATACACATTGAATCTATTAAACTTTTACATCCCTTATACATTACCCGCCCGTATGTCCACAGTGTGCAAAATCTAGCCCAGTGCTTCTCAAACGTCGTCGTGAGTCGTAATTGAGAAGCGGTGTGCCATGAGCATCTCATTACGGAAGACGACTGCCTTAATTAAATACAACCAACTGAGGTCCTGGCTATGAAGGTACTAAATTAACACATTGCACTTTGTAAAGCCATTACTAACCATGTTATGACTATTACTGACATGACGCTACACCATTGCTTGCTATCTATTGTATAAAAAAAAACACGCTTTTATAAGTGCACTTAAAAGTCAAAAATAAATTACGCGTCGTTCAAGTTGTCTCTATTTCTGGGCTGAAATGTAAACTATGTGCTTTTAATTATAATATTTGATTGTAAAAGCGTGGGGCGCTGGAAAAGGAAAGATTTTTTGTTTACTTTGCTAAGAAATCAAGTTAAGCGATGTTTCGGTAAGCAGGTTACAGAGATCGGCACTCTAACTAGAGTTGCAGCACCACTAGTTGGAGGCTCCATATTAAACAGTCTGTTCAAAGTACTAGTCAACAGTGGCAAAATGTAGTGTTCTTGTTCGTGTTGTAGCGACTTTTTCTGCTCCAGCGCCCCACGCTTTTACAATCAAATATTATAATTAAAAGCACATAGTTTACATTTCAGCCCAGAAATAGAGACAACTTGAACGACGCGTAATTTATTTTTGACTTTTAAGTGCACTTATAAAAGCGTGTTTTTTAGTGTTTTTTAAACTATTAATTTATTTTATGCTTTTTAGTCTTTGCTAATGGCATATTTTAAACATTTATTTCAAATAAACGAATGAATCGTAGTAGCGCCTGTACCTCAGTTGGACTGATGTGATCGTATTTACAAGTTAAGCAACGCGAGCTGCGGTCCGCCCACGGATGGGTAACCGCCTAGTGGTATTTATCTCGGGCTTCGCAAGGCACGTAAAGCCGTTGGTGCCGGTTGTTATCGTAAAATAGCAGTCGTCAAGCTTTGTCAGAGACACAAACGGGCGGCTTGATAACATCTAACGGTAAGGTGACCACTAGCCTTACAAAGCTCCACCAACCCGGCTGGCCCCCGTGGTGAAGTATGGCTAATACCTTCCTCACGGAAGAGACCCGTGCCCAGCAGTGGGACGTTATGGGTTGGTAACGATACATCGTATGCTAATATTCATAATGAAGTTCCAGTTCAAATCTTCCGGCTCCATCATCAGATCAGTTCGATAGTACCATATTATTGTATTCAGACCTTGAAACCTAATCATGGTCAAAGTTCATTTCGTGGTCAAAGTTCATTACAAGACCTTTCTAACAAGTCCAAATACGGCTATAATACGATCATCCATCATTAAGTTCCAGTTAATATCTTCCGGCTCCATCATCAGATGACCTCGACAGTACCATATTATTGTATTCAGACCTTGAAACCTAATCGTGGTCAAGGTTCATTACAAGACCTTTCTAACAAGTCCAAACACGGCTATGATACGATATTTCACCATGGAATGCTAGTGCCTATCTTCCGGCTTCATCATCAGACCTTGAAACCTAATCATGGTCAACGTTCATTACAAGACCTTTTTAACAAGTCCAAACACGGCTATGATACGATCATCCATCATGAAGTTCCAGTTCATATCTTCCGGCTCCATCATCAGATCAGCTCGACAGTACCATATTATTGTATTGTCATCGAAATCACACACAACTGCCAATTTTCATAACGCTATGACCTTTAGAAGATGGTTAAATTAGTTTTCTTAGATTTGATTACATAGTTACATACATACAGGTCGACCTAATAAAAGCGTGTTAAAAATAAGACATCTATGGCGGGACAGTAAGTTAATAATCACGTCACGTCACTCACGTCTTACCGTCACAGTCACAGGACCTTTGGAATGAATTTTGGTGTGACTTTAATAACTATAAGGACATTAAAACGAATTCAGATATTAAATATGGTTAAGAATGGTTGCATCAAATTAATAAATGACTTTTCAATCAAGGGTTACTCGCACTGGCAAGACTAAAGGCAATGATGCATTTTATAAATCTTCATCTTAGCGCATATTACCTCTACTACTCTTTCTTACTGACTATCTTTTTAAGTGTTAATTAAGCATATGAACCAATAAATGAATCGAAATAATTACTTTTGGAAGAAAATAAACTTAGTTCAAGGCCAACGTATTTAATTTCGAAAGAATGGTGTATAAAGTTGAGAAAAATACGAGTGGGAGAGAAATGAGAGGTGAAATGGAGAGGTCTTTGTTTTTAACATAACAATAAGGATGCCAATAAAAGGCAACAAGAACTGCCCATCTTGGACAAAAATAAATCAAGCAATATTTTCAGCGCAGTTGCTTTTGAATACCCAATCCTATCATTTTCAAAAGTGTCGTTACAGACAATTTTGAAATAATTAAAGGGCTTAAACTTTCCAACCTATTTTTCTTAAATTTTCACTTTCGGGCTAAAGTGGTTACCATCGAACTTAATACCTTCTGCAAAAGCAAAGCAGTGCAATTTCAGCAGAAGTTCCACTGAAACAATTTCAATTTTATTGTTTAAAAACGTCGTCGGTATTTCATTGAAATACCAATCACGTCCAATGTTAATACTACGGGGAGTATAATAAGCAAATTCGAATTGTAAAAAGCTATTGAAAAAAGTCTGGGAACTAATAAATTGGTTTCTTGGCGCTTTGCCAACGGACTAGTTACTGAGAACTGAAGACAATATAGCTAGTAGACGTATCATTGTAGAAAATTCGCTCGCAACTATTCAATACAATTAGGTGTATCATTCTTTTTGTTTTTTTGTGCCTCTCTTTTTATATATTTTCACACACAAACTCCACTGAATAAAATTTATATAATCTTTATTTTGAATTATTCATATTTTTAGTATTGTAAATTAGTTCAACTAAATAGGAAATGTTGTGCATGCTGTTCTGGTACTGCATCTGAATAAAACGTCTTATGTAAATTATATGTAATATGATTTTGTACTGCGTGCATGCCTAATAAATAAATAAATAAATAAATAAATTCTAATACAAGTAGTGTATTGCCATCTTTTCCCATGGTTGCTGTACTTAGTAACTAAAATGTACGGGGCTTCATAATTTTCTTGTTGTGTGAAGCATTTGGAAACGTTCCACCATACATACATAAATATACTCACGGCAATAAATCCCAAGAATGGGTAGCCATAGTTTCAGAGCTAGAAACTCCTCAGCCATATTTGGAAGTTGATAGGGGACAAGATTATAGAACTAAGGTATCATTGGTGATGGGTGTCCAACCACATCGCCAAATTCCCAATGATATTCAAAAAATCAAAATTCAAAATTCTTTATTTGCATTCCACATGTCATAATGATCTTACAAAGATATTTTTAGTACCAATGTGGGTCCTGAAGGGCACAGCAATACAAATGTAAATATAAATATAATTCACAGAGGGCTAGTTTATACAATGTACCGAAAATTATTAAAATCCAAAAATCTTCATTACATCAAAACTTAAAACTAACTTAAAATATTAATTTAGAATCTTTAACTAAACATATTGACTTAAAATTTAAACATAAAAAAACAATACTGAGAACATAACAAAATCAAAATCAACAAAATCATGCTCTACATTTCAGCCATGAAAGTAATTACTTCGATGATTTCAGCATAGAGCTCTTACTATATTATTTACTTATTATTTATTTATGTATTTATTTACTTACTTTCCAAACAAAACAAAACAATAATCACTTAATATGGTTATTATTTATTATTATTATAAAATTCTTCTAAAATATAAAATATATTTTTTTGAGTAGGTCTTTTAGTTGTTTTTTAAAATTTACATCACTTATATTTCTAATCTCTAGTTGTAATTTATTAGAGATTTTTTAATACATAGATAGTGGGCCTTCTGAGACAATTTTCATGTTGGTTAGGGGTTGCGATAATCTGGTGGTTCGTCTCAAATTAAGTGGGCGATAGTAATTAAAAAAATAAAAAAGTCCCATATCCTTAGTCGTCTCTTACGACACCCGTGGGTAGAAAGGGGTAGTGACATTCTAAGCCGGCACTAAACGGCTATTGAAATGTTATTATACATTTCAATTGCTCCATTATTTTTAAATCACCATTCTATGCATACCCTAACGTAATAATAATCATTTTTCAAATGCGATTTTATAATATAATTTTTTTCTCTCCTTTGTTCAATCATGACAGTTTATCCAACAGCTGAGTGGTCATAAAAAACGTGCTTTATTGAATTAAGGCTCCAGGACTGTCGGGAGCTTGTTAGAACAAAAACGGTTCAGTAATTAAAAGGTTCCCGCGGGAACAATTACATCAGCACTGTAAAGGTACAATGTTCAAAGTTAACGGGGCGGATTGTCACTAGATTTTTAAGCAATTAATTAATCATTGTTACTTTTCCTCGTTTAAAATTAAATGTGAATTTAAAAAAAATGTACCATACAGTACCATATTACTTTCATGTCTCATTATAATTCCTTGTTGTACTGACAGTACAATTTATGAAAATTATCAACTTTCAAATGAAGCTGAGGAGTTTCTAGCTCTGAAGCTCTGGCTACCCCTTTTGGAATTTATGGCTATGAATATATGTATGTATAGAAAATATCTTGGATTTTTAATATTGCAATGAATTACGCATTTTTTAAACAGCTACACTTTGTTTTTGTTCAGTTTAATCAAAACTGTATATGATTATTTTGTAGTCTGAAACTTATACTACCGACACTACACAGCACTTATAATGTGCAAAATTTTGTAGTTTATTGTGTTATAGAGCAAACAAACAACATTCACAATTAAACAATTAAATTTATATAAGAGTACTCGTATATTAAAAAAAAACATAATCAGCAGAAACAGTACTCAAAAACCAGCGAGTCAGATAATATATGCCTATCTGAAATTATCGTTATCGATGATTGTATAGTTTATACTCAAACTCCGCTCGTTCATGCCGTATATACCCGAAGGGGTCTGCATAGGTACTAATAATTCTGAACATCACGTGACATTGACACCTGGTGATCATAGTACACACGTCTTGCCTGGACTCACGTGCTAGGGGGCAGACTTTTCGCCGTATACGTACACTGTCACATGACAAAGTGCCCTCAACGAAATTCTTAAATGAGGGCTGTTCTAATGTTTTCCCCCACCGTATGTATTATATATATACATACGGTCATAAATCCCAAAGCCAGGGTAGCCAGAGCTTCAGAGCTAAAAACTCCTGAGCCAAATTGGGAAGTAGATAGGGGACAAGATGGTAGAAAAACTTATTGTTGGTAATGGATCTCCAACCACATCGCTCTAAATCCACTGAAAAAAGTCCCATACCCGTAGCCCTACGACACCTGTAAGTAAAAAAGGGTTGTAAAAAAAATGCAACTTTCCGAAAAGGTCGTGGAAGTTTGTCAACAGTATCAGTAGTATTAAATCTAACTATAAGATAGGTTCTTGTGGCAGCTGACGACACAAAGTTTTAATTTCTCATCGAATGCTACAGAAAATGCAGGTCGTCCCGCTGCAAATATCACTTGATAAGTTGAAACACAGGAAGAGTAGAAGAAAAAGTATTTTTAGCATGAAAATATCTCTTTGGTAGATCTAGGTTGGAACACATTTTCTTTTATTGTGGTTTTGATAATTTAACTTTCATTTAAATTCTTCATTTATTTTTAGTTTAATTAAATTCATAATTATTGTTTTATATTAATGTACGTAATCTACAATACGGGGTTAAGCACCTATGAGTATTGCAAGTAGTTTAAATTTTTGGGAGTAGGTAATACAATATAGTAGGTAAAATGTCACATGGTGCTCAAAAGTTTTGGTGTCCCTGCAACCCATAATAGGATTGAATGCGTAAAACTACTGTTTATATATTTTTTTTAAAAAATCATCGATCATCATGTCAATTCCGAAGTGGTGACTGATGTTTTTAAGTTATAGTAAGTTTACGTGTAAGTGATATTTTTGCCACTTGTTTTGCTTGCGAGATTCACCCACACAATAGGAGGCAGGCTTATCTAGTAATGTAGGCTAATAATGAATACATATGACTCAAGTATAGAAAAAATAGTGTAGGTGGGACTCAGGGTTCGAAGTTTCTAGCTAAAGATGTTACATAGATAGAAACATAAACATAGATTGATAACATTTATTCATGTCAACATGACACCATACAACAAAAGCTATATATAGTACACAAATAGGAATAACAACATTTTAAAAGTAAAGTAATAGTGCTATGGCAACACAAACTAGGTCCTATCTCAGCGCTTGATATTGCCAAGAGGCAAAACACTGGATTTCAGTTAACGTCTACCTTACACAATCTCCAACTATTAAAATAATGTCTGAACAAAAATTCTGTGTCTGCCACATTTAAAAGAAAATATATATAAGGGAAAATACAGTAAATAAAACACTATCAAAACTAACAAATTAAATAATCAAGTTTAAATTATGCATACTTTTTTTTTCTTTTCATGAATTTTACTCTTAACACAAGTTTTCCGTGTAGTGTCGGCTTAGAATGTCACTACCCCTGTCTATCCATGGGTGTCGTAAGAGGCGACTAAGGGTATGGGGCTTTTTTATAAGGTTTTTATCAACTTCCAAATATGGCTGAAGAGATTCTTATTCTAAAGATCTGAATAATTTTTTTTGGGATTTATGGCCGTGAGTATATGTATGTATGTAATCACAACTAACAAATTAAACTATCAAGTTTAAATTATACATACCTTATATTACCTTTTTTTCTTGTAATGAACATCACACTAAATACCTAAGACATCTTATTTGACATCACTCCAAACTCTTATCGTACCAAAGCAAACGTAGACAGAAAGTACGATAATTTCAGGTGTCCAAAAACAAATAAGCTCAGAGCTCTTCTATGTCGTAGTTAGCTCTGCTGACGAACTATTCATCAGTTGGATAAACTACTGACAGCTAGTTGACATACGACTGTTTGCTTTTGTACTGTTGCCAATTTCGAGCGGCAAATGATTTGTGTCGGCGGAGAATGTTTGATAATACTCTTACATACATACATATACTAACGGCCAAAGATCCCAAAAAGGGGTAGCCTGAGCTTTGGAGCTAGAAACTCTCCAGCCATATTTTAGCCACAGAAATTGATAGGGGACAAGATGGTAGAAATGGACACTGGTGATGGGTCTCCAACCGCATCGACCAAAAATCACTTAAAAAGCCCCATACCCTTAATCGCCTCTTACGACACCCGTGGGTAGAAAAGGGTAGTGACATTCTAAGCCATCAATACACGGTACGAATAAAACTCGCTGAACTAATTTGCTACAATAAAACTATAACGAAAAAAAAAACGTCATGTCATCATCGGCGTTGTAGACGCTTCAATATAACTGGCTATGCGATTCATCTTGTATAAATAACATACATTAATCTATGTGAGTCTTTTACCTTGAATACCTAGCCACTTGCCTTAGAATAGCACATTATATTCCAATGTTACATCCTCAAGATTTAGTAAACCATGTAGTCCGATTCAGGCTTTGATTATGAACACTATAGATAGAGCGATGTTACGTCATCCATTTTAAAAAGAGAAGCCCTTATTTAAGTTCTTATATGTTAAAAAGAGACACAAAATCTTTATTGTCATCTCTATCGCGTAACCCGTTTTGTTGATGTCACGCTTTTAAAGCTTGACAAACAAAGCGTCGACTTGTGAGCGATTTTGGTTTTCTTTTGATTTTGAGAAAGATTTTATTCATTTGTATATTGTTATTGTGATAAAAGAGACTCCATTAGTCAAACTTATTATTTAGTGAGGTATGGTTGGGTGTAGCGTGCTTGGCTGCGGAAGCCGCAGCGAAAAACACATCGAAGGATTGACTTTCTGAAGTGAGTGAGTTTTTTAATGTTTTTCTACAGATAAATACATAATAAATATATATATATATATATATATATATATTTATTTATCTATTTATGCATTATATTGTTATGAAAGTATGTACGTGGCTTTAATTATTAGTATTTATATTGATTGTTATTTATATTATATTCTTCTATAATATGTGAATCGATCTAAATAATGTATAATGTATATAAATTAGCTCTAGGCTAAGACTATGCGCGTGGTGTCTGTGTGTGGATGTGTGTGTGTGTGTGTGTGTGTGTATGCGAGTGCATGTGTATTGAAATTAGTTCTAAGTTAGTTTTAAGTGTAAGTAGTCTTAAGGTTGGTCAGAGCTGAAAATCGGAGCTATCTGCTTGCAGCGGATAGACCGAGCTCTGTACCATTTTGTCTTTTATTTTGCTGTTATATGCTATTGTTCACTTTGTTAATACTTCTTTCTTATTGTTTGTTGTCATGTCACCATTTTTTTTTGTTGTATGTGTTAAAGACAAATAAAATCTTTTATTATTATTATTATTAAATACATTGCGCGATCAGAAAAAAAGTGATTCAAATGTTAATTACGTTGAACTAGATTACTAGCATTTTCTTTAGTTATTTTGAGCAATTTTTTAATAGCATAACCTAAAAATATGCAGTATCTCAGTGTTCCCATAATTCACGTTTTTCATCCTACCCTGTCGTTAGGGTAAAATTTTCAAATTAGTAAACTGATGTTAATGAGTGAGTATATTATGAATTTCGTCGCGCTATAGCGACGCTGAATGATTTCCAATTGTTATCTACGGAATTAGTAAGTAATAAATTTGTTATATTTATTTAATTTCTTCGTATTCATTACAGTTTTCCTAAAGACCCGAATCTACGAGAAAAATGGATTGCGGCCACTGGAAGATGCAATTGGAAATCAACCAAATATAAAATACTTAGATGTACGAATACATCATCTTTTGAAAAATGTGACTGAAATAGACGAATGAATTCGAAATTTTCACACGAAACTGATTTTGTTTAAAGGTCAATAGTAAATAATGCAATAAAACTCATGTACAAAATAGTGCTGTCTTTTATTTTTCAAAATACAAACATAGACCCCACTATACCCATGATGACCCGTATGATATTTACATAACTTGCACTTATGGAACAGCTGTTTTTTTTTGTCCAGTAACAAAGTTAGTCCCGCACAAAAATTTATTCGTAATCATGGGAAGATTCATCCCTGATAGTTAGTACAATGCTTTAGATTTCACGGTGTTTAAAAACATCAGTATGAATGGTAAAATTAAACAAAAAAGATTGTGTAATACTAGGAGCAACTATGTATAATTATATGATTGCAGGAAATAATATAGTAAACAGTAAACCTTTACAATAAATAAAACGACGTAACAATAAATTGACGTTATCAATTTTAAATTAAAAAGTAGCTTTTAGAATGGTGATTATAGTATTTTGGGGTAATTGTTTTCGAGTGATCGCAACATTACAGGGAAAAATATTGCTATCTAAAAGAGGTACTCTCCCGTTGCATTATGACTCTGTCTATAGTGTTCATAGTCAAAGGATTCAGGATACACTGCATGGTCACACCATTTCAGAGCGAAAATAACAATTTTTCAACTCATTCCGGTCATCAATCGGTCCCTCGTCCTCCAATCTCGTTCCTTCATTCTTTTTAGGTGTGCTGCATTGGAAACACGTCTCGTCTCCGTAAAATAGAAATTGTTACAATCATATATTTTTTAGCTTTTCTGCTAGAAAATGCCAGTGTATAATGACTGTTCAAGTAAATATATGAATTGACAAGGACCTACCTCCGAAACACTATATATGTAAATTCATTTTTGATAGTTGGCGGCAAAAATGGCGGTGAGTAATATAATCATTTTATGTTCTTAAGCCCCTTAATGAGTTATTATACTTATTATACAGTTTTTTCTTCAATCCACTTTTTTAAATGATGGTGCGATACTGCGTAGAAAGTGACATAATTCTAATTAGCTTTATCAATGACCCACTTTTTAGTCTTATTAAAGTGATAATAAGTAATGTAATATTACCCAGAAGATTGAGGTAATGTATATCTAAAGTGGTTTTACCTACGCGATACAGCGTAGAAAGTGTCATGATCATGAATCATAAAAACAGTAAAGATGTTCAATATTAAAATTTTCTTAAAGAGATAATAAGGAATATTAACCAGAACATTGATTGTCATAATGTATTTTCTTGAACTGGTTTTACAAGATATCCCCCAAAAGGTGACATGACTAATATGTATAACCAACTTCTAAAATTTCAAAACGTGATAAGGCGTTATACCAAAAGGTTTTTTTAAAAAATACTTTTCTTTTGTACGAAATACCTACTTCCCAGAAAGTAGCTTTATTCATTTCAGCATTATCATCAATCAGTAAATAGTTACTACATGAATATTAAATAATACAATGTGCACCTACCGTACGTTGTCACAATGAATAACATTATACATCGACAACTTTTTAATCTTCTTAAAGAGGTAATACGAGTTGTTATCCAGAAGATCAATTGGCATGCGCTTTCCTAAAGTGGTTGTACGAGATACTTCCCAGAAAGTAGCTTTATTCATTTCAGCATTATTGTCATTCAGTACATAGTTACTAAATGTATATCAAATAATACGGTGTGCACCTACCGTACGTTATCACAATGAATAACCTTAAACATCGACAACTTTTTAATCTTCCTAAAGAGGTAATACGAGTTGTTATCCAGAAGATCAATTGGCATGCGCCTTCCTAAAGTGGTTGTACGAGATACTTCCCAGAAAGTAGCTTTATTCATTTCAGCATAATCGTCATTCAGAACATAGTTACTTCATGTATATCAAATAATACGGTGTGCACCTACCGTACGTTATCATAATGAATAATATTATACATCGACAACTTTTTAATCTTCTTAAAGAGGTAATACGAGTTATTATCCAGAAGATCAATTGGCATGCGCTTTCCTAAAGTGGTTGTACGAGATACTTCCCAGAAAGTAGCTTTATTAATTTCAGCATTATCATCAATCTGTAAATAGTTACTACATGTATATTAAATAATACGGTGTGCACCGACCGTAAGTTTTTACTATGAAAACGTTGAGTTGTCGGAAAATAATGTGTCATACGAACCAGTACGAATGACATACCCAAGCAAGAACAACCTAAAGGTCGAGACGACCATAGTTCCCATCACTGACGAGTTCTCTGAACATTGGGGTTATATATCCCAGCAGGATTAACATGAAACAGTATGATGGTAAGTATATCGACAGGTACCTGATAATCTACTCAGTGAATTTCACTTGAGGTGCTGACTTTGCCGTAATAATAGTTTGGAAAAATCACAAACACAATATCAGCTTTGATTGCCTTTTGGCTCTTAGTTACATATCCAATAACCTTGTTATGGATAAATCAACATCATTATTTTGAATAATCACATGGTAATAATGTTTTTCATTATTACTCACATATGAAAATTAAAATAGTTTTCATTATTACCCACATACGAAAAACGACGGACTATCTCGCTGTCTAATTGTGATGCCCACATGGCATTACAAGACCGCCGCCGCAACTGTCCCCGCTCGCTACGGTCGTGCTTGTACCTGCCGTGATGAAGACCGTGATGGACATGTCACGTCACTGCCGCCGCCGCCACCGCCGCCGGCCGCCACCTGCTAGACGCTCACAGGTACACTCAGTGTTGTCACAATGCACATAGGTGCTGATGATGCTGATGATCCATTCATATCTTTGTAAATTATAACGTCGTGGAAGGGTGTAAGAATTTTTTTTCTTAAAATTCATTATATCAACTATTTTTGAAATTTTTGAGGGCCACGTACGAGAAACGTTTTATTCATGTGTTGTAAATGAAATATATGTATTATATACATATATTCATATATGTGTGATTGAGATTGTAGATTAGTTCTTAAACCGAGAAATTCATTCAGAGATCATAAGGGAATCATCTCGAATAACACAATAGATTCAAAGGAATCTTACATTTTGTTTCTTTTAGCAATTGTACGTATGCCTTTACCAAAGGTAAAGAACACGAAAAAAATCAGTTTTCACAAACTTGACAAATTTTATCGTTTTCCTTCTAGACCATTACCTTTACCGTTTATCTTTACGAATGTCTCTGTTGTTAGTAAATACAGGGCTCCAATAGCATAACTGACACAATTGAAACCTCTCCATCGCAAAACCACTTACGTGTTTGCAATAGGCATGATGACAACAAGTAAATTTCATTGAAATAATTTGTGTGTATATTATTACAAAATTCCCTATTCTAAGAATCTGATTCTTTTCATGATTAAAAGCAAGATGAATATTATAATCGATAAAATAAAATCGCTAAATACGGCAATCCGCCATGAAATGTTGAACGCCAATCAGAGCGCATGACGTCACGTCAGATTCTTTCTCTCTGTTTACATTAGAATTACTTAAGATAATACACACTCGTTCGCTTTTTTAAATTAATACGCCGTTATTAACTTCAATTTCTTTTGTGTAATTGCGCTATATTTAGTTATTTCCATAACATCCATAAGGATTTACAAAGTCTGCCAGCGCAAATTTACCAAGAATCGACTTGATAATGCCAGGAACGTTTCTGGCATCAAACAAAGATTTCTGTTCAGCAGAATTTAGAAATGTTAAAACTTCCATGTAAGTTTTGTTTATTATACAGTTAATTTATTAAAACCTATTTATTTTATAAAAACCATAAAAATAAATAGCTGTTGTACATATTTCAGTAATTTGAGGTTATACATACATACATATACTCACGGCTATAAATCCCTAGAAGGGGTAGCCAAAGCTAAGGAACTAGAAGTTCCTCAGCCACTTTTAGAATGTTAAGTGGGGAAAAGATGGCAAAATAAAGGTTGTTGGTGATGTGTCGTGTCGCTTAGCCCAAAATCCCTTAGAATCCCCAATACCGTTAGTCGCCTCTTACGTACACCCACCGGAAGAAATGGGGTAGTGTTATTCTAAGCCGTCACTAAACAGCAATTTGAGGTTATGTTTATGTTAAATATTTCTTTTTGCAATTAAATATTAACATATTTAGAATTTGGTAACTGAAAATGAAATAAAATACCTTATTAATAGCTCATACATACATTAAGGATTTGATAACAGTAACAGTGATTAAGAGAATCATAAACTCCAAAACGTTTGTATATCAATGTTTACTTTTTCCTATAAAATTATAATGAATTTAGCAACAAAATTCTACAAAATGAAAAGGAAATTCTGTCGTCAAAGTGATCTTCACAAAAATAAAGCTGTGTAAAGCCACTTCTTTCTTAATTTCTTATCGAAAGGAACGAAAATATATAACTTCTCATGAGTTTTTATGGACGTATGAGTACCCAGAGGGGTGGAACACCACCTATATGCTTTTGAAGTCATGTTTTAATGTAAAAATTAGTGAAATGTCTAAATTAAATATGAATTAGATAATGTTTACATATACCAAATGTTCCTTGTTTTGTATAGTGACGTAAGCAAGCGACGCCATGACACTTTGATGCGTTTTGGTGCAAATTTTAAATTTATGAATCAAAAACTATTTTTTAAGTACTAAACCTAAATATTTCGCAGAAATATTATGTTTATTGTAATTAAAATTAATTTCCAAATATTATAGAATAGTTTCTCAAAATTTGTCATCATGCCTATTGCCAACATACAAATTTGAATTTGTTACTTGTTCATATATTTTTACATATTTAAATAAAGAATTTTCTAATATAAAAATTATATATAAAAAGCAGTTGGTCTTTGGAAGTTCTTACACTAAACTTATATAACATAACATAAACATAAACGTTCACGCCGAATATCCCCGAAGGGGTTGGCAGAGGTACTAATACTTCTGAACATCACGTGACTTTGTCACCTGGTGTTCAGAGTACCCACGTTTTGCATGGACAGTGTACTCACGTGATAGGGGGCAGGCCTATCGCCGTTTTGTACGAATACACTGTCACATGACTAAGTACAACTCAGCCATGTGGGTTTCCTCACGATGTTTTCCCTCACCGTTAACAACCATGATAAATTAACCACACATATGTCTTTAGAAAAGACAAATTGGTGTAGGCCCGACCCAGGATTTGAACACTAGTCGTTTGCACGATAACCGAGTGTTCTACCCACTGGGCTATCACGGTTGCATACTAAACTTATATCATTACATTTTATCTGAATCGCCTTTTGCAGAACGTATTTATAACTGCTTATGGATCCGCATGCAAGGGCGGTTATTTTTATGTCTATGGTCTTGTCATGGTCATACGAGGAAAACGAACTGAAGATAGTTCCCTTTTATTGGGTTTGAATCTAGTTGGTTTTAGAAATATTACTATACAAAAGCATATCGCGGGTATGTAGCAGGATAGGTATGAAATTCCCTTATATTTCTTACGTCAATAATTTACTTTTATTTAATTGGATATTACGATCAAGAGCATGCTATCGTTTTTTCTTTTGTATGTATACATACAATCATATCTCACGCCATTGGTTCCCGTTTGGGTGTGCAGTGACTGTCGATCGCCGCTTTGTGCAACCGAACAATATTTTCGTATAATTAAAGGAAAATACTGATACAGGCCAAGATATGGTTTTCTTTTTAAACACATATTCTGTCAAGGCGAGTCATAAATATACCATCACAAGCAAAACATATTGTATAATATTCATACATATGTTATGTTTAATTTTATTACAGAAATATTCTTGATTGCAACATGATCTTCATGCTTATAATATTTTTTCATTCCATTTGTACCTTGAAACTGCAATTCTCAATGTTTCCTTTTTGGAACATTCGACATATATTAAATAAAGGTGTAGAAATACAGACTTTTTTTTTTGGCCTTAACAAATTCAAAGGCTCTCTCTTTTTTATTATTTATTAAGTCAGAAAATATCTTTAAGAAAATCTTATAAATTTTAAAGATATTATAATAATGTCTATTACCTAAAGTTTAACAAAAAGAAAGCATTGTTAATTCTATCTTGTTCTGATTATTTTTCCAGTCGAATTAGTTAAGCAGTTTCTACTGAAATCGTGCAAAATATTGTTAGCTATGGTATGGTCATATATATATACATGTATATATGGTTGGCAATAGTAAGTACTATTATACCTCTATAGGTATGGTGTATCAAATACAGAGTGCACTCATTAATAAGTTTTATGTCTTAAATTAATCAACCAACAACAGTTTGGCAATTTTTTGTGAAATATAAATGGGTGTTAGTTTTGTACCTAACTTATGAATTTTGATTTATATGCATGGAACGCAAATTCAAATCAAACCTTTCCTCTTGGTTTGGACTTATTCCTAAGCATATAAATATAATTGTATTTTAATCTCGGGAGTATAAGTAATTTATAAATATTATTCTTAAAAATAAATTTATTAAGAAAAGCATTCTTATCTTCTTGTATAGATCTCAAGATATAGTTGCTACATGTATTTAATTCTTCTTTCAAATACTTTGGCTACAAAGATTCATCTTTCTGTTTTGAAAGAAATTTTCGTTAATCATTTTACATTTTCAATGACGTAAACACTTTTTGGGTACCACTGCGTACTGATCAGGGATGCCCATTGGTAGTTTAAGAAAGCAAGTAGATAGACTGGCTAGTCGACCTGTTTGGTATAGCTTTATTTTTTATCATGCTATATGTGATGAACAAAATATGTATTTTGACTTTTGGTATTATACTAGTTTAAGTAGTAAATGACAGTTTTTAAATACTTTGAAATTTAATGGGAAATGGACTTTCACCAATACCTTTAATTGTAATAATTTTATTGTTTGCAATAATTTATTTAACCAAATACATGTTATCATTTGCAACCAGAACTCTAAACATCTACATGGTTTACTAAATCTTGAGGATGTAACATTGAAATATAATTTATGGTTAAAAGAACTTACCTAAGTGAATTTCTACCAAAATTATATGAAATGTTACATCCGAAGAGATTTAGTACCCACCCTAACCCAGAGAAAGGTGAACCTATCTAACCCTTCAGTTGCAAATTCACAGCTAAGATACCTCTAAAATAAATGAAGGAACGAGATTGGAGGACGAGGGACCGATTGATGACCAGAATGAGTTGAAAAATTGTTATTTTCGCTCTGAAATGGTGTGACCATGCAGTGTATCCTGAATCGGACTACATGGTTTACTAAATCTCTTCGGATGTAACATTTCATATAATTTTGGTAGAAATTCACTTAGGTAAGTTCTTTTAACCATAAAATACCATTTCTTCCCGTGGGTGATCGAATGTGGTGACTTAGAATATTGGGCTTGTTTTGGGTATTTCGGTTGGAGACTCATTAACCGACTTCAAAAAAAGGAGTGCTCTCAATTCGACCGTATATTTATTTATTTTTTTATCAACAACCTTTATTTTACAATCTTTTAGAAATTTACTGGGGTGGGGTACAGTCAATTTCTAAAAGCGTCTGGGGAATTTCTTATCCTAAAGCTATTGTTACCCTTTCTAGGGATTTTATAGTCGTGAGTACATGTATACAATACACATACTATGTACATGTATTGTATACACAACATTTTTAAAACAGTTGTATTTTTAAACATATTATATCAACCTGACGTGCTAAAGTTATTCCATTAAGTGTAAGGTGTAAAATAAATAAAATAAAAACTAAATCGAACGTCAGAAAAACCATTTCAGCAAAATCAATTTAGCTACTTTATAGCACAAATCAGTATCGAGAAATCGAATCGGACGTCCGTTCATTCGATTATTCAATTAATCGATACTGCGCTGTTCGTGTATCAGTCTACTCTATTCCCCGTGGGATTTCCCGCCAAATTAGAATTGGCCTATTTTACATATAACATAGGGACGGTTTGTGAACTTTATGATTAACTGGGTTTCAAAATGCAATTTTATACAACTTTGCGAATTAGATAGTTTTTTTTAATCTGTTTCTTGGGATCTCATTTAGGCAAACACTGCCTTAGATGCTGAAAGACATGGTTGTAGTTATTAATAGGGTTTATGCATATTAGAAATCTTAGAAATATATATATATATATATATATATATATATATATATATATATATACATATAAATAAATATATAGTAGGTATGGAAATCAATATGTATGATTAACTCACTGAGATTTCTAACGTTGTGATTCCCACTTAGAGCGGAGGTCAGAGTTATCCTTTGGCATATCGTTACATACAGTGATCATTTGATTTTCCATAATTCTCTTTCTTGCAGTCGTCTTATCTGTTAGTAGAATCTCAAAGGTGGGTAATTGGAATTTGTGACTTCGAACATTTGCGGTGCTGAATATACACAAAGAGGATTATTTGGCCCCCTATCATGGCATTTTGCAGCAAATGGGGTAATCTGCAGATTATTTACATACTTGCTTATACTCACGGCTAATATTCCCATTGGCGTAGCAGAGACTATCGATCGCCGATTTGCACGATCATGACAAATCTCTCTTGCTTCCTTTACATTCATTATTCTTTTCAAACATGATCTTTTATTTTTTTTACGTCGGACTTTCTTATTTGCAAGAACGTTTTCAATTTGGTTTTCAAACTTTGTCGCGTGGTCGTCTTCTAATAACAACACCATCCACAGTGCCTCGACATATATCTTTTGTCAGTTTATTTTCATCCATTCTTCTATGTGCCCAAACCACCTTAACAGTTTAGCTTGTTTCCCACGGTAAAACCCACGACATAACACAATTAGTATGTTATAATAATAATAATAAATCTTTATTTCTGAAAGAAATGAGATATTGCTAATTAAGGTGTCACTACACAGCAAAAAGCAAACAAAACCCCCGCGAATAAAATACACTGGTTCCTTCATCAGTACTTATCGAAGAACTTCTACTTTAAAAGATACGTTAAAAAGTTTCTCATTAGTCTAATTAAATGGAAAGACTTGACTCGAGTGATTAAACAGAGAATCGAGAGAATCAATACTCGAAACTAATAATCGAGGCATTCGATTAATCGAGGCCAATTGATTAAATTTGCAGTGAGCTGCATATGAGCAATATTAAATGTTGCTACGAAACGATTGTCCATGAGAGTACTTACTTATTAACCTACTACAGCGAATGGTATTATGGTGGATAGTCATATTTTCTACCATTGATTATATAATACATATTCCAACTCAGCAACCTTAATAGTTCCGTAAGTAGAACACCGCTTATCCTAAAAACGATGATGGTTGAAATTCCGGATCGGGCCCTTACCAATTTGTCTTTTCTTAAGACACGTTGAGCGTTACCAATCAATGGTAGGAAAGATGATGAGAAGAGATGAACTCAAAAATTAACGCCGTATATCCCCTAAGTGGTTGGCAGAGGTACTAATACTTCTTAACATCGCGCGACATTGTCACCTGGAGTTCAGAGTACCCACGTTTGCATGTACTCTCGTGATAGAGGGCAGGTGTATCGTCGTTTTTGTACGAATACACTGTCACATGAGGAAGTACATCTCAGCCATGTGGGTTTTCTCATTCTCACGATGTTTCGCTCACCGTTCACAACCATGATAAATTAACCACACATATGAGTTAGATATATAGAGCCAATGTGGAAGGTAATTTTAGTAGAGGACGACCTCGGAGGACACATTTGGCCAAATAGAACATGTGCTCAAAAAGGCAGGTGTCCGCAGTATGAAGAATAAAAGAGCATGTATGAAAAGATTGATGGATGTAAACGAAGCCAGAGAGGTTTGCCAGGATCGTACAAAGTGGCGATCGATAGTCTCTGCCTACCCCAATGGGAACTAACGGCGTGAGAATATGTATGTATGTATGTATGTATGAGTTTAAAAAAGACAAATCGATGTAGACCCGACCCAAGATTTGAACCCTCATCCTCCGCAAGATAAGCGGTGTACTACCGACTGAGCTATCACGGTTAAGTCAATAGTAAATAGGTATAGTAAAGTTTGATTATACTTCCGTTGCTGCATCAATTAAAAAAAACGACAAGATTTTTCTTTCCTATATCCGACATCATCCTTTTAGTAAAAAAAACTCCTTGAAAGAAAAATAAATAAATCGAAAATTAATTTTCCTTCATTATTATTTAATTTACGGTTTTCAAAGCCAGTGGAGCATAATTGGAATATTCATACAATTTGTTAAGTCCTGGAGCTAAGTAACTTTCCTGGTTTGGACTGAACTTGATTTGTGTTCGTTTGAGTACTTCATTGTTATTTAAACGTTATTAATTGTTTTGACTTGTTCTTCAGAAAAATATATTTTAAAGGCATTTAATTAGTTTTATTTACAATTCTCTTATCTATTTATGTTTTCTCGTGTATATCTTTTGTTCTAAAATGTTGTTTTTAAACCCATCACTGACGAATTCTGATTTCACCAAATTATCTTATCTGAAGGGCAAGCACGAGTGTTTAAACTATAGTTATCGCGTGGGATAAAGCAGCCATCTCTTACGCGCTTACTTAGTCTCGTATACTGCCATCTCATTCTAACCGTTATCGTGTCGATAAAATAGTGCTCGCGCTTGCCCTTCTGATCTTTACAAGTATCTCAAACTTTTGGGTACGACTATGGTCTAGTTTTATAGCAATCTAAACAAGTATACATATATCAGCTATTTACTTATACTAACAAATTGAAAAGATAATTATGTCCGCAAAAGTCTTACACTGTCGAATTAATTATCGCTGTCATTTTACCAATATATATGTATCACTACAGAGTTTCTTTACATAACATAACATAAACATAACATAAACGTTCACGCCGAATATCCTCGAAGGGGTTGGCAGAGGTACTAATACTTCTGAACATCACGTGACTTTGTCACCTGGTGTTCAGAGTACCCACGTTTTGCATGGACAGTGTACTCACGTGATAGGGGGCAGGCCTATCGCCGTTTTGTACGAATACACTGTCACATGACTAAGTACAACTCAGCCATGTGGGTTTCCTCACGATGTTTTCCCTCACCGTTAACAACCATGATAAATTAACCACACATATGTCTTTAGAAAAGACAAATTGGTGTAGGCCCGACCCAGGTTTTGAACACTAGTCGTTTGCACGATAACCGAGTGTTCTACCCACTGGGCTATCACGGTTTTTAGTTTCTTTACAACGAGTAAATAGTAAATTTCAGAACCGCTATAACTCATCAGGCTTCAAATCAAAGGCAGTAAAGCCAGAGGTTATGCATCTGTTTGTTTTAATTACAAGCTCAAAGAGAACTACTCGATGCGTTAATCGAAATTCATTTTATAACATCAAAGCTCTAAAGACCGCGGTTACTCGACCAGTGTAATCATCCGATTCCGTTAAAAAGAATAATCCTTATTATAGTGGACGTAAAAACTTGTGACAAAAATTTGGAAAAAATTTGTTTTCGATAAAATGCAGTATAGTGTCGGCATAGTATAACACTTTCCCATTCCCCGTGATCGTAAGAGGAGACTAACGTCCGATTTCTGAATTGAGTATTCAAGCTGAGAACGACTTAAGTATCGTTTTGACTCATTCAGTTGTTAAGATTTCAATGCGACAGAACGATACTTAAGTTATTCTTAGCTGGAATACTCAATTCAGAAATCGGGCGTAAGGGTATTTAGGCTTCTTAACGGATTTTTAGCCTTGAGTATGTGTATGTATGTATGCAGTGAGAGAGCGTGTGCCGCGCACAATTTTGCACTGTCGCTCAAATACAGTGTAAGTACGAGGGAGAACGCTAAGTATGCTGTCTCATTCGCACATTTTATTGCACCGCCTGCCACGGGTATTTTTTCCCAGTATAATATTTGTTAAAATTCCATCTAGACTATTCCGTGTAAAATCTCTACTCGAATCAGTCACAGGGTTGCTGTTTGATTGATCCAAGGAGTGCAATCAAACAACAAATTGTTAGCTGAAACGTCTTTAATAATCGAAGAAGGATAACCTCAAGGAGCGACGCAGTTAAGCAAATCTAGTTTATGCAACGGGCATTTGCAGCCACTATGGTTAGTTGATAATTTATCTTCGAGAAATAGTCAAGACGGCTTATTCAACTGCTTTGGTTTGCCCTTATTGTTATGTTTGTACGCTGGGATGGTTTATTTCATCTGAAGCTGGTTTTATCAGATTATGAAATTAAGATACATACATAATACTCACAGGCATAAATCCCAAAAAGGGGTAGCCAGAGATTCAGAGTTAGAAACTCCTCAGCCACATTTGGAAGTTGATTGGGGAGAAGATGGTAGAAATAAAGTATCGTTCCTGATGAGTCTGCAACCACATCGCCTAAAAACTACTTAAATAAGCCCCTTACCCTTAGTCGTCTCTTTCGACAACCGTGGGTAAAAAGGGGTAGTGTCATTTTAAGCCGGCACAACACGGCCAATTCTAATCTATTCTATTTTAAAATTGTTTTCTATGAGGGAAGTATCATAAAGAATAACATAGATATTAGCTACAAGAGATAGGTTGGGTTTATCAGTTTTTTTGTTAAAGTTTTCCAACCTCGAGAAAATTTCAGTGAGCACCTATAGAATGCAAAATAAATAAAAGTTACAAAAGTAGACCTCCTTTTTCGTAGTTGGCTGAAAATCAAAAACAATGCGAAGGGCCCCCCATTTTCTAAAATTTTATGGACCAATATGTATATATCTTTTCCCCAATTTACTTCCAAAAGTGGCTGAGGAACTGTTCATTTCAAGGCTCTGCCTAACCTTTTTTGGAGTTCATAGAGTAGTATTAATGTTAAATGTTAATACGTTGTTAAAAGCAATGGATCTACCAGAATATGGCTGCGGCGCCGGTCATCAATACAAGTCCAGTGTTTGTTGCGGCCCAAATTGCCTTTCTGTGCCCGATGCAATGACATATTGCTTCTGGCTTGACCGATTGCTCAAATGGACGTAAAAGTACGGAGCTTATGTGGAAAATCGACTGTCTTTCGAAAACGGCATGCGATTTTCTGCTTTACTTTTTGTTGTGAAGTAAGACGAGTTTAATTTGAAGTAATGGTGTTACTCAGTAGGTTTTGTTCTTTGCCGTTTTTTAGTCAAATGGAGAAGAGACAAAACTACTGGGGTTTGAAAAGTGATCGGTGGATTTTCAATTTTTTTTAATCATTGTGTATGAGCCTATACATTTGCCAAAATTAATCGCTAATTTAGTATTTAACTTTTATAATTTATTTTTTTTAGAGATTGAATAGATGAGGTGATTAATAAAACGATTGGTTCCACAAAAGTAGAAATATTAAAAAAATACGCTCCGCTATGTATCATAAAAAAACCAATAAATTCAATATCTTTAGATCTGTCCAAGTTCGATATAAAATCTGCTCAACTGTGGTTGGACTGTAAAAGTTGGATTAATCACGTAAAACATCTGGAATCAACAAAAGAGGTTCTGAAATTTCAAGTGCCATTGACAGCTGTTGCGCATAATTTTAAGTATCATTTTATTGTTTTAACTGAAATACTATATGTTTTTCAGTAACAATACAATAGTAAAGGGTATGAATACTAAAAATCGGTTGCAAGAGATTCGAAATGAGAAATTTGTCAGCTCATTTGTGGAACTTACATATATATACTCCTCCATAAGTTCCCATAGGTAGGCAGCGACTATTGATCGCCACTTTGTACGATCCTGAAAAACCTCTCTAGTTCAGTTTACATTCATCAATCTTCTCATACATACTCTTTTATTCTTCATACTTCAGGCGCCTACCTTTTTGAGTACACTCCTTTGTTGGTCCAAATGTAAATTTTTGGAAGTTGGGTTAAAAAGCTCTCTGACGGTAAGTGTTTTGGTGATATTTTTTTATAAGCCTGTACATCTTAGAAAAAAAAACCCATATCACTGTTACACTCACCAGAAAACCAACCAATAACCTCCAACCCAGAAGCTTCCTAATTCACCGCATCCGTTGTCAAATAAAGGCATCCCAAATAAACGGTGTCACACGTCAAACAATGAAGAAATAAATGATAGCTTAATTATCCGACATCACAGAAACCTATTTACTCACGGCCTGACCACAGTATTCGGTCCGATAAACACCACACCGCAACAAAATATTTGTCAATGACTACTACGGACAGACGAACGAATTTGCGGCCGCAGCTTTAATCAATTTTTGCTTGATTAATAATTCAAATAGAGCTTGATTTTAACTAGATTTATGTTTTGGAATTGTTTTGGAGTTTCGGGTAATACACTGCCCTATTTGTTTATGTGGGTTTAGTTGGAGGTGAGTTGGAATGTTGGGTAATGTTGGTACCCATCACCAATAATCAGTTAGAAACCCCAATTCCTTTACTTGGTGCATAGGAAACCAAGGGAAAAAAGTTTAGTATACAGTGCTATTCACATTCTATCTATTCTATTATTAGCTGTGTAGTGCCGGCTTAGAATAGCACTACCCCATTTCTTCCGGTGGGTGTACGTAATAGGCGACTAACGGTATTGGGGCTTTTAAAGGGATTTTTGGGCGATGCGGTTGGAGACCCATCACCAACAACCTTTATTCTACCATCTTTTCCCCACTGTACTTCCAAAAGTGGCTGAGAAATTTCTAATTTCTCAGTTCTGGCTACCTCTTTTAGGGATTTATAGCCGTGAGTATATGTATGTATGTATGTATGCTATTCACAATAATTTATTTCTTATCAAACAATTTTGTTTTAAATTGATCATAAATCAGAAGTAGTTTAACTAATTTTGCCCGATAAACATACTTAGGTTCCAAAATTATTTTTGATATCACAGCTCTAGTGAATCACAGATTGGAACGACAATTAGAAAGGTGGGAGGCTAAAGAAAAAATAATAAAAAAATATGAATATATAGGGGAAATAAGACAAATTTTTCATTACCTGCAAAGTGGCGATCCATGGTCTGTCTGCCCAAATTGGAATGTAGTATAAATAAGTAAGCAGATCAGTTCGCTTGAACTTGTATGGCATTAGAAGAGTTATTTTCAAATGCTGAAAATAAAGCGAACTTTTTTAGATAGTCTTACCCAATGCAAAAGATTTAAGTGCTGTCAATTAGATTTGTGATATTGAAATAAAATATCTGTCTTTCTTAGACGTTAATTTTGTCATAGAAGAAAAGGCAAGACTAGAACTTAATATCATATATTGCACAAACCTGAATTTATATGAATGATTTTCCACCCAATACAGTAAAAAATGGCGGCTACGTACAGGACGACACAATGTGGGAAGGCCTCCTACAAGGTGGACCGATGACTTGGTCAAGGTCGCGGGAAGCCGATGGATGAGGGCAGCACAGGACCGGTCGTTGTGAAGATCTTTGGGGGAGGTCTGTGTCCAGCAGTGAACGTCTATAGGCTGATGATGATGATGATGATGATGACAGTAAAAAGCTATGTTAATGGTATTCATCAAAATGTTTTGTTAGCATATCCGATGCTGCTTGTTAAAAAGTCAAAAGTCAAAAAGTTTATTTTTCAAAATAAAGTTAAATACTAACATTTTTTGAACGTCAAAGTTTTAAATTAATCGTTAATCCGTTGCTTCGGAAGGTGTTCGTAAAGAGAAGAAGCAACAAAGAAACTCTTTACATTCACATTTTTTCATTTTTTCAAAATATGGTTTGTACAATTTCAGTTTCTAAACATGTTTTTACTTTACAAAAGATTTTCTATGCGACCAAACCAAACGCTAGTTTGACATAATTAAAATAAATTGTCCATCACAAAAACCAATCACATAACGTGAGAAGAAAAATCCTCACCAGACAATTATTCCTGGGAATAACGAGGGAAGATTTATAGCTTTACGGACATGGTCATGTACGCGTTGGGTCCTTGTCGTTTAAAAAATCTTGAACACTGTAGTAAGATTTCTTTAAAAGCATGGCTTTAATTGCCTTTTTAAAAGATGCCACAGGCAATTCCAATATGTCAGAAGGGAGTTTATTGAACATTTTCAGGGATAGTCCCATAAAGGAGTTACTTACTTTATTAAGTCTCCACTTCGGTACGTTAAGTTTCTCCTTATTCCGAGTGTTAACAGTATGCCTATCACTAACTTTACTAAATTGGCCTATATTCTTTTTGGCATACATTAAATTCTCAAATATGTATTGGCAAGGGACAGTTAAAATGCCAATATCTTTAAATTTTTCGCGCAACGAATACCTCGACCTTAACATGTAAATAGATTGGATAGCTCGCTTTTGTAAGACAAAAACTTTATGAACATCAGCCGCTTTACCCCATAATAAAATACCGTACGACATAATACTATGAAAATAACTGAAATAAACAATGCGAGCTGTTTCTATGTCTGCTATTTCTCTAATCTTACGCACGGCATACGCTGCTGAGCTCAGCCTTTTAGTAAGTGTTAGTATATGGGGTCCCCATTGCAACTTAGAATCGATTATTATCCCTAGGAATTTTGTCTCTTTCACTAATTCTATTTTTTCACTGTCAATAACAATATTGTTTTCAACTTGCCTAACATTCGGTAAAGTAAATTTAATACATTTAGTTTTTTTGGCATTCAGAACCAGGTTATTTACAGTAAACCAATGCAATACCAGTGAGATAGCTTTATTTACGTCGTCAAGAGATGTAGAGGATCTCGCTACATTAAATATTAAAGATGTGTCATCTGCAAACATAACTATCTCAGAATACTTTTGTACCATAAATGGTAAATCATTAATATAAATCAGAAACAGTAATGGGCCAAGTATAGAACCTTGAGGAACGCCCATCTCTATTTCCGATCCTTTCGACGTGGTTCCATTAATATCTACCTTTAAAGTTCTTTTATCAAGATATGATGCCATTAATTTCAGTGCTTGCTCGTCAAAACCGTAATATTTAAGTTTAGTCAACGCTATTTCCTTTTTTACACAATCAAAAGCTTTTGTGAGGTCACAAAATATACCTAACGCATCCCGGGAGTTTTCCCATGAATTAAAAATATGTTTCATTAGTGACACTCCTGCATCTACAGTAGACCTAACTTTAGTAAAACCATATTGCTCGTCATGGAATATATTATTTTTATTGAAATATGAAAGCATTTGGTTGGACATGATTTTCTCGAAAACCTTACTGAGAACTGGTAAAATAGAAATAGGCCTATAGTTGGTAAAGTCCTGACTATCTCCTGATTTATGTAGTGGGATGAGCCTACTTAACTTCATACAGTCTGGAAATTCTCCTATATCTATACATTTATTAAAAAGTATCGTTAAATGGGGAGCGATTATATTTACTAATAAATAAAGAATAAATAAAGGAAAGAAAAACCTCGACACAGGCGGGGATCGAACCCGCGACCTCCTGTGTCGAGGTTTTTCTTTCCTTTATTTATTCTTTATTTATTAGTAATAATCCCCACATGAGGTTTTCATGAACAAAAAGAATTAAATTAAGCGATTATATTTATTATTCTGTTTATGACGAAAACTGACATTCCTGTTATGTCTTCGGTTTTTTTAAGATTAATGGTTTTAAAATTTTTAATTATATCATTACTGTCAACATACTTGAAAGAAAACTGTGCTGTTGTTTTGGTAACATTTTGTTCCAACAACTCAAGAGCTTTTTGGGGACATGAATTTAATTTCTCTGTTGTCTGAGTGGGGGTATTTATAAAATGATTTTCAAAAATGTCAGCAATTTGTGATCTTGACTGTATCAGTTCATTATCTAATAATAAATTGAGATCATGCGGGGACTTTAGTTTTCCAGTTTCACTGTTAATTATTTTCCAGACAGTCTTACTCTTGTTAGAAGAATTCTTAATTTTATGTTTTATGCATCTAGATTTAGCTTCACCACAAACTTTTTTGAAAATTTTTGAATAATTTCTGACATAAATAATAAAATCTTGGTTGAAGTTATAGGACTTTTCTCTATAAATGTTATATAGGTGATCTCTACTTATTCTAATTCCAGCGGTGGCCCATTCAGCAAAAGAGCATTTTGTATTACATAGTATTACCTTAGTTTTAAAGATTTTGTTAAATTCTGTTTTTCGCTCATTGATGAAAGAAAGACAATTCTCTAATTTTTCACTGCTTCTCATTGGGGGGCTGATGCTAGACCTAATATTATTTTCAAATAAGCTAAGTTTTTTTTCAGTTATCTGTCTACATACAATTGACTTTTTTTTTTCAATGGTTAATTCTAAATTTATGAATTGTCCCTTGTGGTCTGAGGTAATGCTATCAAAAAGGAAGTGACCAGAGTAGTCACAATTGCAATAAATATTATCTAAACATGTTGCAGAGGTCGAGGTAATTCGGGTTGGCTCATTAAATACATTTAGAAGATTAAATGATTGAAAAAATGTTAAGATTCTCTCCTTTACTAGACCCTCACCTAATAAGTCAACATTGAAATCCCCACAAACTACAACCTCTCTGGAGCTGCGGGAAGCCATCCCCAAAGCATCCTCCATCGCTGCTTCAAAGATGTCATAGTTACCTTTGGGTGGGCGATATACACACAAAATTATATACTTGCTCAATTCAATGCATGAGATTTCTACATGTTGTTCAACAGAGAGTCTACAGATGTCTTTTCTTTCTTTAAATTTAATGTCTACATATAATAGTATCATACTACCCCCACACATTATGGACTCTCTGTTAAAACAACTGCCCACCGTGTAATTCTTTAAACTAAAGTTCATTTGTTCTGTTTTTAACCAGTGTTCTGTCAAACAAAGTATTTTAACATTGTACTTATTAACGAATAACTCTAATTCTAATAATTTGCAGGAAAGGCTCTGTATGTTCTGATGAACTAGTGAAATATATGCCTTTTCCTTTGTCTTACTACCTAGTTTAAAGCTAAATTTGCAGATACATTAGTACTTGTACTAATAACTGCATCCAAGTCAGTTGAAATTGTTATGTTATTCAAATTAATAACATTATTGTATACTATATTACTAGCTAGTAACATAGCTAGACGTTTTTTAGAATAATCAGGTACTTTCAAGGTACTCTTAGTCATTAATGATTTCTTAATATAATTATTTATATTAAAATTAACAATTTTTTGCCTATATCCCAAAGTCAAATTATATAGTAACATATTTAATTTATATATCCTAGTGTTAACCTTATAGCTAAGATTTTGTTTGCTTCAAAAATTAAATTTATCTAACATTAAATAATTATATATAATATAATCTTACTCCTTTACATCCAAAACATTTCTGCGACATCTTTCCCGCCACAAATCCATCAGTCACGTGGTACCCACATCAAATAACAGAAGCGGGATACGTTATGTCACGTGTTTTATATAACTTGAGCCCATGTCATACAAGTGTGGCGTCACCAAGACAAATGGCGGGCTAAAGCCTTCAGCGCGAGCTTCACAAGATTTACAAGGACCACGTCAGCTGCATGGTTAAATAGTTATGAGAAAACATAACAACTGAAATATTAAGACGAACATACTAACATTCGCAATTAGTTCCTATAGGGGTGGGCAGAGTTGATCGTCACTTTGTTCGATCCTGGTAAACTTTTGTCTGCATTTATCAATCTAAAATATATGCTGTGTAGTGTCGGCTTAGAATAGCACTACCCCATTTCTTGCGGTGGGTGTACGTAAGAGGCGACTAACGGTATTGGGGCTATTAAGGGATTTTTGGGCGATGCGGTTGGAGACCCATCACCAACAACCTTTAATTCACACTCTTTACCCCACTCAACTTTCCAAAAGTGGCTGGGGAATTTCTAATTCCTTAGCTCTGGCTACTCCTTTTAGGGATTTATAGGCGTGAGTATATGTATGTATGTATGTATGTAAAATATGATCTGTGTGTTGTTAAATATTGTATGTTAATATATGAGAGTTAGGTTATCACCAAATCATATTATTCCAAGGTGATCATACAAAACAATAATGTTGGAGGCTTAAAGGCTATCACAATTTTCTTTCTTTCTTTATAATTATAAATTACTAGTGGTTCGCCCCGGCTTTGCACAGATGATGTTATATATTTTTTTCTGCTTACCCTCTACGATATTTAGCGTGATGATATATATCCTATGTCCTTTTCCTGGTTCTAAGCTACCTCTCCAACAATTTTCAGCCAGATCGGTGCATCTGTTTTCGAACTATAAATAGTGTAACTAACACGACTTTCTTTTATATATATAGATTTTTCTCCGAATGATTTTTGACAGACAGGAAGGGTTTGTCGAAAGCTGAGGTTTTTTTGGGATTAAACTAGTACGACTAAGAATAAGTAGGTAGATAGGAAATTAACTTATGACAGTTTTACCAAGTTATGAACATAACAGGTCTATTTTTTGCGTTTCAAAGATAATGTCACTGACTTTAACAAAATTTGTAAGACTTACCTAAGAGCCTTTAAATAAAGAGACTATCGCCCGATTTCTGAATTGAGTATTCAAGCTGAGAACGACTTAGTATCGTTTAGTCTCGTTCATTTGTTAAGATTTCAATGCGACAGAACGATACTTAAGTTGTTCTCAGCTAGAATACTCAATTCAGAAATCGGGCGTAAGTCATAACAGTAATAGTAAATGTTAACAAATATGAAATAAATCATCAATTCATTTTATTTAAGGAAAGCTATATGTAATTTGTTTTTTTATGTCTTACAAGGAAGACCAAGGAATTTGTTATTTTTTATATAAACCAGGTCTTCAACCAATCCACCGAGTCCAACGATGAAAGTGACTTAAGAGATTTGTCAGATTTGACCTTAATATTATACAAATTGGTAAAAAGCCGAACCCACTAACATTCTCCTCATTAGAAGGCTCATAGTCACCCAAAGGGCAATGGAGAGGGTTATGTTAGGAGTTTCACTTTGTGACCGAATCCATAACTAGAAGTTCCTAAAAGGTACCAGGGTCACTGACATAGCCTAGAGAGTAGAAAAATCTAAGTGGTAGGACGTTTTACTTGCAGAACCGACGGCTATTGGGGCTTAAAGATCCTAAAGGGGCGGCTACGTAACGGACGACTCTGCCTGGGTAGGTCTCCCATAAGTTGGACCAACGCTTAGTCAAGGTCGTAGGAAGCCGATGGATTAGGGCAGCATCGTTGTGGAGATTTTTGGGGATATGTATATCGGACGGTAGACGTTTATTGGCTGGCGTTGAAGCTTTTCATCATCAATCTTTTTCTTTTTTATCGTTTTTAACTTAAGTTAGCTGAGCATTATAGCAAGGCCTGCCCTGTATCACGTGAGTTACATTCGCCAAGCAAAACGTGGGTACTCTGAACACCAGTTGACAATATCACGAGATGAGATGCGCTCTACGTATTTCTCGTTCTTACAAACTTTAGGGAAAAGATAGGTGGCATTGAAACGGAGGAGCAAACATTGTTTTGAGAGTCACGCAGTAGAAAAGAATTTCGTTTGGACACTGTTGGTATTCCTCATCTAAAAGAAGTTGAACATGCTCCTAGATACTAGACAGTAAATATTTAAAATAGAATTCCTAATGAAATAAGATTGATTCAATGTCCAAAAGTGTTAAAAATAAAATTTAAACAATATTTAATTAACAAATTTCTATACGATTTCAAGGAGTTAGATCAGTAGTTTTTGAATAATGATAGGAGTATGTTTTTATATGAAATTAGATTTATTTTGACGGATATTTTCGCACTATTTTGTCATTTTTTTATTACAAATTGACGTTTAAAATGTTATTAACTTTAAGATTTGTGTGATTGACATTTATGTTATTCCAAACAAAATTTTGATTTATATTCTCTTTTTTTTATCAAATTTATTTATTAAGATTTTATGATACTTATTGTAAATATTTTGTAGTTTTTTAGTTAGTATTAAGTTAGTTTTATAATTCAAACTCGGTGTAATATTGTTATAATGAATAAATGAACATGAATATGAATATGATGTTCGGAAGTATTAGTAACTCTGCCAAACCCTTTCGAGGATATACGTTTTCCACATTTGGGTTTGAGTTACATACATGCATACATATACTAACGCCACTAATTCCCATTGGGGTAGGCAGAGACTATTGATCGCCACTTCGTACGATCCTGTCAAACCTCTCTAGCTTCTTCTACATCCGTCAATCATTTCATACATCCTCTTTTATTCTTCATACTTCGGACGCCTGCCTTTTTGAGCACATTCTCAATTTGGTCCAACTCATCTCAACATTCCTTTTTCTACCTTACTTACAATATCATCTTTTACACCACAAATTATACACTGTGGTAAGGAACTGAGGCATTATGATTGATAGCAATTTATCTTGGGTACCCCAATAAGAATTGGTAAGCCGAAGGATATTTGCATCAGCGGGCTCCCTCAGGAGACTGGGCAATTTTCTACCTACTGCTACCAAAACTGCGTAATGTCAATCTCTAGTCCTACCAATTTTGGATTACGCTGATACCTGTTATCCTAATAAGTCGGAAGAACAACTTAATAAACTAGAGCGTCTCCAAAACTTATGCATCAGATTTGTTTTTGGATTGCGTAAGTATGATCACGTGTCTGTTTATCGTATTAAACTTAAGTGGCTTCCTATTCGCCTCCGCCGCAATGTGCATACTTTGTCCCTCTTTTACTCTATCTTGTTCAATCCTGCCACCCCCTTCTATCTAAAAGAACGTTTTCATTTCCTCTCTTCTTCCCATAACCTTAATTAACGTTCATACCTTAATCTTCAATTATCTATTCCCTCACATACAACCAATTCGGTATGCAAAGTTTTTTTTTGGTGTTTATTAAATATTTTTATTCGATAGTAAACACGAAAATAAAAGATTAATTTGAATATTTTCCATTTAAAATGAGTAATTGTAAAGTTATGATTTTTTAAAAATTGTTCAACTTTTGTACTTAACGTCATCGATCGATAAAATCACGTAGCGACATGCAAATGAAGCGAATTTTTTTATAAAAATGTTGCTGATTGCAAAACATATCACGAATTTGTGATGTCAAATGAGATTATTACTATATTATACTAAACAAACCTATGATTTTCGATATTTTATTAATAAACTGCAAAACCGTATGTCTTTGGAACAACATTGAAGGCCAAACACTGTTACAGTTTTTTGATAAAAGAACAGTTATCTTAGCTTCAATTGATATAATTTCAAGAAAATATTGTTTATAACCATAATATCTCGAAATGGTTTTGTAATCAGCATCACTTTAGTAAAACTTTGCATACCGAATTTCTATGGCTCTTCTTTTTCTGTACACGCTGTGCAGTGCAATTGTTGAACGAACTTTCTGTGGAGGTGCGATTGGCTAAATCACTGAATGTGTTCAAAGATCTGGTGAAACACTATCTCACTGAAGCGCTGTAATACTGTTGCTTTGTAAACTATATATGTTTATTATATTGCTAAAACGTATATGTGCATTTTATTTAGGTATTTGTATTGCTTGTATATATAAAAGTGTGTAGTTATATACGAGTATGTACGTGTCTTCATTTTCGTTAAATATGTATATTATTTTGTATAATTAATATTTATGTTACTGTTTATTATTTCAATTTAATAAATTAGTTTTAAAGTAAGATTGTTTTGTGTATCTACCCAGATAACTAGTTAACTGATCTCACCTTCCAAAGGTTGTCTGGAAGAGATCGCTTTTAGCGATAAGACCGCCGATTGTACATTTGTAAATTTTGGTTTGATGTGCAATAAAGAGTTATTCTATTCTATTCTATCGTTCACGAATCAAGTCATTCCTCACACGATCACATAACCTTAAATTACAAACTTTTCTTGTTACCCAACCGAGTTTGAGTTATGCAATGCATATTTTATGTAACACGACTACTAGTAAATCCATTATCCTTTTGTATTTACAAATTTTTGCGACGCGATATCGAACAGCGTCAATTTGCCAATGTCAACAGGCGGAATCGAATAAGCAATCGTGACGTATCGATTTAAATAAACTCGATGTCAAGTTGTTTGTGTCAACTTTGATCGAGTGCGTTACGATTCGGTGTGACTTTTCATAGCGCTTTTTTAGGTAGACCTAAAAGTTATTTTTATTAAAATTAATAAGCCGTCTAGTGCCGGCTTAGAATGTCACTTCCCTTTTCTAGGCACGGCGGGTGCCGTCAAAGGCAACTAAGGGTATGGCTATAGTAGTAGTTAGTATGGTATAGTGGTTGGAGACCCATTACCAATGATACTTTTTTTCTACCACCCTGTCCCCCCCTATAAAATTCCAAATGTAGCTGAGGAGTTTTTAGCTCTGAAGCTCTGTCTATCTCCTTTTTGAATTTATGGCCATGAGAACATAATACATTCATATATATATATGAATACATACATATGTATGAATTTATGTAAAATCCCTGTATTCATACATATAATAATTTATGTAAAATCCCGTTTTTGGATTGTGGTACTAATTAAAAACCAATATTTATACTAATATAAAGAGAAAGAAAGAGAAAGAGAGACATTTATTCGCTGCACAGATGAGCAAGAGACATATAGTTAAACATAAAAAGAAAAATAAAAGCATTGACACAAACAAAATTGAAAAAAAAAACATGAAAAAATGTATAATAATATTAGAAAAAACAATGTAATATAGAACGTAACACAGAGCAAAGGTAGAAAATAAAAATATTTTTTTTAAAAATAACAATATAAGTAGACCATTTACATAGAAAGGTCTCTGCACAGCGAAACGGTGCTGACTCAGCATAACGTTGTGAGCTTTGAGAACTCACAACACTGATTTTCAGTCAGCACCGATACAAGTGAAATTGCGAGCATTACACTAAACGCACTAGAGTAGTGGACATACATACAAAATGTTTACATAAATTAAATTTTAAAAAGCATATTTAACAACAATATATACTAAATAAACAAAAAAATTATATAATAATTACAGTGTACAAATATACAGCAGATAAAGAAGACGAGTATATTACCATCGTAATATACAATAGAACATAAAAAGTAAATATAGCATAAGTTACATATGTGGAAACAGCAAAATTCATTTACCAAATTCAGTGTGAGCAGTGAGGCCGGTGATTGCATGCCTGTAGATGCTCTGCTGAATGAATGGTGTGGTGAGGTAAGCGAGGAATAGAAGTTGCGGGTAGATCGAGAAATGTAGTAGAAAGAAGCGTGTGTTCTTATCGAGGGGTCACCACTGTGGAAACAGCAAAGATATACTGGCCAGTACACCCTGCTGTGTACCAACTTATAATTTGTATCTATGCTTAACTCGAAAAACATTTACACTCCGCGATGTAGGAATATGAGTGAGACGCTGCTATGTGCGTTTGAGTCCGCAGTAGTGTGCGCTCTAACATGACTCCCACACATATATATTCACATTAATATATATACATATATGTTCACATACATACACAATATGAAAAAAGTCATACTTATTTATTTGCTTACATTGGAAAATAATTTCACTAATATACAACATTTACTGTATAGCGTTGGCGTCCGAAAGTGGCAGAGTAAGTCATGATTACGGAAAAAAGAAGCGCACATTTACTTAGTTTTATACGAGGGGAGGTCCAAAAGTTCGCGGAATGGAAATGAAAAAAAAATGATTTCAAAATAATTTTATTTTTCCTTTTCTACATAGTCCCCCTTAAGTTCAATACACTTTTTGGATCGAGAGATTAGCTTCTCAATACCCTCAAAAAAATATTTTTTCTCTTTGCCCTCAAAATGGGCTAAAATTGCTTCCTTGACCTCTTCGTCCTGGGTAAACTTTCTTCCCCTGAGGTCTTTTTTCATTTTGGGAAATAAAAAATAGTCACTGGGGGCTAGGTCTGGACTATAGGGTGGGTGGACTAGTGTCTCGAACCCACATCTGTGCAAGGCAGCCATCGCAGTATGGCTCTTGTGAACGGGGGCATTGTCGTGAAGGAGCAGGACCCCTTGCGACCATTTTCCTCTTCTTTTTTCTTTGATGGCCTGCTTTAGCTGTTTCAGGAGTGAAGCGTAGTATTCGCCGGTTATGTTGACACCTTTTGCTTTGTAGTCAATCATCAAAATTCCTTCCGTATCCCAAAAAATCGTGGCCATCATCTTTCCTACAGATTCTGACACCTTAAACTTCTTAGGGGGTGGTGTACCCTTTTTATGCCACTGCATCGACTCTTGTTTTGATTCAGGTTCATAATGATGAACCCAAGTTTCATCTCCAGTAACAATCCGGTCCAAAACTCTGGCCGGTTCCTCGCCACAGATCTCCAAAAAGTGCTTTGACGCGTCGACTCGCTGCTTTCTTTGAAGTGGCGTGAGCATTCGCGGGACCCATCTTGCACTCACTTTTGTCATACCAAGATGGTCATGCAATATGCTCAAAATAGTAGTTTCAGATACTCCAGTTATTGCAGATAATTGTTTTTTCTTCAGTCTAGCGTCCTCCAATATAAGTTTTTCAATTTTTTCCACAATGTCCGATGAGGTGGCCTCTACAGGGCGCCCGGAGCGGGGGTCATCTTCGATGGACTCTCTCCCATGTTTGAAAAGTCCATTCCACTTGTAAATCATGGTTTTAGACGGGCATTGTTCCCCATAAACAGATTCCATTTCTTCCATGATGGTTTTTGGGCTTTTCCCTTGTTTGGTGAGGAACTTGATGACAGCCCGATGTTCAATTTTCTCCATAGTTGCAGATCACTTCCGAAATAAGTTCTTCTCTCGACGGTAACTCAATAACGAATGATCATAGAGGGTAGAAATTTGGCTTATATACTCTTAATTCGATGCTTATTAGCCTGCTAGCGCGAGATATTACCTGTCCCCCTCCCTTCCCTTCCATTCCGCGAACTTTTGGACCTTCCCTCGTATGTATAGTTTTAGCTGTGGCCCAGAACAGCTCTAACCAAAATAATATACCTATCTGTGGGAGTACGTTAGAGCGCACACTACTGCGGACTCACTCGCACATAGCAGCGTCTCACTCATTTTCTTACATCGCGGAGTGTAAATATTTTTCGAGTTAGGCATAGATACAAATTATAAGTTGGTACACAGCAGGGTGTACTGGCCAGTATATCATTGCTGTTCCCACATATCTTTCTTATATTGTAATCGTGATTAGCAACCTTGATAGCTTAGTGGGAAGAACACCGCTAATCGTGCAGACAATGTGGGTTCAAATCCTAGGTCGGGCTTATACCATTTAGTCTTTTCTAAAGTCATATTGTGTCGTTAATTTATAATGGTGGTTAACGCTAAGGGTAAATATCGTAAGGAAATCCACTCGGCTAAGTTGTATTTGGTCATGGGACAGTGTATTCGTACCAAATGGCGACAGACCGGCTCCCTATCATGTGATTGCACTGTCCAAGCAAAAGGTGGGTACTCTGAACACCAGGTGACAATGTTACTACAAGTATTTGTACCTCAGCCAACCCCTTCCGGGATACACGGCGTAAACGTTTGAGTTTGAGTTGATTTTGATTTCGATTCCATAGTCTTGTAACTATCAGAATTAGGGCAAATAAGACTCGACTTATAAATTATGATTGAGGACTAAAATCCTGAGCTATCGTGAAGCATATGAAATACGACGAATTTATTAAGAACCTTGAAAGTTCTAGTTTCTTACAACACAAATTTATAAAAACTTAACTTATTAATCGCCAATTATACAAATAAAGTATACAATAAAAAACTCAACGACTCATGAAAATGACGTTCTCAAAAGACAAACGTTCACGCCGTACATCCCCTAAGGGGTTGGCAGAGGTGCTTATACTTCTGAACATCACGTGACATTGTCACCAGGTATTCAGAGCACCCACGTTTTGCTTGTACAGTGATAGGGGCAGGCCTATCGCCGTTTTATACGAAGACACTGTCACATGACAAAGTACAACTTAGCCATGTTGGTTTCCTCACGTTGGTTTCTCTCACCGTCAATAACCATATTAAATTAATATAGCAATATAAAACAAAATTCTTATAAGGAAATAAACAAGATGTGTAGTGTCGGCTTAGAATAGCACTACCCCATTTCTTCCGGTGGGTGTATGTAAGAGGCGATTAACGGTATTGGGGCTATTAAGGGATTTTTGGGCGATGCGGTTGGAGACCCATCACCAACAACCTTTATTTTACCATCTCTTCCCCATGCAACTTTAAAAAAGTGGCTGAGGAATTTCTAATTCGACAGCTCTGGCTACCCCTTTTAGGGATTTATAGCCGTGAGTATATGTATGAATGTATGTGAATTAAACAAATCCTACTATTATTCTACTACTACTATAATCTTTAAAATACCAACAGTGTTTTACTGAAATAATATAATTGTTAAAATAAAAAAATATGGTGCAACACTGTCACAAATACGTGTGAAGACTTTCAAAATAAAATAAAGTTAAGGCTGTAAAATAAAAAGTAAAGATTATGTGTTTTATGATCATTTTTACGATCAACATAACTTGCTGGCAGTAAACTTTCGATTTGCCACACAACATAGTAGTACGTTTGAATTTATTACAGTATCATATACTGAGTTAAATTAAATTTCAGTCGGTTCTCATTCACAAATTACCAATAACGTCATTGAGTGCAAAAAATACTGACTAGTGCTTGAACAAAATATGCTGACATGAAAACAATACCTGTGATGTTAGATACAGATCAAGTTTTCGATTCGCAAATTACATCAGCGATTTAAATTTGTACAGAATAATTTTCACATACATCTATACATTTGCTCCCGTGCAACCCTGATAGTTCAGTGGGTACCACACCGCCTTGTCGTGCAGACGAGGAGGATTCATATCCCGGGTCGGGCCTACACCAATTAGTCTTTTATAAAGAATTATGTGTGGGTAATTTATAATGGTTGTGGTGAGGGAAAACAATGTAAGGAAACCCACATGGCTGAGTTGCACTTAGTCATATGACAGTGTATTCGTACAAAACTGCGATAGGCCTGGCCTCTATCACGTGAGTACACTGTTCAAGCAAAACGCGGAAACTCTGAACAGCAGTTGACAATGTCACGTGATGTTCACAAGTATTAACTCTCTGCTAACCCCTTCGGGGATATACGGCGTGAACGTGTAAGTTTGAGGTTTGCCCCCTTTATTAGTTTCCATTAGGATAGACTTAGCCGTGTAGTGTCGGCTTAGAATAACAATACCCCATTTCTACCCGTGGGTGATCGTAAGAGGCGACTAAGGGTATAGGGGCTTATTAAGTGATTTTTGGGCGATGTGGTTGGAGACCCGTCACCAAAAACATTTATTATTACCATCTTTTCCCCAATCAACTTCCAAAAGTGGCTGAGAAATTTTTCATTCCAAAGCTCTGGCTACCCCGTTAAGGGATTTATAGCCGTGAGTGTATGTATGTATTGTATGTAGGATAGACTGAGTCTATCGATTACCACTTTTTACAATCCTGGGAAGCTTTTAACCTTTGGCGATAGTAGTTTATCTAACCTCTCTAAAATTAAATAACAAAAAGAAAACCGACTTCATAGCGGGAAAAACAAACGAAAATAAACAATCTAGTACTAAAAAGTACGAAATAAGGTTTTTAATTGAATATGAGTACTGTGATTAATACCTTAGCAATTTCTTTATTCCACACGCGTCAGTTCAACCTACCTAAATATTAAAATTCTCTTAAATTAATTTGTGAGCCGGTGCCAGCCTGCGGGATGATTGACAATAATAGGTGTGTATTTCGCACTTCATACACATGTACAATATAGGATATCTTGTAGTTGTAGGGTAAATTTATTTTTGTACGTATTACCATTTAGAACGTTAGGCGATAGATATATATTGTTTAGATTGTAATAATCAGAGATAGATAGTAGGGTGAATTCACTTTTGTTTGACTGGCACCGACTCAAAAATTAATTTAAGAGAATTTTAATATTTAGGTAGGTTGAACTGACGCGTGTGGAATAAAGAAATTGCTAAGGTATTAATCACAGTACTCATATTCAATTAAAAACCTTATTTCGTACTTTTTAGTACTAGATTGTTTATTTTCGTTTGTTTTTCCCGCTATGAAGTCGGTTTTCTTTTTGTTAAAAGTTATTTTATTTTACGAGTTTTAGAGATGGGTAGACCTGGCAAAGATGCCTCTCGTATTAGGCAGTGCGACAGTTACTGTACCTATTATTCTTCGTATTTCCGGTATTTCTATTATTATACGATATTAAATAGGCTCAACTATATGTAAATTTACATTGTTCTTGAAATCCCTCGAAAGGCGATGGTCTACAATTCTACATCTCAAGAAAGACTCAAACGTTCACGCTGAATATTCCCGAAGGGGTTAGCAGAGGTAGTAATACTTCTGAATATCACGTGACATTGTCACCTGTTGTTCAGAGTACCCACGCTTTGCTTGGACCCACGTTCTCACGTTATACAGAGCAGGCCTATCGGCGTTTTGAACAAATACACTGTGACATGATTGTGAGTTTCGACAGTCCCCTCGATTTCCTGGGATGCCATCATCAGATCCTGGTCTTATGGTACTTTGTCGGTAACAATAACATAACAAAAGAAATGTTGAGTGAACCTGTATTATCTTCATAAAAGCTACGAAGAGGAGCATAAATCTTTATAGAATGGTGAAAGAACTGTTTCCTAACTCCTAGTGATTAAGGACCCACACCTTCCATCATCAGCTCAGCAGCATAACAATATGATTTTCAGAAGCAAATGCCAATACTTGTTCATAAAATATGTAAAACGCGGTAAATTTGCCTATAAAATTTCAGGGTTCCCCTCGATTTCTCCAGGATCCCATCATCAGACCCTGACATCCTCATCATGGTACCAATCCGGGAGTATCTTCTTTCGAACAAAAAAATAATAATCAAAATCGGTTCACAAATGGCGAAGTAATCGGCGAACATACATAAAAAAAAAAAAATACGGTCGAATTGAGAACACTCCTTTTTTTGAAGTCGGTTAAAAAATAAATAAAACTTCTGGCTTTTTTCTTTTCTTCTAAGCTTGCTAGATTCAAGTACTTCTTTTGGTTAGCCCTTTATTTGAATACCGGTCCATCATAGGTAATATAAATGAAAAGAAGAATATTTGAATGTTGTGATCATAAATCAGCTATTTGACTTTGTCACAAAAAATGTATTTTGTTATTTTAGAACAATCTTATCTCCGGATAAATCGATGGGATGAAATTTATGTCTTTGGAGGTAACATAATAAAATTATATAATCATATGGGTTTTATTTCGAGGAAAACCCATTAAAGTTCATATTACAACGTTTTTTCAATATTTGTAAGACCTTATCATTGACCATAGGGGAAGAGATAGAGACACAGGACTGGGCCAATGCGGCCCATAAAAAGTTTTACACATTTATTTGAGCTAATCGTAACTCAACCTATGAAAAATAATTAACAAAGGTGACTAAAGGGCCTTTTCAAGTGATTTTTGGGCGATGCAGTTGGAAACCCATCTACTAATATAGTTTAATAAGAGTTTCTAGGTCTAAAGCTCTTTCAACCCCTTTTTGTTATTTATGAGTGTGAGTATACTGTCATTTGTACGTATGTACTTCTTATGACAAACTCGCTGTAAAATATACACCAAATTAAATCAGTTATTTGAAAATTTCGAGACACGTTTTCACAGTAATTTACATCATTTATTTCAACGGTCCCGTCAAAAAAAGGCTACCTTTAAGCGGAGACGCGAACGACCGTCATACATCATTTTATATCTTTTTTATTCGCACCTGAAATTTCCATATGCGTCCCTTGGAAGCGATTTGTCATATCACTCTCGAACAGTAATGCAATTATAAAAAGGAGACAAATCATGGCAGTGGAACTAGATAGAATTTTTGATATCTTTTTGGGTTATGCAATCTTTTTTACTCGAGGACGTTGTAATTCTAGAACCAACCAATGGTTTATTGTAAATTAAAATGGCTTTTCACTTTCTCTAGTTGTAGAAATATATATATATATATATATATATATAGATACAATAACTAAACATCAGGTAAACTGTTTTTCGTAATAAAAGTTATCTTTCTTTCTATCTTTCAATCTTAACGTTTTAAATTAATGCGGTATTTCACAGATTCGCTTAAATATTTTTTTTCATTCATGTTCAGTGGTAGTTCAGCAGCTGTGTAGTGTCGGCTTAAAATAGCACTACCCCATTTCTTCCAGTGGGTGGACGTAAAAGGCAATTAACGGTATTGGGGCTTTTAAGGGATTTTTATGCGGATGGAGACCCATCACCAACAACCTTTACTTTACCATCTTTTCCCCACTCAACTTTCCAAAAGTGACTGAGGAACTTCTAATCCCTTAGCTCTGGCTACCCCTTCTGTGTCTACATGTTCAGTGGGTGTATCCATACTTTTCCACATTACCACAACATACTAATAAATAGCGATAGGCCTGCCCCCTATCACGTGAGTACACTGTCTAAGCAAAACGTGGGTACCTTCTCTGGACACTAGATGGCGCTGCCATGAGAGTTCAGAAGTATTTGGTACCTCTGCCAACCCCTTCGGGGATAAACGGCGTGGACGTTTATGTTATGTTTACTAATAAATAAAGGAAAGAAAAATTTCGGCACAGGCGTTCTCAACATTTGAATTCTATCTGAAAAGGTAGACAAGTGGCCTTCCGAATTTGTGAAAAATTCGGAAGTAGGGAACGCGAACACTACTTAAAAAGTGTAAAAGAAACAAAGGATAGAAGAATTTCGCACTGGCAGCCATTGACACGGTAGCTTAATTGGCAGAGCGACGGGAGCGTATACCCGAGGTCGCGGGTTTGATTCCCGCCTGTGCCGAAATTTTTCTTTCCTTTATTTATCCTTTATTTATTAGTGACGTGATAGCTCAGTGGGTAGAAAACCGGTTGACGTGCAAGCGACTAGTGTTCAAATCCCGGATCGGGCCTACACCAATTTGTCTTTTCTAGAGACATATGTGTGGTTAATTTATCACGGTTGTTAACGGTGACGGAAAACATCGTGAGGAAACCCACATGGCTGAGTTGTACAAAAACGGCGATAGGCCTGCCCCCTATCACGTGAGAACACTGTCCATGCAAAACGTGGGTACTCTGAACACCAGGTGACAATGTCACGTGATGTTCAGAAGTATTAGTACCTCTGCCAACGCCTTCGGGGATATTCGGCGTGAACGTTTATGTTATGTTATGTTTATGTTATTTATTAGTAACAATCCCCACATGAGGTTTTCATGAACAAAAACATTGAAATTATTACCACAACATAATTTACTTTACCTTGCACACTGCTCGTGGATTTCCAGCATTAAAGCATCTATTTGTTCCTTCTTTCCAAATGTCTCTGAGCATTGCAAATTTTGAATCCTGGCTACTTTGTCTGCTTAGCAATCAGTATATTTAAAACTATTCTAATGATGACGACATGATAGTCCAGTGGCTAGAACACCCGCCCGAAAACAGAAGGGCGTGAGTTCCAATCCTGGGTCGGGCCTACACCAATTTGTCTTTTCTAAAGTCATATGTGTGGTTAATTTATCATGGTTGTTAACGGTGAGGGAAAACATCGTGAGGAAACCCACATATCTGAGTTTGTACTTAGTCATGTGACAGTGTATTCGTACAAAACGGCGATAGGCCTGCCCCCCATCACGTGAGTACACTGTCCATGCAAAACGTGGGTACTCTGAACACCAGGTGACAAAGTCACGTGATGTTCAGAAGTATTAGTACCTCTGCCAATCCCTTCGGGGATATTCGGCGTAAACGTTTATTTTATATGTTTATGTTATTCTAATGAAATAAAACCAAATTAGGCTTTTGAAACAGGTGCCAAAAAATGATTTAAATCATTGCAACTCCTTAGTTTACCTTGGTCGACGTCGGCTAACTCGGAACGGACATCAATCATTTGTCAGGTTCTGTTTGAATTATTGTTCTTTGTACACTAACTATGTGCTTGATTGTGTAAATTCGTGAACCGTATTATCACATGAATAAGGAGTTGATACAATTCATATTACATAAGCTACATATGAAGGTTTGAAAAGAAGCATGAATAAAGATTAAATTAAATAGTATTTTCAGGGATATCTTCTGAGAGATAAATAAGAGTATAGTTGTTGTAGAGTTTGTTTCATTGTGTAAGTGTTGCAAGAAGAAATAAAATAACTGGAATTTATTGATTGGTTACCATGTGCGGGCTTAGAATGTCATACTCCTTTCTAATCGCGGCTGTCGTAAGGAGACTAAGCTAAGCATATATGGCTTTTGAAGTGGTTTTTTGGGCGATGCGGTTTGAGACCTATCACCAACGATACTTTATTTCTACCATTTTCTCCTCTATCAACTACTATATGTGGTTGAGTAGTTTCTAGCTCTAAAGCTCTGGCTACGCCTTTTTGGGATCTATGGCCATGTATGTATGGCAGTGTGAATTCTGAATTGAGTATTCAAGCTGAGAACGATTTAAGTATTGTTTTGTCTCATTCAGTTGTTAAGATTTCAATGCGACAGAACGATACTTAAGTTGTTCTCAGCTGGAATACTCAATTCAGAAATCGGGCGTAAGCGATCTGTTTTCCCATATTTTTACTATTAATGAAGAGTTGGTTCCAACGTTATGCTAGTTTTATTATTTTTTCTCTCTCTGACTGTCCTATGACTAACATACAGGATGCTCGCTTATGTGTCCCCATGGTCCATCAATTATTTAATTTACCAATATCTTAGATCGCCTCGTACGACACCCAGAGAATGAGATGCCAGTTTACGATACTATATAAGTGCGAAAGAGATGGCTGTTTTAACCTCGTAACGCCCGTATAGAAATTGTTATGACTTGTAAGTTCTATCCAATGTATCTCTAATGGAACAAAAAAAATATGTGCTGACTGCCCATTATTAAAATTAATGATATCTTTAACAAGAACTATTCCTATGGCTTTATTTTTTTAATAGTTACTATTAATCACAGGAGTTTTGTTTCTCTAGTGATACAACGGGCGTTACGAGGTTAAACCACGCGATAAGGTCGCTCCTACTAGCTATGCAGGTGAAAAATTAGTAAGTAATATTCTAAAAACGATGGCTTATTTTATTGTAAAAAAATAATAATATAGTGGCTTAATGAAAATCAATATAATTATAAAGTCAACACAAAATATTCAACACGAGACCAAGCTGCACTTATTGACAGGTATCAATAGTTTTCTGTCAAATGTAACGCTTAATCTCCACTAGTAGAATGCGGCTGGTGAGAACGCGTATGTCACATGAGAAGTAATAAACTGATAGATTGCTCATTCAAAATCTGTCGGTATCTCAATTCTCACATGACATACTCGCTCTCAAACGCCTCATGCTACGGCTATTTTCGACTAAACAATCGAGTACAAATTAACAAAACTCATAATGTGGTCCATTCCACGGATACTGTTTCTCCAATACTGGATCACCGACTACCTTATAGTTCTCTAAATAGAAAAAAGCGGCAAAGTTCAGTCCAACACATGACAAAAAGCAAAGTAACATGTATGGAACCGAAAAACGGCGTTCGGCGGAGATATCGTACCTATCTTCTCCGTAGATTTCTGATAAGACGTGCCACTGAAACAATAAGGATGGTAACTGTTGTTATTTTGTTCACATTACACAGATACATACATATACATACATACTTACAAATAAATAAATAAATATACTTACGGCTATAAATCTCTAAAAGGGGTAACCAGAGCTAAGGGATTAGAAATTCGTCAGCCACTTTTGGAAAGTTGAATGGGGAATGGTGAAACAAAGATTGTAAGTGATGGGTCTCAACTCAAACCGCGTCACACAAATATCCCTTTAAAGCCCCAATACCGTTAGTCGCCTCTTACGTACACCGTCCGGAAGAAATGGGGTAGTGCTATTCTAAGCCGACACTACACAGCATATATAGATAGATACATATCCTGACAAACCTCTCTAGCTTCCTCGACATCCATCAATACATTCATAAATACATATTCCGTTCATATAAATACAGACAAGCATTATTAATTGGTTTTCAATTTCATTTTTTTTTTGCATTTTAAATATTATCACATCGACAAAATTACAACTCATGACAAACTCGGCGATCGCAAATATCCATGATATGGGGAAAACTCATCTGAATATTAAAGCAAATATTACATAACATAAACTTTCATGCCAAATATCCCCGAAGGGGTTTGCAGAGGTACTAATACTTCTGAACATCATGTGACTTCGTCACCTGGTGTTCAGAGTACCTACGTTTTGCGTGGACACAGTACTCACTTGATAGGGGGCAGGCCTATCGTCGTTTTGTACGAATACTCTGTCACATGACTAAGTGCAACTCAGCCATGTGGGTTACCTCACGATGTTTTCCCTCACCGTTATCAACCATGATAAATTAACCACACATATGTCTTTAGAAAAGACAAATTGGTGTAGGCTCGACCCGGGATTTGAACACTAGTCGCTTGCACGTTAACCGGTGTTAAATAGTTTCGATTTAAAGGCACGACACAATTCAGACTGTTTGTATTGTATCAAGTTATCTTTGAAATACGCTTAACGTAGGTATATTTATGTATAAAAAAAAAACTGTAGGTTGTTTGGTAATTCCCCCTTGCGAGAAAGACTATTACTAAAGATGAACAATTTAGTATGTTACAAGTCTCAGGAAAATAATAAAAATTACCGGCTCATTAAAATTCCTTTTAAGCTCAGGATAATCGTAAGGATAATGCCAGTCTTTCGAATCAGCTCCAATGTCAGGAAGTTTTGGATAATCACCATACATGTCACTTTCTGGGTGAGGTCTGTATTCTTCTGGGCACATTTCGTAATACTGTGCGGCTGCCATCTCCTGTTCTTTTGTTCTAGGCCAAAGGCCTGGTTTGTATTGGTAGTTGTAGTCTGGAACAATTTTTGGGTATTTAAGTATATCCTGTTCTATATCATCTTTAGTAACAATTATAAGGTATTCCTTTAGGTGATGCGGTTGGAGACCCATCACCAACAATCTTTATTCCACCATCTTTTCCCCAAACTTTCCAAAAGTGAAATTTTCTAATTCCTTAGCCCTGGCTATCTCTTCTAGGGATTTATAGCCGTGAGTATATGTATGTATGTCCTTTTTATATTTTTACTTAAGATCAACCTGGCTTTCTTTGAATTTTAATTGGTTACTTTGTGTTTCTAGTACTATGAAATCATTCAGTTATATTTTGCAGTCAACGAACAATAATACAAATTAAAGAAACATTTGAACAATAACATTGACTTCCAATGAAGTAGAGTTTTATTTTAATGATTTCGTGAAAAGTTCTGAACTTATTCTCAACATAATGAATTACTCGGAACCGAAGTTTTAATATTTACAGTTTTCTGTAAAATAAATCTTTGTATATGAATGAAAGTCAAAAACACTTACGTTTTCGGTTAGCATTCAAGAATACATTAGAAGTTTTCAGAGAAGTTTGGCGCAAAATGCGGACCGTTGAACAAGAAATCATGTTCAGTTATTAAACAAGCAAATAGCCAATAGTTACGTATTTTTGAGCAAACTTTTATCATGCTAACACTAACAACAAGGAAATAGAATTTGACAGATACAATTCGCAATAAATTCAACACAAACAAACTTACCATCTTACCATAGAGATATAAGTGTTTTTTGATACCCGGTCATTATACATTCCTGGGTAGGAATAAATAACCTCCTTGTTTTTTAGATGAAAATAATTCAGATACCAACCAGACAGAATACTAGAACATGACTAAACCTTCTGAGTTATGAAAACCGTCCAGTTCCACCCAGTATTTTTACAGGTTGACCTGAGCATTAGATACACTTACTTTTTTATATTTGAAAAACGTTAATATATTGCAAAGCTGAAAGATAGCAAACCTGCAATGTATTACCATCACGTTATCAAAGGTTACTCGCTAAACCACTATTAGTATGGTTTGTCTAACTTTGTGATAAACAGACATTATAATAATTTTAATCTTTTTGTTCATGAAAACCTCATGTGGGGATTATTACTAATAAATAAAGTATATATAAAGGAAAGAAAAATTCCGACATAGGCGGGAATCGAACCCGCGACTTCGGGTATACTTGGCTCAATTGGCAGAGCGTCGGGGCGTAAACCCAAGGTCGCGGGTTCAATTCCCGCCTGTATCGAAATTTTTCTTTCCTTTATTTATACTTTATTTATTAGACATTATAATGTTCCAAGTTCCAACTTTAAGCTATGATAATTTTTTGACCTACTATCGTTTTACTAGGCTTAGCCTCACCAAATTGCTCCTGATATATAATAATATAAAATATAACCAAATATTATAACTTATAAAGCATTTGAGGGCATTTCAGGGGCTGCAGATCTTATTAAACGTGTTTAATAATCTCATTATCGCGCGAACCCCGCCACAGATTAGCATGAAATCATGAGTCATAAAAGTCTTCATAACTCTGTGTTATCCCGACTCAGGTAGACATTATTAAACTTTTGATAATATAAAGGCGTTATATAGATACTCTTTGTTTGAAGGTAGGAGTGAGCTATGTTATTTACTTTAGATTCAAATAATTAGGGATGTAATATATGAGGTAGCTTTAAATTGAGGTCAGAAATAATATTAAAGTAAGAAAGAAGAAAGAAAGAACTATTTTTTATTTCGCACCAATTTATTATACATACATACATACATATACTCACGGCTATAAATCCCTAGATGGGGTAGCCAGCCAGAGCTAAGGAATCAGAAATTCCTCAGCCACTTTTGGAAAGTTTAGTGGGGAAAAGATGGTAAAATAAAGGTTGTTGGTGATGGGTCTCCAACCGCATCGCCCAAAAATCCCTTTAAAGCCCCAATACCGTTAGTCGCCTCTTACATACACCCGCCGAAAGAATTGGGGTAGTGCTATTCTAAGCCGACACTACACAGCACTATACACAATAATATAACAGTTTGAAAGACAGATTAAGTTAGCCCGAGAGACTTCAACTTTGGTGCATGAGATGTTATAAAGGATAAAAAAGTATTAAAATTGAACCATTGCAGAAAAGGCTTAGTCAATGTTCCGTAAGACAACTATATTTCTTTTTTGGGATGTGATGTAAAGTTTATGAGATTTTTAAGAAATGAGTAGATATTTTGTTGGAAGTTCATCATCGATTATATTTTTTACCTCTTGAAACACAGAATTCGCTGGCAAGCCTGAACAACCAGAAATGACTGATTGAAAACCTGATTTTATAGCCAATATGTTTTTTAATAAGTGATATTCACTAATGATTCGACTTTTGTATATCTTGCTACCAATATTTCCACTTTTGCCAATATATACGGAAACGTAACATCCCCGTTCCGGACCTAAAAGCTAGTCTCTGAAATACTATAACACCGATGGCATGATTCACTTATTGTTTTATTGGGCTTCCCCTAGCTACCCCTATTTGAAATTATACATACATACATGCATATACTCACGGCTAAAAATCCCTTGACGGGGTAGCCAGAGCTTTGGAATGAGAAATTCCTCAGCCACTTTTGGAAGTTGATTGTAGAAAAGATAGTAATAATAAATGTTTTTGGTGACGGGTCTCCAACCATATTGCCCAAAAATCAGTTAAAAGCCCCTATACCCTTGGTCACCTCTTACGATCACCCACGGGTAGAACTGGGGTAGTGTTATTCTAAGCCGACACTACACAGCATGAGAAATTGAAATTATAGCCGCGAGTATATTATTGTTTGTGTGAACATTCAAAGTAAGCGTACTCCGCTGTAAAGGTGTTAGCGCTTTGACAGTTATGGGATACTTAGTATTTATGAGGTCGTAAATCTGAGCTGTTTTAGACAAACGGCCAACTAAGTAATTTATCACAGTTCTGAAACAAGTTGCTTACGTTTTAAGAGTATCTGAATTAACATTGTCAAAGTTTTGCCGTAAACTACGTTTTGTGTAATAAAAGTTTCCGAGTATATTTTTATTTGATATCGAAGTGAGTAAGGAATTCCATTATTTATTTATTTTTTCGATATTATTCTGATATATTATTATTAAAGGTATCTATAGAGCTAATGTGGAAGGTAATATTAGTAGAGGACGGCCTCGAAAGACACACTTGGACCAAATTGAAGTGTGCTCAAAAAAGCAGGCGTATAATAAATAAAAGAGGATATATGAAAAGATTGATGGATGTAGACGAAGCAAGAGAGGTTTGCCAGTATCGTACAAAGTGGCGATCGATAGTCTCTGTCTACCCCAATGGGAATTAACGGCGTGAGTATATGATGATGATGATGATGATATTATTCTGATTAACGTTTATTAACGGAAAAATAAGTTCAAATTCTCGTATTACTCTGATAGCAATGTGACCTAATCAAGAAAAATAGCCAGTGTGCACTTTCAGTAAAATATTTTTAATCCTATTTGCAACCACGTTACCTACGCAACTTATTCAGAAACATATGCGCCATAACTCACTGCTCTGTAAGAGAAGCCAAATTTAATAATAATAATAATAATAAGGCGTAGGGATGTGACGACCCCACCGCCCATTGTTGGAATGGCAGGATGAAATGTTTACCAGCTTGCCATTCCAGCAATGCAAATAGTCAGCGCTTGAGTTTGTAGGTGTTGACCGTGTCTACAAACTGGTCTCAGCGCAAAATAGAGCAATAACGGTCTCCCCGGGGCAAGTGAGCGAAAACCCGGGTGAATCTTCGCTCATCATAATGGACTTAAGAAATAATGATGAGCGTATAGGGCCGCTCCCCAGGGGTTATCGCTGGGGCGCGTCTGGAGCTGGGGCTGGACGTGGCAGCATGCGGTCCCCCAGCCGCAGCAGACCGGTCCGACCACCTGGTCGGTCTGCTCGACCACCTCAGCCACCAGATGGCTTGGCAACGGTTGGGACTGGGGCAACTCAGTCCCAGCAATCGGTGCCCGCCGCTGGTGGAACAAGGCGCCGCATGGCATGGACGGTCGAAATGAATAGGAATGCCATGCGGGCCTATATTAGGGCCTCGGGTTCAAGAACTGGACGGACGGGTTATCGGGCAGCAATGTACCGCGAATTTCTGCGGCTGGAGCCCAATTTGACCGTCACAGAACAAAACCTGGCGGATCGAGTTCGGTACATACAGCGTTCAGAACTTTTTAGCACTACCGAACTCGAACAATTGCGACGCGAGGCTGTTCCCCCGCTCGACGAAGAGCCACCTTTGCAGGTTCTCCCTCCAGTCCCTGAACGGGAAGTACGGAGGGAGCCAATTGCTAACCTGCCGGATGTGGGTGGTGCGGAAAGCGATTGGGGAACAGTCTCCCTGGATTTGGATTTGGTGAGGAGCGCACTCGAGGAGACGATCCTGGAATATCGCCAAGTGCCTCTCGAAAGGAGGCCAAGGCTGCCCCGAGTTCCTCTCAGCGTCAAGGTTCGGGATGTCGTTGAGGCCGTCAATAACATGCTGCCCTCATTTTTAGAGAGCAGCATGGACCTTTGGGATACGGATTCAATTCTCTTTGGCGCCGCAATGACAGTTTGTCAATTTGTCGGCGTCAGGATGCCGCCAACAAGAGCTGGTGGCTCCCGCCAGGCTGGCAGTACTAGTCCCAGGACTAGAACTAGACCAGCCTGGATGAGGCGGATTGAAAGCCGTATCACAAGGGCCAGGGTCCTCATCGGCAAACTGACCAGCTTCAGGTCAGGCAACAATAGGCCGAGGGTGGTGCGCTTCGTCAGGGAGGCATTCCCTGGTGAGAATGTCTTTGACAACTCACCGGAGTTTGCCTGTAGACTGATGGAGCGCATCGATGATCTGAAGCAGAAGATCGCTGCTTGGGGTAAGCGAATTAGGCGATATTCTGAAAGGGTAAAGAGGTACCAACAGAATCGTCTCTTCATGAGTGACCAGAAGAAGTTCTACAGAACTTTGGAGCGTCCCGATGTGGTTTCGACAGGTCAGCGACCGGAAAAAGCCGATATAGTTGCCTTTTGGCGTGGGCTTTGGTCGCTGCCTGTTGATCACGAAGAGGGCCGATGGTTCGAGGCGGTCGAGGGAGCGTGCGAGCCCATAGCGCCCATGAACCCCGTCAACATATCCGAGGAGGATGTGGTGGCTGCGATCCGTAAGGCTCCGAACTGGAAAAGTCCGGGGCCGGACGGACTGCACCATTACTGGTTGAAGGGGTTCACGCGCTGTCACGCTACTCTCGCCCGTCAGTTCCAAAGCGCCCTCGAGAGTGGGACGCTCCCGAACTTCTTAACTACTGGGGTCACTCATTTAGCTCCAAAGAGCGATGCTACCGCGGATCCATCACAATACCGCCCCATTACTTGTCTTTGTACAATTTACAAGACCTTGACATCCGTTTTGAGCTCCAAGATTACTCAACACATTGTTGATAACAATGTGATCTCTGGAGCTCAGAACGGGTGTAGGGGCGGTAGTCGCGGTAGCAAGGAGCTGCTCCTCATCGATGCGGTCGTAGGCCAACTGGTCAAACGCAACCGTCGGAACTTTTCCGCTGGCTGGATAGACTACAGGAAGGCGTTCGATTCGGTACCTCATTCATGGCTCATGAGGGTCCTCGAGCTGTACAAAATTGATAGTGCAGTTCGACACTTCCTCGGGCAATGTATGGGGTGCTGGAGAACGATCCTGAGTTTAGACGGTCAGCGGATGACGGACGCGGATGACCAAATTGATATAAGGCGAGGGATTTTCCAGGGCGATTGCCTGAGTCCAGTTTGGTTTTGCTTGGCCCTGAATCCTCTAAGTACACTCTTGGAGAATTCGGGGACAGGCTTTCAGTTTCGGAGAGGCGGACCACGCTTGCCTCATCTCCTTTACATGGATGACCTGAAGCTTTACGCCCCCACGGCTGACAGATTGGCGGAGCTACTGACGATCACTAACGATTTCAGTGGTTCCGTCAAGATGGAGCTCGGGGTCGATAAGTGTGCGGTCATTCATGTTGAGAAGGGGCATGTCGTGCACTCTGATGGTGTCGATGTCGGCACCAATCATTTGAGGGCACTCTCCGAGGCTGAAACATACCGGTATCTGGGCATGTCACAAACCATCGGTGTGAAGGTGGCAGACATGAAACAGGGTGTTTGCGAGGAGTTTTATGAACGCCTGAAAAGTGTGCTTAATAGCTACTTGTCAGGCGTTAATAAGATCCGAGCCATTAACTCCTGGGTCATGCCTGTACTGATGTACACATTTGGCGTGCTCAGATGGACTCAGACCGAACTCGACGCTCTGGACAGACGAGTCCGCACGATGATGACCTCTCATCGAATGCATCATCCGAGGTCGTCGGTTATGAGATTGTATATCCCGCGGAAGTGTGGTGGTCGAGGCCTCTTGAGTGCCAAAACCATACACAACCGCGAGGTATGCAACCTCAGAAACTATTTTTTGACGATGACGGATGATAGTATTCGGGGGGAGGTGGTCGCTAGTGATAAAGGACTGACTCCCTTATCGTTGGCCTCACAGGAGTGGCGAACCCCGGAGGTACTTAGCACCTCTGATCGGGAGTCCGTATGGAAAGAGAAGGAGCTGCACGGGAGGTTTTACAAGGTACTTCACGAACCTTTCGTGGACCGTAAAGCCTCCCTGCATTGGCTGCGTTTCGGGGACCTCTTTGGGGAAACCGAAGGTTTTGTCTGTGCAATACAAGACCAGGTTATCAAGACGCGGAACTATCGGAAATACATCCTAAAGGACGGTACCACAGACGTTTGTCGAGCATGTGGCCGTCCCGGAGAGTCACTTAGGCATGTTATTTCCGGTTGTTCGGCTCTTGCTAACACTGAGTACTTGCACAGACACAACCAAGCAGCCAAAATCCTGCATCAGGAGCTCGCTCTAAAATACGGACTCTTGCAACAGAGGCTGCCGTATTACAAGTATCTGCCGGAGCCAATCCTAGAAAACGACCGTGCCAAAATCTATTGGGACCGATCCGTTATCACGGACAGGACTATTCTAGCGAATAAGCCTGATCTCGTGGTATGGGATCGGTCGCAGTCGAGGGTATTTCTAGTGGATGTCACTATCCCTCATGACGAGGGTCTCGTGAAAGCCGACACCGAGAAGCGTCGGAAATATCTCGATCTGGCTCACGAGATCACCGACATGTGGGGTGTGACTTCGACAGAAATAATCCCAATTGTTTTGTCCGCGAACGGGTTAATTCCAACCAGCCTCGCGACCAACTTGAGGCGGTTGGATTTCTGTGGCGTGTCGGTTCCAGCACAGATGCAGAAAGCGGTGCTGCTCGATACGGCTCGGATCGTCCGTCGGTTCTTGAACCTGACTCCCTGACCCCGACCGACTGTGCTCTTGTCGGGGAGTACCGCCTCTCCCATTTAAAATTTTAATTTTCTGTTTCGGCCATGGGAGAGGCGAGGAACTAAAGGTATTCCGAATAATAATAATAATTTATTTATTTCACAAAAAGGTAGACCATTACACTTGTTACATTAATACATTACGATTACAATATGTACTATATGAGGAAGCTTATTATTTACAGCTAAGTATCTACATACTAATTCAATTTTGTAAATGCAGCCATAAGCTTCCAAAATAAAATATAAAATTATATAATATAACAAGGAAAAGTGAATTTTCATGTAACGGAATGAGTGTGTGTGTGTGTGTGTGTGTGTGTGTGTGTGTGCGTGTGTGCGAATGAATGCTATTGAAATTTAAAGGAAATTTTCTAATTTATTCACAACAGGGTCTGATAAAATTTTGCTCCCTGCCCTCCAAACTAGGTACAACCTGTATTTTAGAAGGCAGTGATTAACCGTGGTCCTATTTTCATTGTGTGCTCATACTGATTCAGTTTATGGTCGACTTTGTGTAATTGGTAATATATATATATATATAAGTAAGTAAGTACTTTTATTTATGTCATAGAGGTTATTATTAATTTTTCTGTGTCGTAATAATCTAGTTTCTGGAGCCATTTTGTGACTTTAGATTTTATTTCATGACTATTCAAAATGTTAATATTTAATTTTTTATCGATATTATTATAAAGGATAGAGCTTAGTGCATAGAATTGGTGTTCCGCGAACGCAGTTTTGTGCGGTGGCACTTGAAACGCAAATCTACGAGCACGCAAACGCGATGTACACTGTGGGATGGACTGATTTGATACATTCCTATGTTTTCGTAGTATGGACCCGAGCACATAGAGCTGGCGAACTGTAAGAACTTGGCAATCACGGTAAAGTTGCGCCGTTGGATACTGGAACGGTTTTTTTGTCATAACTTTAAGCACAGCTCTCTGCGCCCGCTCCAATCCCAAGAAGTTCGTTTTGTAAGCCCCACCCCACACAGTGATGCAATATGTAATGACGGATTGGGACAGTGTCAAATAAACCATTTTAAGTATATCAGGTGATGTTGATTCTCTCAATATTTTTAATATGTATATTATGTTTCGTACTCTGGCGGTCAGTATTTCTAGTTGTTTATCCCATTTCAGTTTACTGTCTATTATTACTCCCAAATATTTGACGCTCTTAACTTTTGTGAGAAAAAGGCAGTCGCAAGATGTTGTAGAACTTTTACAGGTATGAGCTTGGATAGAAAAGGAAGCGGATGGTTCAGTGTTGCTGCGTATTGAAAAGGGAATGTAATTGGATTTACTCAAGTTTAATGTGAGCAAGTTTACGGTTAGCCAATTCATCACCTTTCGTAAAGCATTTTCTGCATTAATTTTCACTGAATCCCAACCCGCTCCTTCTACAAGAATAGCAGTGTCGTCGGCGTATGTGTAGATATTGCTATGGGGTAAAGATAGGTGACATAAATCATTTATGTAAATTTTAAAAATAATTTAAAGTGAGGTGGTAATCAAAAATGTCAAAAAATGTAGTAGAGCAATTGCTCTACTACATTGGTTCACCAATTGGTGAGCACATACACAAAACACACAAAAATGCATGTTAATTAGTGTATGTTACAGGGCCCCGCTTGCCTTGGTGATCAATTCATAAACTATGCAACATTTTAATATAGTATCATGACTGTACTGATACTGATGTGTTTAGAAATATTTTTTTATTAATATTATTTTCTCCAAATAAATAATGCCCTCAACGGGGTTTCAACCTGCGAGCTACGAGTCTAACATTTATTACACACATACATACATATGCTCACGGCTAAATATCCCTAAAAGGGTTAGCTATAGCTTAAGAATACGAAATTCTTCAGCCACTTTTGGAACTTGAGTGGGAGTTAGTAAATAAAGGGTTAAAATAAATAGACATTAATTAATTATGTTATAAAAAATAAAAGTTCAAAGAGATTACAGCTAAGCAATGATCGTGTATCACATCGATGGTTTTGATAAGTTATGATTATATGACCAACATACATACATACATACATATACTCACGGTTATATTTCCCTAGAAGGGGTAGCCAGAGCTAAGGAATTATAAATGCCTCAGCCACTTTTGGAAGTTGAGTGGGGAAAAGATGGTAAAAATAAAGGTTTTTGGTGATGGATCTCCAACCGCATCACCCAAAAATCCAATAAAAAGCCCCAATACCCTTAGTTGCCTCTTACGACACCCGTGGGTAGAAAGGGGTAGCGACATTCTAAGCCGGCACTACACGGCAACTATGACCAAGTATATAAATTATGAATCAACTTACTATCATATTTGAAAATTATCATGTTGAAGGAAAGTTGATCACTTTCATATGTTCTGTAAGCAAATAGCCAAAATGAATACCGTAATATTCCACCTATGCATCTAATTGCTAAAACATTTTAACACATTTAAAATACCTCAGCATTCAAGCCAAAAAAGGTGCTTTATAAAACGGATCCGAGCTTTAATAAGTTATTTATGAGACCATTTCCACGTAATTAAGTGTGATATTTTAATTACATTCTAGCGAAAACCAGGTGTGGAGGCCAGGAGATAAAATAAGATTTTAAATGTACGAACATTTTCTGTTATCTTTTAATTCAGTTTCAGGATGAACCTTACGTATTTGATTGGAGTGGTAAAATTTTTAATAATGTCTACTACAAGATAGGTTTCTACTAACTGAAGGTCTGTTACTGCTCGTTTAACCGCATCACCCAAAAACCACTTAAAAAAGCCTCACACCCATAGTCGCCTCAAACGACACCAATGCACAGTGGTACCGCCGCCATACAAGGGCGGTCATAAATACCTTACTCTCTTAATTTGCATTTTTTTTGGGTAAATCGTTAAATAACGTTTAAAATTGTATACTAATGATGTATTTAATTGTTAGAAGTAAATAAAGAAGTAAAAGTATACCACCACCATGATTTTTATGCAATTCAAAGAAATAAAATAAATAGGTATAAATATATTAATTTATTTATAATGATAACTACGAAATATCTGCTTTTTGGTATTAATAAAATTGACAATTTACTATTTTTACCATAAAATATACATTATAACTATTTCTATTTTAAACTTACAGCTAAGTATACATGCATCTCTTACTAAACTGAAAAAAAGTACTACAAATAAATTGGAATATAAATCAAACTTTTAATAGATGTAACACTTCTTCTGACGGGGGAGTTTTCGAAGGCCAGTAATAAATGGATCCAAACTGAGTAAAAGTCTATTTAGCAAATCCGAATTACTAACTTCTCTTGACATCTTGCGCATGTGATCTCGTCTGAAGGATTTATAGAATTTATTGTTTGATTCAGCTGCCTCTTCAGATAACTCCCCGAACGATACTAAAACGTGTTGCGCTACCTGAGCCCCGTGAATGAGCACTTTGTGGACGGAAGCTGGAAGGTTCAACATCGGATATTCTTGAATCAAAAGACGCGCGGTTTCTAATTCATATTTTTCGAAAATTACTTAAAATATGTTTATAATTCTGTGCAACTGTTCCGCCATGTTCCAATAGCCATACCTAAAATAAATGCATCCTTGTAAAAGTACATTTAATCGTATAACCTGGAAAGAAAAGTTAAAACTGTTGTATCGGGTTTTGAGAATTTGCTAATTTTGAGTCTACGCAGTAGTCTTTAAGAACTCGTAGAAGCTACATAGGCAGCTCTTGGCGGCTGAATGTTTTTGTATTCGAAAAAAGACACTTTAATCTTAAAATTGTACTATGTGAGAACCATTGACGATATCTGACATACTCTTAAAACTTTAGGAAAAGTCAAAATAATGTTTATTTTTAAACAAAATATTGTTGTACATTAGAAGGGACATACATGTTCTAATATGACAGATAACGGTTTACAATGTACCTGAATTGTAATACATACCTTGTTCTTGGAAATCCATATCCCGGAAGTCACTCACAAACAATGCAATTCTGAGAATTCACTACCGCACAAACAATGTTCTAATAAGTCACTGATAACGGCGACCATAAGGGTAAGATGCTTTCACTTTGAGGGTCAAAAGCAAATTGTTCTCAAATGAAAAGGGTGACATATTTATACTTTTTGGATAGCTTGTTTATCGGTTTATCGGTAAAAACAATAAAATGAATAGTATTTGATAGTCGACTTTACCGATTAATGGCCTATGGCGGTACCACTGTGCAATGGGAAGAACGGGGTAGTGACATTCTAAGCCAGCACTACACGGTATTGAATGGAATGGAATGGATCCATCCATTTTTTTCCCTCTCAACTTCAGGAAGTGAAAAGTTAATTTCTCTTTTTTGGAAGAAATGCGCACCTAAAGTTTAATTAGGTGTATTGTACATCTTAAGCATATTTTCTATGAAATAAATATTATACTTAGATGATATCTCTATAGATTTTTCTCTAAACTCTTAAGTTACCACTTTCAATAATTTATAGTTTTACAAATTTAAAAAAAATGCTATTACCATTGTTTCGCATCAGAGCAAACACACACTAACAGAGTCTATTAGCGTTTGTGCTTTTAACTTTTGTAAAGCCCAAAAGAATTCGGAGCTTGCTCTTTAAAAGTCCACAGCTTACCAAGGGTGTTTGTTAGGGAAAACGTGTCGTCTCGATCCTTTTCTGCACGGATTAACGCAAAGCTTCACTAATTGGGCGCGTAGAGATTTTGGAACAGCCTGTATATACAATGCACATGTTGATGTAAGCTTTTGTGAGCTGTAGCTCGTTAGGAGTTCGGTGATATATTTGGTTTTCATTGGATTATTTAATTGTGCTGAATCAATGGGATTTCAGATTTGTTTTATTAATTTATGTTAGATTAATTTAGTGCTAACTTTTGACTTTTCTGTTCTGACTTGTCATTTCTATTGCTTAGGGAAGCAAAAAAGGTTATTCGTAACCAAGTGCATTTAATTCATGTTGTTTTTAAGTTAAAGTTTGCATAAAACTCAAATATCTTGTAATATGTATTTTACCGGGTGACAAATTCACGTGATGTTCAGAAGTATTAGTACCTCTGCCAACCTTTTCGGGGATATCCGGCGTGAACGTTTATGTTCATGTTACGTATTTTAAAAAACGTGTTTTCTATTAAACATGAACACTCAATAAATAAGTGAATTGACAATTCTGTTCAACAAAAGCAAAATTTAAAAATACGCAGAAATAAAAAAAACAGAACCCGTATAGTATACGCTTGTGTGTGTACACTCGTTAATCCGCTAAACTACGCGCACGAAAATAACTGAAGCACCCTGTGAATAAGCAAACACACTGTTAGAAGGATTAAACTGTATTTCAACTGGAATTTGTTTTAATTAACGCACGTAGCATTTTCTTCATATGTGCTTTAATTTGTTACCAGGTTTGGGATAAAAGATTTTATATTATATATTTATGCAGGCGTTAAGTCTGATCATTGTTGTTAAATTTAATTTAAAATGGATAGAATGACGATATCCCTTGCATTAATCGTCAGATTAATATATAATGGTTATCAGAAACATAAATCGCGTTTATACTGTTAATGGCTGACACGCTCGAGTATTTCTATACAATATTTTTTTTACATTTCTAAAAATGTTTATACGCTCTGTCCCCCAACTAAAATGAAAACTTGTTATAGACTTTTTTTCATTTTGAAACATAAATTATCAAATCCAATAGGTTTCTACGACGCTCGAGCAACTGCAAATTTAGCATTAAGGCCTCCCCTACTATTACATAGATTTTGATTCAAAAATTGTTTATTAGTCTCTTAGAAATAAGAAATATTTATCTATCATTAACCCCTGATTCTAGTTTTGTCACTTTGTTGTTAAGTGACAAAACAAAGATATAAATTTAGCTATTGTAAGGTTTAATGGATCATGGGAAAATATATAGTTACTGGATTGGCGGCCACATTGGTGCCTGTGTGGCCGACACAGCTTTAGTATATGAACACGGAACTAAAATTATTAATGACTAGTTGACCGCTCCAACATAACTATAAAATTGATTTTTTTTTTAAAAGCGATGTATCGCCAGTTAGGCGTTTATCATACGTTGAGTCGATGTTACTTCTGAACGCTGTAGGTTTTTATCGATAAAATATATATTTAAAAGAGGTTGAGAGCACAACCGTGATACCTCAGTGGGTAGAACACCGCTTATCATTTGTACGATGACGGTTCATAAATACAGCGTCGGATCTACACTAATTTGTCATTTCTAAAGTCAGATGTGTGGTTCATTTTTCATTGTTATTAACGGTGAGGGAAAACATCATGAGGAAACCCACATGGCTAAGTTGTACTTTGTCATTTAACAGTGTATTCGTACAAATCGGCGATAGGTTTGCCCCAATCACCTGACTAAACTGTCTGAGCAACTCGATACTCTGAACACTAGGTGACAATGTCACGTGATTTTCAGAAGTATTAGTACCTGTGCCAACCCCATCTATGGCGGGAACGTTCGAGTTAAGTTGAGTTTGAGATTGTTTCTTTTGAAGTCTATTAATTTAAAGAAAATAATTACACATATAAACCCATCCTCTCTATAATAATTTCATATAGAATAAATTTACATACATACATATACTCACGGCAAAAAATCTCTAGATGGGGTAGCCAGAGCTAAGGAATAAAAAATTCCTCAGCCACTTTTGGAAAGTTGAGTGGGGAAAAGATGGCAAAATAAAGGTTGTTGGGTCTCCAACCACATCGCCCAAAATCTCTTAAAAGCCCCAATACCGTTAGTCGCCTCTTACGTACACTCACCGGAAGAAATGGGGTAGTGTCATTCTAAGCCGACACTACACAGCTATAAATTTACCATCCAAATTTAAACGTTGTTTAAAATAATGAACATTGAAAATGATCATTTCAAGGAATAAAGGGAAGTTTTCATTATTCAAAAGCTACAGTTAACAGTCGCTCGTTCACTCGCTCGTTTGTGAGGAAATTACAGGTTTTATGGATTCGTTTTTATGATTCACTCAATAATGTGGAACGGAATGGAAATGCTTTAAAATCTACAGTGTAATTTTATACCAAAAATATTGGATTTTATCAAGTTTTTAAAGGTCAATGTTCCATGTCATAATTCCTTTATTTTTTAAAATACTGTATAATATAATTTTAGTGGAAGGTTATTCTTTCTTATTATTTTTTTTTGATAATACGCAAATATTACCGCGTCTTACTAACTTTCTTTTGCATTGTCCCGTATTTTCTAGACATTATTTGGCGGTGAAGTTGAATTTTAAAGAAAGTAATTTATCGAAATAATGGCTAATAGTAAACAGAGGGCCAACTCTTTACATCGAGAACGATAATATGCATGCTTTGCTTATCTCTTCTTACCCATATTAAAATTTATTTCTGTCTCGCTCACAAGAAACGAATATTCGTATTTTTACGTTTCTGATACATGAGAACACATAGTGATCTTCGACGAATCCAATGATATCTCCGTAGTTGTCGTTGGTTTGAAATAAATGTTAATAAGGGCAGAAGAGATAGACCTTCAGGACTGCGTAACATTAGTAAATTCAGTGCTATGAATGATAATTTGTGAGAAAGTGGGTTTGAAAATATATAGTTTTTTAAGTGCCGGCTTAGAATGTGACTAACCTTTTCTACCTACGGGTGTCGCGACAAAGGGTAAGGGACTTATTTAAGTGGTTTTTGATGTGGTTTGAGACCCGTCACAAACGAAACTTGTCCCCTTTACACTCCCAAATGTGCCTGAGACGTTTCTAACTTTGAAGCTCTGGCTACCCCCTTTTGGGATTCAAGGCCGTGAGTATAGGTATTGCCGTGTAGTACCGGCTTAGAATGTCGCTACCCCTTTCTACCCACGGGTGTCGTAAGAGGCGACTAAGGGTATTGGGGCTTTTTATTGGATTTTTGGGCGATGCGGTTGGAGACCCATCACCAAAAACCTTTATTTTTAACATCTTTTCCCCACTCAACTTCCAAAAGTAGCTGAGGAATTTATAATTCCTTAGCTCTGGTTAACCCTTCTAGGGAAATATAGCCGTGAGTATATGTATGTATGTATGAGTATAGGTATGTATGATACAATAAATAACTTCAACCTAGTATGTAATATTCTGGTAAAAGCAATTGTGTTCGTGAGCGCCCCATCTGTGCCTTGTGATGGATTGATGAAACTGTTTAATTATGTCTTCCGTTGATGGATGATCTTTACAGAGGTCTATGAATCGTTAAACTTAGATGGGGGGAAAGTAAAAAGTGTCAATATAATGTGTATACTTACATAAACGCCATCAGTTCCCATTGGAGTAGGCAGAGACTTTCAATCGCCACATTTTGTACGACCTGGCAAATCTCTCTAGCTTCATATACATCCATTAATCTTTTCATAAAAACCAGAAAAAGGTATCTTAAGTCTTTGAGTATATATAGTATTTTTTAAGACTAAGATTGCACATTATAATTAAAACAACTATTGACAAGAACCCTAACAAGACTCCAGATAACATTAGCTCTTTTCGTACTTAGTAAATATAAAATAGTATTAATAATTTTATACATACATCCATACATATACACCCGGCTATAAAACCCTGGGGTAGCCAGAGCTAAGGAATTGGAAATTCCTAAGCCGCTTTTGGAAAGTTGAGAGGGGAAAAGATGGTGAGATAAAGGTTGTGGTGATGGGTCTCCGAACCACATCGCCCAAAAATCCCTTAAAAGCCCCAATACCATTAGTCGCCTCTTACGTACACCCACCGGAAGAAATGGGGTAGTGTTATTCTAAGCCGACACTACACAGCTAATTTTATAGTACTGTATAATGATAATCGGCGATAGGCTTGCCCCCTATCACGTGAGTACACTGTCCATGCAAAACGTGGGTACTCTGAACACCAGGTGACAAAGTCACGTGATGTTCAGAAGTATTAGTACCTCTGCCAACCCCTTCGGGGCTATTCGGCGTGAACGTTTATGTTTTTTATGCTTATTATTATATAATGATAAATAACACCTCAGTCTTCCCGTGACCATGATAATTGAAAAGTTTTCGAAACGCCGGGCTTTAAAAAACCACGTAATAACACGGGATTAAAATATTCGACATCAATACTTGTTTTAATTATAATATACATGTAAACTATGATATCATAAACTTTGCTCTAACCCCGCGTTAGTGGTCCCTGGAGGCCAAACGCTGGCTACCAATTTTATCTGACTCTATCAAAACGGGCAAGAGATTAAAAATCTACAATAGGCTATTTGACTAAGTTTTGAAAACTATCTTACTGTGTTAATTTGTTTATAAGGAGCCCTAGACAAATATATTTCTGTCTTCATTTTAGCTATTTTATTAAAAAATCGAAAAAGAAAATGGAATATACAAATGTGCCGCGAAAACGCAACTCTAAGTAATATGGCGGCTGTAGCACAAATGACGTCAATTCCCAATTATACACCAATGAGCGAAGCGATACACAGTCAGCTTATGCACGATCTACGTCATTTTAGAAATAACCAATGACGGTCGTTTTTAGTCACGTGACAGTTGCATCAAAAATACTTATTTTCAAAGACGAATTTAAGTGAAATAATGCAATATTATTATCTCGCATTATTACATATTGCTCCAAAAAAGAAATATTAAGACTAATGAAATAAAAGAAATGTATATTTTTATTACAGTCAAATAGCCTATTGCACAAAATTGCACACCGTCTCAAGACACCTTTTTACTAATAATTTTTGATGCAGACGATCTCCCCAGCTGTTCAGCGGGGTAACGCTGTCAGTGTAATAGGGACCTTTGGATCGGATAAGTCTCGGGCGGTTTATTTAATTGCTTTTTTGTATGTTCATTTTGTTTCATTTAATTAATTTTTAGTTTCAAGTTACTTGTAAGGTGCACAAAATGTCAATTTATATTTTCATAATATAACATAACATAAACGTCCACGCCGAATATCCCCGAAGGGGTTGGCAGAGGTACTAATTTATTTATTTATTTATTTATTTGAGAAACAAACGGTACACAATATTTCAAATAAGACAAAAATACAGAGAAGTTCTTGACCTATAAAGTTTCTACCAATTGATATACAGACGATACAGAAAAACGCAAATTAAATAACTAATGAAAACAAAACAATTATACATCAGTTGTAATGTGGATAATTTATACAGATGAAATTAAGTAAGTTAAATGAATTCTATTGTCATTCCCACCAGACCAAGCAAACACTACAAGATTACAAAATATGCATATAGATTTTAGGAAATAATGTTAATAATATTTTATGATAATAAAATATACCTAAATAAGATACTTACTTTTCAAGGTTAATAATACATAAATTAATAATATATAAGATAATTATGAATGAAAGTACTTAAAATACATACTTTAATATAATAACATAATAAGTAAATATATAAATATAATATAATAAATAAATATAAATTCAAATAATTATATTAAGAGAAAATTGTATGACTCAAACATTTAGGGTCAATCCGCTGATTCAACAAACTCCAACTGTTTACAAAAGTTCTTAAATTGAGTTAATGATAAATTGAAAATGTCAGCTTCGGAAAATTTTGTATTGTAAGAAATAATAGCACGGGAAATAAATGTGTTGGTGGCATAATTAGTCCTAAGAGATGGTGTGTGGAATGTGAATGAGTTTCTAGTGTTGTGGGACGGACATCTGAAGTTTAACCTTGATAACAAATAAGGTGAATCAATTAGATTGTGGATGGTTTTAAATAACATTACTTGATCCCTAGTGTCTCTAGCACATTTTAAGGGTTTCAAGCTAGGAAGGTTGTTAAAGTATGGAAATCTATAGTTGAGGTGTTTAATAAACTTATTTTGAATTCTTTGAAGCATTTTGATATATACTTGATACATGGGGTTCCATACTGTTGAGCCATATTGGAGTATTGGTAGTACCAATGCATTATAAAGTGTTACAATAGTTTGAGGGCTTTTAAATTCTTTTGACTGACGAAGTACAAATCCTAGCAATTTATACGCTTTGGAGAATATGCTAGAAATATGTTTATCAAATAGCAATTTAGAGTCAATTATGATGCCAAGATCTCTAACCTCACTTGTTCTTGAAAGGACTTTGGAAAAAAGTGAATAGGGGAATAAATCATATTTGGTTTTCCTACAAAAGGATATAATATGGCACTTGTCTAAATTAAGTTGTAAATTATTATTACTACAATAGGTAGCAAAGCGGTCAAGATCCGACTGCAAGGCAAGGCAATCACCGTAACACGTGATAGTTTTATATATTTTGGTATCGTCAGCGAATAGAAGAAAGAGTGAATGGAAAAATACTTTGTAAATGTCATTTATGAAGATATTAAAGAACAGGGGGCCTACATGAGAACCCTGAATTATACCTGATGTTATTGGCACAAATGAAGAAGTGAAGCCCTTTACAGTTACGGCTTGCCATCGTCCTCGTATATAGGACTCAATCCAACGTAGCAGGTCTCCGTGTATACCAAAGTTCTCGAGTTTAGCAATTAATATAGAGTGGCAGATTTTATCAAAAGCTTTTGAGAAGTCTGTATACACAGCATCTACACGGTGACCAGCATCCATAGCCTCAGACACATTCTCAATGAATTCGCAAACATTAGTCTCAGTTGAACGTTTGGTGACGAATCCATGCTGCTCACTTATGATATGAGGTCTCATTATGGGGAAAATCATATCATAAACAATTTTTTCCAGTAGTTTTGGAAGAACAGAAATTTTAGATATTGGTCTGTAGTTCTTTATATCATGTTTGTCGCCGGTCTTAAAAATTGGTGTGACGTAGGATAACTTCCAACGATCGGGAACAATACAACTTGTGATAGATAATTGAAATAATAGATGAACGGGCCGGGAAATAGATAAATGAAGTAAAATAAATGCATCGTCCGGGTTTTTCAACATTGCCTCGGATAAGGTCTCAAAAAATGATGTTAAGTTATCTAAATGGTTATTACTCTCTTGAAAGTAGCTACATATTAAGTGAATCTGTTTGTACGGACATTTCATTGATTCTGATCCACCTTTCAGTGAAATGCAAACCACTTCAAGGCCAGCAATAGCGGGAAGAGAGAAATTATCTTGTCTTAGCGTAACTTTTAAATCACTACGGACGGCGATTAACACGCCACCCCCCCGCCCCTCGCTGCGTTCACCGTACGGTCTATCATGCCTATATACATTATATCTGTGATCAAACAACTCACCATCAAAAATCCCAGGTAGCAGCCACGTCTCACTTGCACAAATTATGTCGTAATCACTGTTCACAACACTTTGAAAGAATAAACTAGATTTCGTTCGCAAACCGCGAACATTCTGATAGATTATGTCAAAACCCATTCTGGATATAGTAAGCGATATTGAGTACTTTTAAATAAAGTACTTTTTTAGGTTTCACTAATGAAAGGATTACAAAGTGTGTGACAAGGTCACGTCTGCTATAATGCAGCTTTAAACGAGAACTAAGACGTGGTACAGGGACATACGAAAATTTAATTAACTGTGGTAAAAAGAAGAACTGAAGGTAGTTATTAATCTGGCATAGAAGCGACACTTTCGATTTATTAAACGGAATGTTAGATATAAGATTTTTTAGCAATATAAGACTGTATATTGTTACGTTAAAATTATCTTGAATGTATGCTTTGTGAAAATATTTTGTATTTACTATGGAAATAGAGCGTATTTGTTGAATTTTTAAGATAACTTGGTGTAAGTTGTTAGGACCAGTCAATAAAATATGGAACGACGTTAAATTGTTTGAAGTAGGTGGGTTGAGAGTAGATAAATATAAAAATTGATACATACAATACGAAAATAAAGAGATAGTATTTAAATACATATTAAATATAGTAATAAAATAACTCATACTTCTGAACATCACGTGACTTTGTCACCTAGTGTTCAGAGTACCCACGTTTTGCATGGACAGTGTACTCACGTGATATGGGGCAGGCCTATCGCCGTTTTGTACGAATGCACTGTCACATGACTAAGTACAACTCAGCCATGTGGGTTTCCTCACGATGTTTTCCCTCACCGTTAACAACCATGATAAATTAACCACACATATGTCTTTAGAAAAGACAAATTGGTGTAGGCCCGACCCAGGATTTGAACACTAGTCGTTTGCACGATAACCGAGTGTTCTACCCACTGGGCTATCACGGTTGCTATATATTTTCATTCCTAATATAAGTATTTTTTAGACACCGTAAGTCTTACAAATGATCCATCGTTGACTTCCAGAGAAGGTGACTCCTCGTGACAAATCTGGGCGGAGTGACCTCGCTTTCTTCAGTAATCTTGTCACATTTATCTTCCAAATAGTGAGTAAGTATAGAAGTGTGACTTTGAATAATGTTGGCGACTTAGGGTATGCCGCGCAATTTTCTAATTGCAAAAAGTCTTACATGTAAGCTGGCAGTATTTTCTTACTATTTAGATAAAAATAGTACCTACTTAAGTATAAAAAACTATTTATGGCCTTTTCTAATATAGTTAGAAGGCAAATAAATATAAGCTTGTTAGCAAGCATTCAATATTAAAATAATTCAGTAAATTTAGTAGCATTGCTTACTAACAATAAGATAATTAGTCTTATAAAAAAATGTTTTTTATTTATGCAGAGCTATAGCAAAAAAATTAAGAAGTTTTGCTCTATACATACATACATACATATATATACTCACGCCATTAATTCCCATTGGGGTAGGCAGAGACTATCGATCGCCACTTCGTACGATCCTGACAAACCTCTCTAGCTTCGTTTACATCCATCAATCTTTTCATACATGCTCTTTTATTCTTCATACTGCGGACGCAAGCATTTTTGAGCACACTCTCAATTTGGTCCAAGTGTGTTCTCCGTGGTCGTCCTCTACTAACATTACCATCCACACTAGCTCTATAGATCCCTTTTACCAATTTTCTATCATCCATCCTCTCTATGTGCCCAAACCATCTCAACATTCCTTTTTCTATCTTTCTTACAATATCCTCTTTCACACCACACTTTTCACGAATAACACTATTTCTCACTCGGTCACACAATCTAACATTACAAATTTTTCTGAGGGACCTCATCTCTACTGCATTCACTCTGCTCTCATGCTTCTTCTGCCACACCCAACATTCGCTTCCATACATAAGCGTAGGAACAAGAACAGCATCATGCACAGCCGTTCGGGCCTTTTCAGACACCGATTGACTGATCATTAGGCTATTCATTGCTCCATTTACCGCATTACCCTTTTTCACTCTTCTTTCAATATCTTCATCACATTTTCCATCCCTTGTAAACAAACTTCCCAGATATACAAACTCCTTCACCTGTTCCACATCCTTACCATCAATCGCAATCACGCATTCTGTCACATCTTCCTGTCTCTCAAAAACCATCGTTTTGGTCTTATCCACATTCACCCTCATTCCCTTTCTTACAAAAGACTCACATGCAATATTCATCATCTCTTGCAACTCTTTTGCTCTATGTACGTTATAAATATCAAATGAATTAATCAAGACGATAACTTTATAATTTCTAGATTTATTATTGAGCCGAACTGTGGGTACTAAATCATGCCCATAAGTAATAATCTTTATTACCCTTCTAAATTGCCGTGTAGTGCCGGCTTAGAATGTCGCTACCCCTTTCTACCCACGGGTGTCGTAAGAGGCGACTAAGGGTATTGGGGCTTTTTATTGGATTTTTGGGCGATGCGGTTGGAGACACATCACCAAAAACCTTTATTCTTACCATCTTTTCCCCACTCAACTTCCAAAAGTGGCTTAGGAATTTATAATTCCTTAGCTCTGGTTACCCCTTCTAGGGAAATATAGCCGTGAGTATATGTATGTACCCTTATAAAATTTCATAGCAAATATAGCATTAACAAACGAAGAGCCTAGTTAGTCCACACTTCGAAGTTATATCGCCCGAGGCGCCAGCACGGCGTGAACTTTTACGAATTTACTCACTTTCCAATTTGAAATCTCCTTTGCAGTTTTAATCCGGTCTGATTGAGTTTCATCCGGTTTTATCCAGCTTCCCCGGTCAGGGATCGGCAGCTAATTAGTCATTAAAGTTTTGCACAATTCCGCGAAGTTCTTCGGTTGTGAGGGCTCTTTGGAAGTTTTGAAATCTCCAACAGGATTACGCGCTTAAATTATTTGGAACATCTTTACCTATACATATTTAAGAATTGAAAAGTTTGAGCTCTGATTCTAAGAAGTTTTCAATTATTTATTAAATGAGTAGGTTTCTTAATGTAGATCTTTTATTTGTAAATAAAAGTTTTTCAGTCTTTTAAATGAAAAGCTAAAGAGATTTAAAAGATTGCAAAATTTTATTATAAATTTAAGATACTGACTCAACAGCTAGTCAAGTCATCGCTAACTCCTAAAACCCAATGTAAAAAAGAAAAACATATAAGTACATACATAAGGAATATGTAAGTTCTAATTAATAATAATAATAAAAACATTTATTTGTCTTTCTCAACACATGACATGAAATAATGACAATAAAACTACAAAAGTACAAACAAAAAATACAAAAGACAAAAAGGTCCAGAGCTCGGTCCATCCGCAGCTAGCTTCGATTTTCAGCTCTGAACAAAAATTTATAACAACACAAAAACTCAATATTGTTTTTTTTTAAACGGAAAGAGTTATTTGTTTAGGCTTAATTTACTATACAAAATTTATGACATTTCATTAATTATATTTAGATATTTTTTGCATTAAAATTTTATTTATTCGCTTGATGTTTGAATGTGCTAAATATAATTTCAAGACTGAAAGACCTAAAAATTATTGACAAGGCATGCGCCCTAATATTTTATATCAACTCAACCTACTATGTTTCGAACAAAAGAGATTTCATTTAATATACATTCATACATACATATACTCATGGTATATGTATGTATGAATGTATATTTATAAATCCCTAGATGGGGTAGCCAGAGCTAAGGAATTAGATATTCCTCACCCACTTTTGGAAAGTGAAGTGGGTAAAAGATAGTAAAATAAAGGTTGTTGATAATGGGTCTCCAACCGCATCGCTCAAAAATCCCTTAAAAGCCCCAATACCGTTAGTCGCCTCTTACGTACACCCACCGGAAGAAATGGGGTTGTGCTATTCTAAGCCGACACTACACAGCAAATAATAATATAAATATCATTTTAAAGAACTTCATGTCATTTACAATCTTTCGTAAAATATTTTACGTTTGACTGTAAATATGACTAGAAAAAGACATTTTACTACAAGCTTAGCTATTTTGCATCACAATTCCCTTACGTTAGAAGTACTGAAATATATTAAAATCTGTCATTCCAAAACTCTGACTCGTAATTAAATAAATTAGCAATAAGCGCAATTCTATATACTAATAAACTAGTAATTCTATTCATCCCAAATCAATATGTTTAATTAAAATCAATTACAAATAGTACAAAGCTATCTAAATATGTATATTAGTCGACGATGATTTTATTGAAATTCATCGAATTATGCCGATTCAGTAAGTACCTTTGTGTTGTGGAAGGGTAAACTGGCCTAGCACGAGCGCAATTTCATCGACACGATATCGGTTAGAATGAGATGACAGTATACGATACTATATAAGTGTAAAAGAGACATTTGTTATATACCACTATATATAAGATCCCGCTGCTGAATCTCTACGTTCATTACGTACAAAGTCAAACACACATTGTCCAGCTTGGCTTGGATTTTTATTCTGGATAATAATTAAGGTAAGAAACTCGGTGTGGGTAGTACTTGAATTAATATGATGTTATGGGATTCATAAATAAATAAATATTATAAAAAAATTTTAGACTTGGATAAAACAGGGAATTTTGAGATCCTTCATCTATACTTATAATAAATCTGTAGAGAGGTCAATTCTGTACATGTACATGAAATATATTTTCAAAATAACTATCAGGTGGTGATTAGGGATCGATACTGATGCCAAAAATGCAATCAGTAAAATGTCTGTCTGTCTGTCTGTATGTCTGTCTGTCTGTCTGTCGGTTTGTATGTTCCTTATGGAAACAAAAACTACTCGACGGATTTTAACGAAACTTGGTACAATTATTGTTCATACTCCTGCGCAGGTTTTTGTATACTTTCCAGCAGAGTAGTAAAGGGGAATTTTGGGAAAACGGGAGAAGCTACTCCATTTTTTAAGCTTCCGTCGCGTGTGCAGCCTTAATGGTTAAACTTACATAGAAATCATGTAAGACGGAAATATTCTTCACAAAATTATCTAAAAAAAAAACTTCCACAGTTTATGTCTATCTTTAACGGTTGACTCACAATAACACATGTAATTCCTGATAGCTTACCAGTTCGGACCATTCTGATTATATTTGTTTACTCTTACGTTTGTAAAACTCTCACGAATCCCTAATTTAAAAAAGGTAACATTATTACCTATTCAATAAAAAAAGAATCATAGAAATCGGTAGACAAACACCGAAATTATACATAAAATAAGCCATCGCGCCCGTGACCAAAACCAAATCTTTACTAATTTACAAATAACATACTAGATGGCGCCAGTAGTTGCATCCTACATAACGTAATGATTTATTTTTTAGATTGTTATAAATACTTCATAGCGTTTTATTCCAAAATTTGCTATTTAACGGAACTACTGAACCGTTCATTAAAGCTCATTCAAAATCACCAAACTACACTGTTTAAGGAGTGCTATAAATTTAATAAATTGAAAACATTGCGCTGAATTTCACAATGCTTGAGCAGTGACTGAAGAAAGAAACCTCAGATATTTAAAAAAAAAACGCTACCCGTGCGAAGCTGGGACGATCCACTAGTTATAAAATATATTTATTTATTTAAATTTATTATCATAATATCTATATAATTATAACTAAATCGACTAAAAACCCGACAACAGCTGTGGCTGAGTGGATAGGTGAGTAGGTTCTCGGTACGGAGGTTGCGGGTTCGATCCCCGAACATTTATGTGATGAGCATAAATGCTTGTTTCTTTGTCTTGGATGTTATTTATATGTGTATTATATAATATTAAATGTATCGTTGATTTAGTATCCCATAATACAAAGTTATACTTTATTTGGGGCTAACTTAATATGTGTATAATATGTCCGTATATATTTATTTATTTATAAATGATTTATTATTTTATTTTACAATTGGTCCTGAAGTTAATTTTGTTGCACTAATAAATTATACAGTAATGCAGTGTATTATCACTGTGAGTTTTTGTTAACTACTAGCTAGTTTTTTGTCATTCAAATAGCTGTGTAGTGTCGGCTTAGAATAACACTACCCTATTTCTTCCGGTGGGTGTACGTTCTTACTAACGGTATTCGGGCTTTTAAGGGATTTTTGGGCGATGTGGTTGGAGACCCATCACCAACAACCTTTATTTCACTACCTTTTCCCGACGCAACTTCCAAAAGTGGCTGAGGAACCTCAAGTTCCTTAGCTCTGGCTACCCCTTCTAGGGATTTATAGCCGTGAGTATATGTATGTATGTATGTACTTAATAGTACTTAATCAAAATAATGGGGTTATCCATGCAGTGAAGGAAACGATTGTTAATATTGACTTAATTTAAGCATTTTAGTTCGCAAACTGTAAATATCAGCTGAATTATCAATAGTTCCTCGCTTCGGCTCGCGTATAGACTCCAACTCTGCTGTAATTACTAACTTTTAATTTTTTTTCTTATGTGTACTATTACAGACTCTGAAATAAAAGTTATAACCGTTTCAAAATATTATTTATTACACATACATACATACATACTTACACTCACGGCTAGAAATCCCGTAACGGGGTGGCCAGAGCTTTGGAATGAAAAATTCCTCAGCCACTTTTGGAAGTTGCGTAAGGAAAAGGTAGTGAAATAAAGGTTGTTGGTGATGGGTCTCCAACCACATCGCCCAAAAATCCCTTAAAAGCCCGAATACCGTTAGTCGCCTCTTACGTACACCCACCGGAAGAAATAGGGTAGTGTTATTCTAAGCCGACACTACACAGCAAAATAAGAAATTCTTCAGCCAAATTTGGAAGTCGGATACCGTTTGTTGGTGATGGGTCTCCAGCCACATCACCCAGCCATAATTTAATAAGCCCACCAGTCACTCAAATAGGTTATGTATTTTAGGGCAATTCTACACAGCAGACAAACTCACATGGCAGCGCCATCTAGTGTCCAGAGAAGGTACCCACGTTTTGCTTAGACAGTGTACTCACGTGATAGGGGGTGGGCCTATCGCCGTTTTGTAAGACAATACACTGTCACATGACTAAGTACAACTCAGCCATGTGGACACGACGTTTTCCCTCACCGTTAACAACCATGATAAATTAACGACACATATGGCTTTAGAAAAGACAAATTGGTGTAGGCCCGACCCAGGATTGGAACTGACGCCCTTCTGTTTTCGGGCGGGTGTTCTACCCACTGGACTTTCATGTCGTATAATAATTACTGTAAAACAAAGGGTAATGGTCTCCAATGGCATCGTCAAAAAATACTTAAAAATCCCCAATACCCTTAGTCACCCTCTTATGAACACCAATTGGAATTAATGGGGAAGTGCTATTCTTAGCTGACACTACACAACATTTATAATAATGTGTTTAAAATTTCCTAAATTTTAGCTGGGATGTGACTCAAAAATTTAGGACCCATCTAACTAGAGCACAACTCCATTTCTTTGAAAACCCTTCAGGTTACTATCTCTGTGCAGTTTGGGTCTCACTTAGGTTAAAAGCCTTAGTTTTTTCTAAGTATATCAAATAGTATAATGAATTATTATTGGTTTTAGGGTATGTTAGGGTATAGTAGATTTTGGGACCAGACGAACCTATCTCCAGGGTTTTAAGCGGCTTAAAATATTCAGTCAAATAATTAACCCTATTCAAACCCTTATGATGGAAAACGCTTACGATCCTGGATATAGGTTATACGCCCTGCTGCTTCACCCACACACTCTTCTCTCACAGCCCATATATGTCCCCACCAAGGGGCTCGAGCCTACCCTATATAGGGCGATTTTGCCATAGTCCACCACCACCACCCTGGCAAATTGCGGGTTGGCAGACTAACGACTACTACCGTAACAGTAGCCGGGACCGACGGCTTAACGTGCCCTCCGAAGCACGGAATCATCTTAATTTTCGGACAATCAGGTGATTCAAGTCTGCAATATCCTTCCAAACTGGGTTTAATCATACAAATTAAATTTGTAAGGTTACCACCCCCCGGGAATCGAACCCAAGACCTCCGTACTTGAAACCAAGCGCTTAACCGCGAGACCACGGAGGCAGTCACGCACATTCATATGTATATACTCACACCGTTAGATTCCATTGGGGTAGGCAGAGACTATCGATCGCCACTCTGTACGATCCTGGCAAACCCGTGTACATTAGTCAATTTTTTAATACATGTTCTTTTATTCTCTATATTTCGTACACTTGCCTTTTCAAATACATTCTCTATCTCTAGTTCAACCAACACTTCTAAGAACAATCATTAACTAAACTTGTAACGGCTTAGAACAGCACTAACCCATTTCCACCCGTGGGTGATCGTAAGAGGTGACTAAGGGTATAGGGGCTTTTTAAGTGATTTTTGGGCGATGTGTTAGCGGCCCCAACAATAATCTGTTCCCCACTCAACTTCCAAAAGTGGTTGAGGAGTTTCTCATTCCAAAGCTCTGGCTACCCCTTTAGAGATTCATAGCCGTGAGTAAATGTATATATGGAAACTTTTATTAAAAATAAGTTGTTTATACTGTTACCTGCTAAACTCAAACTACTCAACCAAGATTGGTGAACCTGCTTGCATCTACTTACATAGGGTTCAAGTTGAGCTTTCCTCACACTGAACTTCAGCGCTATTCATCTTTTATACGTGATACTGCGAAAATCCTCGGCAGGTGGTCCAATATTTACAAAATATACGAGCACGAAATCCTTGCTTGGTATATTGCGAAATACATTATCAAATATGCTGATTCTGTTATAAGTTTTGGAAAAGGTATTCATATACCTATTTTACGTTACCAAAATTACAATCAATTACGTTACAATTAAAAACATATTTACTCACGCTATCGGTTTCCATGAGTGTAGGCAGAGACTATTAATCACCACTTTTTATGATCCGGGCAAACCTTTTAAGCTTTATTTTCTTTCGTCAATCGATTCATTTTATTCTTTACACTTCGGTATGCTGTGTAGTGCCGGCTTAGAATAGCACTACCCCATTTCTTCCGGTGGGTGTACGTAAGAGGCGACTAACGGTATTAGGGCTTTTAAGGGATTTTTGGGCGATGCGGTTGGAGACCCATCACCAACAACCTTATTTTCACCATCATTTCCCCACGCAACTTCCAAAAGTGGCTGAGGAATTTTTTATTCCCTAGCTCTGTGCCCATAGTCGCACAATTTTAATCACCTAATTTACTATGTCTAAATGAATGTGGCATAATTTATATTTTAATAGTTACAAGCCTTAAGTTTTTATGTTGCTGGTGTCGGTTTAGAACAGCACTACCCCGTTTCTTCCGGTGGGTGTACGTAAGAGGCGACTAACGGAACTGGGGCTTTTAAAGGATATTTGGGCGATGCGGTTGGAGACCCATCACCAAAAAATCGTTATTTTACTATCTTTTCCCAACTTAACTTTCCAAAAGTGGCTGAGAAATTTCTGATTCCTTAGCTTTGGCTACCCCTTATCCTTTAATCATCTACCTGTCAGAACTGTGCCTGCAATATTGTGTTTAGTTATATTAATAATAATAATAATAAGCATAAAGCATAAACGTTCACGCCGAATATCCCCGAAGGGGTTGGCAGAGGTACTAATACTTCTGAACATCACGTGACTTTGTCACCTGGTGTTCAGAGTACCCACGTTTTGCATGGACAGTGTACTCACGTGATAGGGGGCAAGCCTATCGCCGTTTTGTACGAATACACTGTCACATGACTAAGTGCAACTCAGCCATGTGGGTTTCCTCACGATGTTTTCCCTCACCGTTAACAACCATGATAAATTAACCACACATATGTCTTTAGAAAAGACAAATTGGTGTAGGCCCGACCCAGGATTCGAACACTAGTCGCTTGCACGACAACCAAGTGTTCTACCCACTGGGCTATCACGGTTGCCCATTGTTGTATTAATGTCATATATAATTATAGGCAGAGACTATCGATCGCCACTTTGTAGGATCCTGGCAAACCTCTCTAGCTTCATTCACATCCATCAATCTTTTCATACATGCTTTCATTATAGTAGTAATTCATTAGGTGGAAGGTTAGTATTAGGTGTTATGATTAATTTTATTTTTATCATCAATTTAAATGATTAAAAACTTTTTTTAAGGTTTCCCAAATCACGTATTAACTACCAAAAATGTTAGAGTAATATCCGACTCCAATTTTCGCCTATATTTTACAGAATCAACATCTCGAAGTCGAGTCGAGTGAAAAATATGAAAAATGATCACATTATCGAATGTAACGTGAGTTGTGAAGTATTGTGTTGCCGGAACAGCTTCTCGGATAAGTTAATTATATTAACCGAACGATCTAAGAAAAAAAATTAACATAACATAAACGTCCACGCCGAATATCCCCGAAGAGGTTGCCAGAGGTACTAATACTTCTGAACATCACGAGACTTTGTCACCTGGTAATCAGTGTACCCACGTTTTGCATGATAGTGTATTCACGTGATAGGGGCCTATCACCGTTTTGTATGAACACACACAAAAAAATTTTTTTTTTTTCAAAATTAAGTTAATATAAAAAAAAAAATTTATGTCTAAAGTTTAAATGTAATGACTATTCCGTTGTTTCGGAAGGTGTTCGTTAAGAAAAGAAGCAACAAACAAACTCTTTACATACACCTTTTTTCTAAACATAATTTGTACAGTTTTGGTTAGGAAGCCTGGCAGAGAGCTATTTTATTGTCACGATATCGGTTAGAATAAGATGACAGTATACGCTACTAAGTATTATTTTTTTTGTATACCGGGGGGATATCCTCATAGGATCCCCCGCCACTCGAGAGAGCGACGGGGGTATGTCGGACTTGTACCGACTAAAACCCCCCCGGATCGGTGCTGCTGGCCCTGCGGCCTATGCGGCGTCACCTTAACGTGTTTTGCCGGGCGGCTGAAGGCCGCCCTGGCGAGGCAAAGGAGTGTACCTAAGCTAAGTCGGATAGGAAATGCTAAGTCGGATAGGGCTCCTAAAAACAAAAGAAATGGCTGCTTTATACCACGCCATTTCTAGTTAAAATGTCGCTAGTACTTGCTATGCTGCGAACAATGTTTTTGTCTGGTCATTATAAAATCTGGAAGTACATAATTTGTTCACCATCATACGAAGTACGTTCTTATGTTCCATATGATTTTGTTTGTTTTGTAAAAGATTCTTTCTTAGAGAATACTATTATTTCAAATCATTACATACATACATACATATACTCACGGCTATAAATCCCTTAACGGGGTAACCAGAGCTTTGGAATGAGAAATTCCTCAGCCACTTTTGGAAGTGGATTGGGGATAAGATGGTAATAATAAATGTTTTTGGTGACGGGTCTCCAACCACATCGCCCAAAAATCACTTAAAAAGCCCCTATACCCTTAGTCGCCTCTGACGATCACCCACGGGAAGAAACGGTAAGCTAACGTCTAGTGTCTACACGGCAAATCATTACTTTACTACTTTTTTAAAGATTATCTTAAAGGGGCGGATGCCTAGTTAAAAGGCCGCTTGAAGTAGCTATGCAGTTAATTAAATAAAATATGTTAGACGCCGCGCGCCGTTTAGTATATTGTTATGCAATGCAAATATAAGCTCGTCACCAAGGATTCTATATACATACATACATATACTTACGGCTATAAATCCCAAGAAAGGGGTAGCCAGAGCTAAGGAATTAGAAATTCCTCAGCCACTCAGGTCTCCAACCGCATCGCCCAAAAATCCCTTAAAATTCCCAATACCGTTAGTCGCCTTTTACGTACACCCACCGGAAGAAATGGGGTAGTGCTATTCTAAGCCGACACTACAAAGCAAAATGTATATAGTATCTTAAATATTCTTAACATGTTTTTTATTTTATTTATTTATGTTCTCATTCTGCGGCAACGAACAACGATGCTTAGATTAAGTATATTTTTACACCTATTTACCCCACAGCACGGATAACCCCATTATTTTGATTGAGTATGTATCCGTACAACCGTGTAATACCCAAAAATCACTTCAAAAACCCCAATGCCGAATACCATTAGTCGCCTCTTACAATCACGCATGGGGAAAAATGGGGCAGTGCTATTCAAAGCTGACACTTTACAGCATTTAACTTAACATAACATAAACGTTCACGCCGTTTGTGCCCGAAGGGTTTGGCAGAGGTACTTATACTTCTGAACATAACGTGACTTTGTCACCTGGTGTTCAGAGTACCCACGTTTTGCATGGACAGTGTACTCACGTGATAGGGGGCAGGCCTATCGCCGTTTTGTACGAATACACTGTCACATGACTAAGTACAACTCAGCCATGTGGGTTTCCTCACGATGTTTTCCCTCACCGTTAACAACCATGATAAATTAACCACACATATGTCTTTATAAAAGACAAATTGGTGTAGGCCCGACCCGGCATTTGAACACTAGTCGTTTGCATGATAACCGGTGTTCTACCCATTGAGCTATCACGTATCTATATTTACCCCGATCTGATATAATAACATGCTAATTAGTATTTCATGTAACATGACATGAGCATAAAATAGCAACGATTATTTGTTTAGCAGTCAAGAGGCATTATGAGAAGCTATTTTACAATGCTAATATATTAATAATACCAGTTTACCCTTCCACAACACAAAGGTACTCACTGAATCGGCATAATTCGATGAATTTCAATACAATCATCGACTAATATACATATTCAGATAGCTTTGTACCATTTGTAATTGATTATAATTAAACATATTGTTTTGGGATGAATAGAGTTACTGGTTTATTGGTATATAGAAATGCGCTAAATGTAACTTCATATTAACACAAGTTAATGATTTGGAAAGACTAATTTTGCAAAAAACACATAAACATAACTAAACATAAACGTTCACGCCGAATATCCCCGAAGGGGTTGGCAGAGGTATTAATACTTCTGAACATCACGTGACTTTGTGACCTAGTGTTCAGAGTGCCCACGTTTTGCATGGACAGTGTACTCACGTGATAGGGGGCAGGCCTAGGCCTCAGTCATGCAGATTTTCTCACGATGTTTTCCCTCACCCTTAACAACCATGATAAATTAACCACACATATGTCTTTCGACAAATTGATGTAGGCCCGACCCGGGATTTGAACACATGTCGCTTGCACGTTAACAGGTGTTCTACCCATTGAGCTATCACGTCGTCTGAAGCATAAGTCTTTGAAAAGTAGTTAAAGCTCAATAAAAAGGTACACAGTTTACGTTTAAAATCGTGAAAGAGAATTTTAAATACTTAACAATAATGGTTTTTAAATCTACTCGTAATATTCCAGATGACCAATTTTAATTGTACAAAAATAAAGGGAAGAGGTAAGAAATACTGTACGTACATAATACTATCACTTCTATATCTCAAAAAAAGGTTGCCAAAACATTTAGAATTGAATCCACTTTTGGAAATTTAGCGAGGAAAGGATTATAAAATAAAGTATGGTTGATAAATGTATCTAGTAACAGTACCGAAAAATCTCTTACAAAGGCTCCATATCAGTAAGCCGCCTCTCATGACAGCAGCGGAAAGAAATGGTTTAGTGCTGTTTAAACCTACACAGCTATTATCATTAAAGTTGCAGTAAATCTACTTGAAGTATTTATTTGAGCAAAGATTATTCATGCTATATATTTTAACTAAACCGAAACATTTCCGACTTTTAAAGTTATACATATTCAACATGGCTTTTTCAACCTTTTTGATTTAAGTAAATCGTAACTTTGGGTACTATTTAAAAATGTTGTGGTATGTACATTTCTATTTATTTTGTCGACAACCGTGGCCTAGTTGGTATATATCTAGCTTCTGGGGCTTGAGGTTGCGGGTTTGAATCCTACTGATGGCCACGTTTATATAATGAAAATTAATGATCTATCTTAGACACAGATTCAGCAGTTGAAGAAATCATCTACGTGGCTGAACCAGGTTGTGAGGCTGGTGCGTAGAAGCCAGATTGTTTTTTTTTGTTCATGAAAACATCATGTGGGGATTATTACAAAAAAAAAACATTCAAATTATGTGATAGGCGTTCTCAACATTAACAAACAAAAAAACTTTTCACAAATTCGGAGGTAGTGAACGGTTACACTACTTAAAAGGTGTAAAAGAAACAAAGGATATATACCCGGAGGTCGTGGGCTCGGTCCCCGCTGGTGTCGAAATTTTTCTTCCGTTTATTTATCTATTATTTATGAAATATGCGCATAACTAACATCGCAGTGAGAAAATCCATTAGATTAGAAAGCTCATCCATTCTTAATCATGTAGTAGTGTACCAAAGCGAAGTAAGAAATGCTTGTTCCTAGTTAATCAGTCTTATTAAAAAGATAAACATAATCTCAGAAAAAATAACCTTTACTTCGCTAATGCACAAGACTTTTGGATAAAAAAGACGGTTTGTGTGTGTCATACTTCACATTAAAATTTAATTTACTTATACTCACGCTCATTATTCCCATTGGGATAGGCAGAGACTATCGATCGCCACTTAATACGATCACTTACTACCTCTCTTGCTTCCCTTGCATTCATTATTCTCCTCATACATGCTCTTTTATTCTTCTTACTTCGACTTGATATTCATCATATAAACTTACTAAATTATATCACTATTCATACATCTGATACACACCAAATAAAGACTGTCATACAAAATGATCGACAATCTTTATTATTGCAATTAAGGTGTAACCAAAGTTTATACTCAAATGCATTACGACTTGAACACAAAATTGCGAAATAGTGCGATGCGATATTGCAACATACATACATACATAACTCACTATAAATCCCAGGAAGGGGTAGCCAGAGCTAAAGAATTATAAATTCCTCAGCCACTTATGGAAATTTGAGTGGGGAAAATATAGTAAAAATAAAGGTTGTTGGTGATGGGTCTCCAACCGCATCGCCCAAAAATCCCTTAATAGCCCCATACCGTTAGTAGCCTCTTACGTACACCCACTGGAAGAAATGGGGTAGTGCTATTCTAAACCGACACTACACGGCACTTTAAATGAAAAATATTCAAATTAGTCTTTTATTTTCGTGTTTACTATCGAATAAAAATATTTATTAAATACCAAAAAAAACTTTGCATACCGAATTAAAGTATAAACAAAGATTAAACTCAAATTCATTACGACTTGTACACGAAACTGAGATGCGATATCGCAAAGCAACTAATAATTATTATATGAAAAAAATAATTAAAAAGTATTTATTTGTATCGCAATAGGTGATTGTCTTTTACAATCACATTACAATTTTAATTTATATCATTCATTCTTTATAATAAAGACGAAGTACTTTATCTGTGGCCCCACGTTAGGTGAATCCTGTGTTATTAATATATATTATTATAATAAGAAAACTCGCTTTGTAGTGCGTTGCAAATTAATATGACATATACAAGCCCTTCGAAAAGAAATAGAATTGGGTTGCATGTATATTTGCCAACTAAGAGTTGAGCGAAAGACTGAGCTAGGCTTATTATTTGGTTTTCTTTTAACTTAAAATACGTTTAAAACTATAAAAATATCATTAAACATATATGAGAGCTGTCTGTTAATACTTCCACTGTTAACTATTGAAATTTTTAATACAAATAGTATGAAAAAACTATTTACCGGGTGAAGATTAATCTATTACAAAAACTGACTAACAGTTCAATCAAATATAAGAATTTAAAAACATGTGAGCCGGCATAGGTCGCAACAAAAATATGCATTCATAAACTCACGGCCAAAAATCCCAAAAAGGGGTAACCAGAACTTCAGAACTCAAGACTTCTCAGCAACATTTGGAAGTTGCTACGGACCAAGATAGTAGAAATAAAGTAATATAGGTGATGGGTCTCCAACCACATCTGGTGGTTAGAAAGGGGTAGTGACATTTTCAGCCGACGCTACACAGTAAAAAAAACAGTATGAATAAAACACAGTTTAGGTACAAAATATATTTATTTTAATCACTTTAATTTACTGGGTGCTACTTTTTGACTCAACAAATCTAAATGCATTTTGAAATAATTGTGACCTCTGCTACATTTGTGCAAACATAAACCGTGTGCTTTTGATTTTTGTATTTCATCATACATTCGCCATCATACAAACAGTATATTCATCATCATTTTTCATTATTTCTTTAAAACAAATACATTATTGGACACAACGCGGTAGTATCCGTGTCGTGTCAAAAGATATTGATAGAGAGCAACCTAATTTAATTTAAAACAAAAAAGAATTATCAATTTTGAATAATAGAAATGAATAAGAGAAAGATTCACATATGTAATGGAAGTACAATCCACATGTGACAATATACATATTGTTCAAAGTTTTCGCACTCCGTTGATAATTTACGAAGCATTGAATACCAAACCTGAATGATATATAACAATGCTTTTCCTAACGGTTTTCAACAATTAATAATTAACTTCTTAATTATATGTTACAATCTATAACTATGAGTACACAAATTTTGGGAAAACTGAAAAATTATACATTGAAAATCGGAAAGTTATAATTACTGTAATTTCCATTACTAAGGATTTTTTTTACTAGTAAATAAATGAAATAGTTCGGTTTTCTGATTTGTCAGATGTATTGAAAACTGTTTAGAAACCATCACTTTGTTTTATATAATAATAATCAGTGCAATTTTTGGCTGCATTAATGAGTTTGATATAATACCACAAAGCGGCACTTTACTTATCAAAGACTATTTACACTTATCACAAAACAACAAATTCTTTTAATTGAGCGTCTGTTTATGTGCTCTAAAGTGGAACACTTTTGTTAATTGGAATTTTCTAAAAACTACCAATTCATACAGCTATCCACAAAAATAATATTTGAAATGGCATTACGAAATATTAACAAAATATTCCTAAAAACATAATGTTTCTAATACTCTCAAGTTTCAATCCCAAAAAAGATTGAGCTTTCAGTAACTTAATCTTGATTGTTCATAAGACGCTCAGTAAAGTGGCTGTCAATGCAAGGTCCAATCCATCGGTAGGTCTCTTGATGTAGACCTGGAATGCAATGATGGCGGTGCTGGAGCACCGCGGGCCGCATGTCAGTAATCCAGAGATTCTTCATCTGGCGATCTCTTTCGGCAGCACAATCTCCATGCACCAGCCAAAGCGCAAGCAGCTAAGAAAAAGGCAAAACCAGCACCCAATGTTGGAGCCAACCAATCATTTCCGCCGAGACTTCTTAATCCAGCACAGAACTCCGATGCTTCATCGTGCAGCGAACCTAAAGGCTTTCCTCCCAAAGCATCGAGATAACCCAACCTTCTGAGACTATCTTCTGAATATGCTTCTCTAGCTCTTTTTTCTTCTGCCGTCCAATATCTTCTCTCGCTTTTTGCTGTGACATTTGGACAATTTACTATTCCGTTGCAAATTAAACGCGCTGGAATACATAAGCCTTCCTCACCCGGACATATAAAATCGCAACCTTCTTTTGAATCGGAATTTCTTAAGTTGCCTGTATCAGTTAGTTTTGATGTCATTAAACTTCCATCTGAATTCTTTGGTAAATGATAAAGCCCAGTCCAAGCGATTTTAAATGAAGCCATAGCCGGTGATGCACTACCAATGAAAATTATTCTGATTGATCTAGTTTTTTCTTTCTCCATTATTAGTGGATCATCTAAAGATTCAAAACCAAGTTCTCCAGCTGACAAAATTGGTAACTCTCTGGCAAAAGAAACGTTTTCTCCACATACTGAAAGATATGGTTCTATGCGTCCAGGTAGGAATATTTGTATGTTTCCATCTTCACAGTGTCTGGAAGCGAATTTGATCCTATCAAAATGGAGCCAAATATCTCGTTTCTCTTCGATTTCTAGATCCCATATACATTGAATCCTTTTTGGCAGATCAATATAGCCTAATGCTTCTACATGAGGATAGACTATTTCTCCATCGGCCGCTGCAGCTAACACTGCTGGTCCACAAAGAGGTCCGTGAACGAATTCGTATCGAGCTTCGAAGAGTGGAGATGGATTTTTGAAATATGATGCTGCAGCATGAGCACTATCTACAATCAACTGCAGGTTTAGAGATTCACCAGACGAAATAACTTTATACGGCCGTATTTTAGAGACGGTGTTAGCATGTTTAGCGCAAAGACAGGATCCAATAGATCGTTGAACTGCGAGGTGCAGAGGAAGCGGTGTAGTGCTTATAGGAGTGCTGTTAGTAAATCGTGTTCCTGGTGATGGTTCCCAGATTATCAGTTTGTCAGCTCTATCTTCGTAGCAATTTTGACATGACACTGGAGTATATGGATGCTCCTGTAAAAATGTGAGTAGGTTAGAATAATTTTAGTACACGATATATAGTTTTGGTACGTAAAGTAAAATTGATAAATGCAAATGAAGCTCGAGAGATTCGTCGAGAAATAGCCTACGTCATCATAATATTGTCGAATCACAGCAAAAAATTTACTTTAACTTAATCTAGATCAGACAAAATCCTATAAAGTTTGAACTACTTGTGGTACAGAAATCAATTTAAATGAAACTTACACTATAACATTTAAACATACATATCTAAACTAAACACGTTTAAAAAATAAGTTATACTAATTGAAGATGAACATATTAAACATACCTTAAAATTGACGCTCATGATAGTCAATATGACTCGAGCATAAATTCGTTTGTCTGTCACAAATCTATACAAACAGTGAACATCTTCGCCAGCAGGAGCTTGTTTGTACACCAAAGTGTTCAGGGGAGACCTCAACTTGCCAGTTCTTTGTTTCCAGGAGGCAATCACTTCATCACAAGCGGTGCCTGGCACTGGCTCTCCGAAGCGAGTATTGTTGAAGAAGTCATAATGGGCCCAATAGTATAACGACGAGCTGTGGACAAAATAACAATTAATTTGGTATTGATAGATCTTTTTACCCGACTGACGGTGAATAGTCTTGTCTATTTAAATAATAATGTAGGACAATTGTATGTACTTGATGTTTTGTAATTAAATGTAAATTTCTGTACAAACTATATATCACACACCTAGACAGCCACAATCAAGACAGGTACTTAAAGTTGGTTTAGAATCTTTTTTTTACATACATATTCATACATATATCCTCACGCCGTTAGTTCCCATTGGGGTGGGCACAGACTATGGATTGCCACTTTGTACAATCCTGGCAAACCTCTCTGGCTTCGTTCACATCTATCAATTGTCTCATACATGCTTTTTTATTCTTCATACTTCGGACACCTGCCTTTTTGAGCACATTTCCTATTTGATCCAATTGTGTCCTCCGAGGTCGTCCTCTACTAACATTACCTTCCACATTGGCTCTGTAGATCTCTTTCACCAATTTACTGTCATCCATCCTCTCTATATGCCCAAACCATCTCAACATTCCTTTTTCTATCTTTCTTACAATGTCATCTTTTACACCACACCTTTCACGAATCACATCATTCCTGACACGATCACCTAACCTTACATCACAAACTTTTCTAAGGAATCTATTTTCTACTGCATTCACTCTGCTTTCATGCTTCTTCTGCCACACCCAACATTCACTGCCATACATAAGCGGAGGAACGAGGACAGCATCATGCACAGCCATTCGGGCCTTTTCGGACACCGGTTGACTAGACATTAGACTACCCAGTGCTTCATTTACCGCATTACCCTTTTTCACTCCTCTCTTCTCTTTCTATCTCTCTCAATATCTTCATCACACTCTCCATCCCTAGTAAATAAACTTTCCAAATATAAAAACTCTTTCACTTGTTCCACTTTCTTAGCATTAATCTCAATCACGCATTTGGTCTCTCACTTTTTTTTATTTTCAATATAAATAAAAATTAGTCAGGTCAACGTGAAAAGGATAGCAAATGTAGCTAAATTGTATAAATGTTGCGAAGTTTGAAGGGTTCAGTTAAATCATACGGGAACTATTTAATAGGTAAATTAACCCTTGTTGATGAAACTTTACTCATACATAATACATTTGAGAACTTATGTTAATAACGTCTAAAATTCAGTTCTACGGCAATAAATTATACATCTAATAAATCTGCTTACGTTAATCGCATCACATCCAAACGAATGTTCAAGTAACAAAAGCTAAGACAAATAACATCGCGTAATCTTATTAAATCTCGCACTCTCATATCTTTGAATGGGGTAAAATATGAGACCTTTCTGAAATAATACGTGAAACGGAACGCTAAGGTCGGATAACGTCTTGAGGCTAAGTGATTACTTTCTGAGGATCTACGGCCATAATATACCAATATCCACGCACGTGATACTGAGCAAGAAAGAGACACTACTAGTATAATACTTTATCACTAAGTTGTCCATAATTATTTACTTACAGACGTATTTCCTTGGTAATATTGGCTCATAATAACACTAACCCATTTCTTCCCACGAGTGCAGTAAAAGGCGACTTACAGAATTGGGGATTTTTAAGTGATTATTGTGCGATGCGGCTGGAAGCCTATCACCAATTAACTTTATTTTACAATCTTTTCCCCGCTAAAAGTCTAAATGTCTTCAAATTCTAAAGCTCTGAGTAACCCATTTTGGATTTATAGCCATGAGTTTATGTATGAATTTAGTAAAAGTTACAGCAAGACTAAAAAGAATCAAAATTTTTAAAAAGATACAACTAACTGAATCCATACATTATATAATGCATAATAACTAGTAAAACAGTTATCTAAAAGTACGATAAATTTAATTTGGTGAAATGGGAATAGCGAGAAAGGTTTGTTCCTGTAATATTTACGAGTTTTGTTATTCATCCAGTATGTTTGTATAAGTACGATTTATTATTAATCATCGTTATAGACATCGTTAAAAAGGTAAAACTCAACAATATAGGTTCTAGTTGAAAGGAAATTTCTTATTCCATCTCTATTAATCATTTAACATCCCCTAAAAGTGAATGCGAAGGGTGCCTAAGGGTAGACGGGGCTTTTCATGTAGTAAAACTGCGGAGCAGTTAGTACCCCATTAGCACCAATCTCCGGTTGATTGATACATTGTAACTGTAGTCACATGTTACGTAAAGGGAATAAAACAGACATCATATCAGTGCCTCCAGTAAAAAAGGGATTAGTTGAAAATCGGCACTTTTCAGGAGAGCCAAAAAACTAAACTTTTGTTTTTTTGAACACTACTTAAATTTATTTCAGTTAAATGTTAATGCAGTATTATAGATGCATTTAATACCTATAAAATGATATACACCATGTTTATGTATCATGCATGAATAATATATTTTTTCATAGTTTTGTTGAACTATTCCCTTGTTAACCACATAATTATGGCATAGCTGCAGTTAAAATATATATTTTTTTCTTCCTAAAGACATAAATGCTATTATACTTCATTTATGTATAGTCCAAAAGGGAATATAATTGTTTATTTCTTTAAATTTTTTTCACAACTTATGAGTTTCAGTGGCACCAAAGAGCTTACTCTTAATTAATTTATTTTGTTACAGTCATGGTGCGCATATTACTTATCTGCCTGGTAAATTGAAACTTAAAACTAAAACCCAATCGCATATTTTGTAATTAAATATATAACTAAATAACATACATACATACATATACTCAGGGCTAAAAATCCCTAAAAGGGGTAGCCAGAGCTTTTGGAACTAAAGTATTCATAAAAAAAGAAAAGTTTTGCAAGAAATCTTCACGCATGGAAGGATTTACTTATATCCCTTCCAGTGCGGCGCGCTAGGTCTAATGGCGCGAATGCGAGTCAAGTGCCGGCCGCGGCAGCGACTAATTGGGTAGTTTTGCGGATCGATAGTAGTTACATTGCTGTTGGGAAGTTTGGTTCAGCCAGTACTCCGTTAAAACGTGATTTTTTAAAATCATAACCATAGTTCAGGTTGGTTTTATGTTTCATCACAAATCATTATTTCGTGTGTACCTAAACCACCGCACGTCCGGCCAGTACATGTTTTCCAGAGTCATCACGAATCGTGTGTCTCGTAGATTTGATGACTTCCAGCCTCCCTAATGAGCCGGTTTTCGAAAGGCTTTAATACCATAGCCCACATTTAGACACCATCCACAGGAGACCGAGGAGTTTAATCTGCCACTGTGCCTAGAGCTCGTGGACTATGAAATAGCCTTTGATTCGATGGAACGATGGACTATACTTTGCAGATATGTCGAGGTGTGAAAGTGTTTGTATTAAAACGCCACTATGTCGGTCCCACTCCAGGACCAGAACACGAATCCTATCCAGTTGCAGCGAGAAGCGAGACAGGGGGAAGTAATTTCTCCCAAAACTGTTCATTGCGGCATTGGAGATGTGTTTAAGCTTCTGGACTGGAAAGGGCTCGGTATCAACATAATCGGCGAGTACATCATGCATCTTCGATTTGCTGACTATATTTTACATAGATACATATACTCACACCGTGAATTCTCTTTGGGGTAGGCAGAGACTATCGATCGCCACTTTGTATGATCCTGGCACACCTCTCTTGCTTCGTCTACATCCATTATTTTTTCAGACATGCTCCGTTATTCTTCATACTTCGGTCGCCTGCCTTTTTGAGCACACTCTCAATTTGATCCAAGTGTGTCCTCCGTGGCCGTCTTATACTTACAGAGCAAGTAAATGCAGTAGAAATGAGGTCCCTCAGAAAAGTTTGTAATGTGAGGTTATACGATCGTGTGGTGTAAAAGATGATATTGTAAGAAAAAAGAAAAAGGAATGTTGAGATGGTTAGGCATATCGAGAGTATGGATGATAAGTAATTGGTGAAAGGTATATCTCTAGGCTTTATAGAGTTGATGTCGAATGTAATGTTAGTAGAGGACGATATTGCAGTTTTGACTCAATCCACTGAAGATTTATGTAAAATGCTAAAGGACCCCAATAGATTATCTGAGAGAGTTGGTCTTAAAATTAACATGGATCAAACGAAAGTCATGTCGAATAACCATGTTATACCTATTATTGTCGAGCTGGGACCTGGGACAAACCATTCGGTTAGGTAGAGCCAACTTCGAAAATGAGGTCAACTGTCGAATCCAGCTCGATTGGGCTGCGTTCGGGAAGCTGCGCCATATCTTCAATGCGCTATCACATAGCGCGAAGAGTTGCAAAACTTAAGTAACAATGGTCAGGGCACATTGCACGCAGAACCTACAGTCTTTGGGGCTCGAAGGTTCTGGAGTAGCGGCCACGTACCGGACGAAGCAGTGTGGGTAAGCCTCCCACAAGGTGGATCGATGGCTTGGTCAAAGTCGCGGGAAGCCGATGGATGAGGGCAACACAGGACCGTTCGTTGTAGAGAGGAGGAGGTTTTTGGGGAAGGCCTACAGCAGTGGTCGTCTATTGGCTGATGATGATGATGATGTATTTTAAGTGAGGGCATTCTTTTATAAGCGCCAAGAACATGGCAGTGACCGATGAGTTCTTATTTCGACCCCCACATGTGTCAGAGTATAATATGATTTTTGTGATATGAACTGGTAACTTTTTGATGTAATCATAGAGGCAGGAAGCAATTTGATTTCCACCGCGTTCTCCTGATGCTTCGTACTATTAGTAGCCAGTAGCTTGATTAGTTTTAAAGTTGTGAATGGTTAAATTATAGGTACTTCTTTTGTAAAATAGCGACTTGACGACTGCATGGGAGTGGGAAGACATTGTTTAATATCAAAAGTGAACACCACTAGTCATATAATTTAAATCTTTTTGTTCATGAAAACCTCATGTGGGGATTATTACTAATAATTAAAGAATAAATAAAGGAAAAAAAAGTTTGGATATGCGGCGTGAACGTTTATGCTTATTATGCTTTATGCTAAATAAAGGAAAAAAAAAAATCGACACAGGCGGGGATTGAACCCGCGACCTCGGGTAAACGCCCCGGACGCTCTGCCAACTGAGCTACCGTGTCAGTTGGCTGCCAGTGCGAAATTCTTCTATCGTTTATTTCGTTTACACGTTTAAGTAGTGTTTGCGTTTCCTACCTCCGAATTTTTTACTAATTCGGAAGGCCACTTGTTTACCTTTTCAGATAGAATGCAAATGTTGAAAACGCCTAACTATCACATAATTTAAATCTTTTTGTTCATGAAAACCTCATGTGGGGATTATTACTAATAAATAAAGAATAAATACCACTAGTCATCCTCCAATGTCAATATTTTTATCATTGCTTTCCTGCTGGTAAGCTCTGTAGAATCAGCTTGAGGTTCATTGAGACGGTTTAATAGATCTGTTTTTTCTTCTGCTAAAGTAGTATACTGAATATTTGCTTGTAGAATGTCACACTTTGTACATGTATCTACCATCGGGGGCTTAAATGATAGATTTAAGCTGTGAAATATTTTTGAGTATATAGTCTTACAAACTTGTTTCTCCTTTGGTCGTTCTTTGCAATTCAAAGAATAAATAGTATGCATTTTCAAGGTAGTTAACAAAAATTTCTTTGAAGTTTTATTACGAGCATAGTGACTTTCATACTGTGAAAATGTCAAAATATGCTCACGATCTTTTTCTAAATCTTCGTCCGGCCATTTGTTTTTAACAGTGATACTCCTTGTACTGTTTAGCTTGGCATAGTTCCAGTTATATAATCCTTTTTTTGTAGCTTGTAGAGAAACAAACTCAAAAGTGTCACCTTATATTACAAAAAAGCAGTTTTTACGTTTAATTTCATGTAAATATTTACCTCAATGAATATGATACGTGAAAGAGCAACTTCCTTGATTGGTAACACGAGTTTTTCTTTCTTTTGGTTCCTCTGGTGTTATCAAAAAAGCTGTGGAACTAAACGACTTATATCTATGATTCACCTAATCAACCAATATTTTTTCGGTATAAGCGCGGGTATCCCTGGGTAAAGTCATCAATGCAAGGGCGTGAGACGACTTAATCCCTTGTTAACGTTCAATTGTAACTGAATGCAAGGAACTAAATGATGTTATGTCTATATTTTGTTAAGTTAACAAAGATGTAACTAATGTTGATCCCAAAATGATATGAAGTATTTAGGAACTATACTAGTTGTACCATTTTATTCGTGTTTAAGTACAATTATATCCTTAATGACATGGGAATGCAACGATGTAGCTCCACTTATCCCATTTTAATCAGAAAAATTGCTAGTATAAATACTCTTAACCCAATAATAGCTCCAATTATGCCTTTAGACGGTTTTGAAAATCCATGAAGGAGGTCAGATAGAGTTATGTCCTTTTGATATGTTATGTAACTCGGTGCGCTGATCACGATGGTTTAATAAAAACAAAAGGGATTAAGTCGAGTTAATCCCTTTTTTACTGGAGGCACTGATATTTGCCGTGCAGCCTCAATGGGGTGGCAGGGGTACTAAGTTTTGATATGATGAGAGGCATCACTTTTGCTGCTTTATACGAATACTCTGACACGAAGTCATAAATAACAAAGTATATCCTAGTCGTGTCAGTTTCCTCACAATTATAAACTTTTCTAAATTTACCAAAAAATCAAACCATTTATATATTTTTTTACCACTCTACTTCGATAATTGGCTGAGGGCTTCTATCAGGTTCTGGCTACCTCCTCAAATAATTTATAGCCGTGAGTATATTTATGTGTGTGTATGATTTTTAGTTAAAACATATTTCAGTTGGTCCAGTTTCGGACTTGAATTAACAATCAAGAAGGTGTTTTCTCTCTAAGCTACGAACGAATAAATAAGAGCTGCATAAAGGGAATAATCTAAACTAATAATACACTGCACAACAATTTTCTTCTAACTTATTATAAGTATATGAAATCAAATGCATAATGCAGTTGTTTACAATGGCGCTCGCATTTCGAAAAAAACATTTGGACACCAGCCAAATTGGCGCAAGTGCGTGTTTTAATATGTTTAAAACTTTTGGAATTCATGGTAAGCTAATATACTTAAGCAAATCAAATTGTCTGCAGCTAAAAAGTACAGTTTATTTATATGTAACATTCTTTTTTATATGCTTTTTAATTATATGCTTATATTTTAATAATTCCTGTTTATTATGATAATTATATTAGTATTTTGTTTTGGCTTTATGTATTATGAATGTATTGTCAGGTGCTAACTGAAAATCAGTGTTGTGAGGTTACACTCACAACAATACGCGGAGTTAGCAACCCTTTCGTTGCAACACTTTTTAATTTTTATCTGGATTTGCTGTACTTGTTGTTGGTTTTTGTGTTTCAGTGTTGTAAGTTTGTATGCAACGAATACATTTTTTCTTTTTTTTTTCTTTTTTTTTCTTTCCATTTACTATAAGTTACTCAATACTCAATGTCTAATGGGTGGTATAGGTACTATTTTTTCTTAACATCATATGACATATTTGTGACCTGATGTTCAGATAAGAGTACAGAAATCAAATCATACAGTAGACAAAGCATCCAAATTTGTACAAATGGTGACTAATAAAAACTTATGCATAGGGTTTTCCTCACGATGTATTCCCTCACTTCAACTTTGATAAATTAACCACGCATGTGACTTAAGAAAATACACATTGGTACAAGTCCGACTCAGTAATTGAACACATGTATTCTGCAAGAGAAGTAATGGTGTTCCCTCTGGGCTATCATTACTTCTTACTTATAATAAACTTATAACGTTTAAATCTAGGAATTTAGAGAATTATATTGAAAGCACGCTTTGCAATACTAAAACTATACTATAATTTAGTTTCAATTAAATAAGAATAGTTTATTATAATATTATTGATGCTTATATATTTATAACGATCGAATTAGTACTTAAAGTTACATCGTACATTTTAATGTATAAAAAAGGTCTTACCCACTATAACTTCCAGTTTTACTCTCAAACCGGACAAACATAGCATTGCCGGTTGACACGAAATCATGCTTCTCCATTGGTTTGCTGAAGGTGTCACAAAAGGTCTTGATGATCCTCGCATCATCAGGTCTGGGAGCATCGTATAGTGTCAGAGATTCACCACAATCTCCAGTCCAAGGTACGATTGGGGACTCGATACGGTTTATACGGAAACTGAAAAAGTCATTTGGTTTTACAAAATGTTCAATATTTAGTTGTACAAAGTGAAATCATTGTCTTATTTGGCCCGTCTTGTCATAATATGCCGACTTTTTGCCATAAATTATCAAGATTGCTTAACTCCTACAGGCGTATCCTTAAAAAAAATATATATTATACATAACAATTGATGTATATCTGGCAGCTTGTTTACTATGGATGGAAAATGTGATGAATACATCGAAAGAATAGTGAAATATGGTACTGTGGTAAATGGAGCACTATGTAGCCCAAGGTGTTCATAGAGTGAATCTTTTCAAAGCACATTAGTGAAAGAGACATATAGAGCTTATGTCGTATAGTGCACGAAAATGGAAAACACATTTAGGTACTATACTTAGAAAACTATACTATACTTATTGCTGTGTAGTGTCGGCTTAGAATAGCACTACCCCATTTCTTCCGGTGGGTGTACGTAAGAGGCGACTAACGGTATTGGGGCTTTTAAGGGATTTTTGGGCGATGCGGTTGGAGACCCATCACCAACAACCTTTATTTCATCATCTTTTCCCCACGCAACTTCCAAAAGCGGCTGAGGAATTTCTAATTCCCTAGCTCTGGCTACCCCTTTAAGGGATTTTTAGCCGTGAGTATATGTAAGTACTTAGAAAATGTGTTCATAAAGGCTGGCGTCCAAAGTCTCGAAATAAAACAGCATGTTTGGAAAGATTGATGAATGCAAATAAAAACTCGAGAATTTTTGCATTAGTATATGTGTGTAGTATATATTTTTAATAACGTAGAATGTTCTAATTAAATCTATTACCTAGTTATAATTTCGAATTAAATGAACCAAACATAAAGTTAGGAAACAGTAACTAAAAGCCGTTCTATACCACTTACTTCCTAAACTAGCACACTATTTGGACACAAAGCGGACATGAATATCATTACCACTAATTATGCAAATGTATATGAATCTATCTTCTATCTGTAGTTGACGTTTTGATAGTAAAATGAGAATATTATGGAACTGTATTTGATGATTTACCCAACCTATTTCACTCACGGCTTTCATTTCATATAGAAACTAGTAAATCCACGTAATTTTAAAATCAAATGATTAAATTATTATCATTATTGAAGGAAGCAAAAGACAAAATTTTGGGTAGACGGTACAAAACAATATGAATCATTTCAATTATTAATGTGTTTAAAAAAAAGAAGATGCCTTAAATAAGCTAAAAAAATTATATACTCAGTAAAAATAATAATATATTCAGTCATTAGCCTGTCGTCCAAAATAGGTTGCCCATAGGGAGGAGCATTATCCTTATAATATCACATGGTTAACATGTACCGCCATGGACTGCCTCCGTGGTGTCGCGGTTAAGCGCTTAGTTTCAAGTACGGAGGTCTCGGGTTCGATCCCCGGGCGGTGGTAACCCTACAAATATAATTTGTAAGATTTAACCCAGTCTGGACGAATATTGCAGGCTTGAATCACCTGATTATCCGAAAATTAAGATGATTCCGTGCTTCGGAGGGCATGCTAAGCCGTCGGTCCCGGCTACTACTACAGTAGTAGTCGTTAATCTGCCAACCCGCAATTGGCCAGCGTGGTGGACTATGACCAAATTGCCCTATATAGGATAGGCGCGAGCCCCTTGGTGGGGACATATATGGTACGAGAACTTAAGTCTTTAAGACAAAAGAAACAAAATACACTATGAAAATTTACCTTGGGAAATAAAGCCTAACAACTTGTCCCGGCAACCCCTGCATCAGATAAGTGCAAGAAGTATGTGGAGGGTACCAATGGGCAACAGACAAGAATATCCCTTCTGTATCCCCTGACTTCTTCAGTGATTCAGCTGTCAGCACCCAGTCGCAAGTACCCACTCTGGACCCAGGTGCTTCTACGTGCCCAGGCCAGTTACCCACGTTGAAATGGAAGCCAGTGTTGAGGAGTGGACCTGGAAGGGAATGAATTGATGAAAAATTGTTATGAAAAGGAATAAGTGTTAAAGGTTTTTTTTCCATTGATTTGAGTACATACCTAAGTACATTACTAAGGGAGTAAACAATTTTAAATCGGGTTTGTTCAGTTACATTTTTGTGTCTACTTATATTTTCAGTGGCTTCTCTCCATTCTTCTCTATCTCTCTATAAATCCCTTTATTTTTTATATACTAACACAGCCACGCCAAAACTTGGGGTTTAAAATATTTCATGATATTCAGTTTATTTCGAGAACAAAAACATTATACAATCTAAGTTAGAGCACAAAATATTGTGTTTTTTTTAACTATATATAAATAGGCAGAGTTCCACATAGATAAAATAGGTTAAAACTGTGTCATTAAGGTTAAAATTAATTACAAAAATTTTACTACACAATTCTCGTTATCATCGAGTGTAATAAGTTGTGAGAATTGTATTTATATATTTGTGACATCAAAATTTTAACAGTCCTATCAGTTACACACGCCATAAATTTAACACACACATCTTAAAAGAAATAACCCCAACAATAAAACGATAGTTATAACAAATAACTCACCAGCCGGAGAACTGACAAACTCAACAAAGAGATCCTGCGAGGTACCGATGATTGAGTATGGAAACTTTCCCATCCCACAAAACGTCCCGATGATGGCCGCCGATTCATCCTTCCCGTCATATATTCGTATGTAATCGTAGGGACAATTTTCTGAACCTGCCAAACGAGTTTCAACTTTATTGAAGAGGTAATAGGAAAACTGTGAAGGGAACTCGTAAATTGTTATGCGTTTCGAAATAAACCGTTTGCAGACATATCTTTGGTCCCCAGTTTTGTGATGATTGCCTAATTTGTGCGAATTTTGTTACTTGAATATCGTTCGCTTGTTTTGCGTCATAGCTTTTGATCAACAGACAACGATGAAGAATAAAGAAATACATATACATACATATACTCACGGCTATAAATCCCATAATGGTGTAGCCAGAGCTTTGGAATGAGAAATTCCTCAGCCACTTTTAGAAGTTGATTGAGGAAAAGATGGTAATAATAAATGTTTTTGGTGACGGGTCTTCAACCACATCGCCCAAAAATCACTTAAAAAGCCCCTTTACCCTTAGTCGCCTCTTACGATCACCCACGGGTAGAAATGGGGTAGTGTTATTCTAAGCCGACACTACACGGCATCGCTAATTTTTTTATCACTTGATTAATCACACAAATGATTTGCGAAAGTGAACCGTAAGTAAATTGTTATCAAATGTACTATGTCCTAAAAAGCAAATAAATGAATTTGAATTTGAATTTGAACAAAAAAGCCATATTTACCAATAAAAGTAAATTGAAAATATTGCATCCCTATCTTATTATTGTAAAACCTTTATTATTTACTAAAATAAATTGCAATAATGCCTCTTTAAAAATATCCATTATTTAAAAACATAAATAATAAAAACATACAAAACGTGTGTACAAAAAAATATTTCCAATATTCAAACTTTACTTCTTGGGTGAGAACAGAACCAGAACTAATAAAATATCCGAGTCCTAAAATGTATCTCACCGTATATCACTCATACATACACCAAACACGAAAGTCGCAACTCACACACCCAAGCGCTATCAATCTCTACATTAATAAGTTATTTTCCCAACCCTGCATACGGTAGGGTCAATATGCCCAAAATTGCCTCCAATAAACTCAACCTTGAGATACTTCGGCCTCTTTATTAGGATCCTCCTTGTCGAATGCCCGCAAATTTCTCCTATATTATTCTATAAATTCGGCTGAAGGTGAATTTATGAGGGCGTAAATAACAAGCGGCCATAATGGATGGCTCTTCCCGAATTTGATGATTTACTGCCTCTGATGATTTTAGAAATAAACTTCGTGCCCGAATGGCTGTTGATTTATGTGAGTTTAATGATATATGTTTGATATTACGAGTGATGCTAACGAGGAATGATACTTTTTGAGTCAAACAAGATATTCATAGCAAGTATACTCGGCTCGTATTTATTTAAATGATTTTCTTTGCATATTATTTCGCGAGGTTATCTTTTTATCTAATGAAGAGTAACAAAAAAGAGATTGTTTCAGTTCTGTTTCTACCGATGGATATTCGAGATTCGAGATTCGGCTTAGAATAGAACTACCCCATTTCTTCCGGTGGGTGTACGTTTGTGTAGTAGAGGCGACTAACGGTATTGGGGCTTTTAAGAGATTTTTGGGCGATGTGGTTGGAGACCCATCGCAATGCAAGAACCTTTACTTTACCATATTTCCCCCACTCAATTTTCCAAAAGTGGCTGAGGTATTTCTAATTTCTTAGCTCTGGCTACCCCTTCTAGGGATTTATAGCCGTGAATTTATGTATGTATAAATGGTGTGATCTTCCAGAAAACTATTACAAGTGTAGTTGTGACAAAAAATAAACGAATGAGAAAGGAATCTTTTTTTTCCTAATACAAATAAAAGTAAAAATAAAACATTATAAATAATCTACCTACATTCACAACTATGCGGCTTTATAAAGTTGGTAAAGTACGTTGTTACTGTAAAAGGTCGGTTAAAGATTGCACTATTCCGTTCATTCCCGTGGGTATTATATTAGGAGACCAAGATGCTTTTTAAGTGATTGATTGCAAAGCTGTAAACTATTCTCCAGTGAACTTTTAAAAGTTCTTGAGGTGTTTCTGTTTTAGAAGCTGTGGTTAACTATTTATGTGATTGACAGCATCCCTCAATATCTTTAAAAAGTATGGAGAATCGGTGCGGAGTATCAGTTTAGTCTATGAATCTCTCTAAACTCTACACCTTAGTCAAAATATGTGGCTTGGCCGTTCGTAACTACAAGAACAAAACACAAAAGTTATAAACAGTGAATTAATGTTTCACCTTACGCCGATGTGAATGTAGCCAAATGACCAAGCCACATATTTTGACTAAGGTGTAGAGTTTGTGAAGTTAGGCCATGTAGAGTTAGGGCGTGTAGTGTTAGAAGCTTGACTCTACATGGGATCAGATAACTTTTTGACAGTGTGAGTCATATGGGCTTGTATTGGCAACATTTGACATGAAAATGTTTTTGGTGGGATTTATATTACAGGATATAAATGCTCTTATTTATAGTGTGTATCCCATAATACTAGCCGCAAACCAATTGGCGAGTTCAAACTACATTTAAACTAACTCGTTTGGGATAATTTAAAACTTCTGACAAAATAATTTTACGCTTTTTCAATCCCCAGCAATTTAGATTCCGAATCATATTAAAAATCTTCACTGGCTTTAAAACTCGCTGGTGAATTCTTCAAAATGTGTCAAAACTTACTTTACCCTCGTTGGAAAGTAACATAAAATATTGATGTTATTACCTTAATGGGTTTTTGCTATACTATTTGATTTATGCGGTGAGATTTCATGAATGTTTGTCTATATTTTAAGTAATGAAAACTGAGATTGAAATGCGTTTTTTGTGAATGAATACTGTTGAGGATTCTAGATATGAATTTTGGTCTCGGAACATCTATAGTAGAATCATATTTACGAGTTGTACAACCTACCTTCACTTTATCCTTACTACACATCCAAAAGTGGCAGCAGATTTTTAGTCAGAAGATTTTTCTACACATTCATGATATTTAAAGCCGTGAGTATATTTATCTATGAATTCATGCAAGGCAAAAAAATTCGACATAAGAACTTTACAAATTTATACAGATAACTTCAACCCACCTGAAGTAATAGGTCTCATAGGACAAGTCATAATATTTTCGCATCTCTGTCCGTCAATGTTAAACTCTTCATTTTCGATGTACAACTTGATGTAAGGCAATCTGGTGTTCAAATGGTATCTGCAGTGGAGATTCCGAGGATACACTCCTGGGTAAGCCGCGGATTGGACGTAGCAGGTTTGGAGACGACAATCTCTGAATACCCGTTCGCAGTATGAACTGAGGAGAAACATAAATAATTAAAATAAGAATAAAATAACCACCCACAAAAAATAGCAATCTCGGTTACCAACCAATAAATCCGAAATTGGTCTAACTCTAAAAAAATAAGTTGGCCGCGTCCTTACAACAAAACGCTTCTATATGACAATTGCCACTTATTTCTTTCAACTAAAATTATCAGAAATATTTTTACCATTTACAGAACATCTATATCTATACTTATAATAAATCTGTAGAGAGATCAATTAAATATATTTCCAAAATAACTATCATGGGGTGATTAGTGATCAATTAATTAATTAATTAATAAACGTTTATTTTCAGAAAACTTGTTCCATACATTTTGTTAGTACAATTGCAAACTTATTATCTATGTTAGTAATTATACCCAATAAACACAAAAAAATATTTACAAAACAAGCATGGATTGGTCCACGCTCACTTTCTATTATTGAGGCAATGGTATCCCATCCATGTCCGCAGCATAGGGGAGTCCCACCTCTGTGCCAACGTGGCCAGGAGGGTGTTGGGGCTACTGCGCAGGCGCGCTAGCACAGCGGCACATCGCGCGCGCATGACCGCGAAGAAGTCGGGCGTGCGGTGCTCCGCGAACATGGCGGACGCGCTGCACCACCGCGGCAGCCCCAACATCGCCCTGAACGCGTTGTTATACTGCACTCGGAGCGCGCTGTAGGCTCGCCGCGTGTAGCTTACCCATAGGCTGCATGTGTACAAACACTGGCAATACGACTTAAATAGCGTCACTTTGACGTCCTTGCTACATTGCGCAAACCTACGAGCGAGCATGTTACAACGAACCGACAGCGCCCTCCGCTCTCTCTCAATATCTGTATCATCAGATAAGTTTTCAGTGACCCAGTGCCCCAGATATTTAAATTGGCTTACCTGCTTAAGCTCAGCGCCACAAAGAGTGATAACTGGTGCTTTATATTGCTTTTTTGCTGACTTAAAAATCAAAAATTCACTCTTCTTCGAGTTATATCTGAGACCATGGGTCACCGAGTACTCCTCACACATCCTAAGCAACCGGTTCAATGCGCTGACTGAGGGGCTCAGCAGCACCATATCGTCTGCATAACTGATATTATTAATGCTATTACCATCTATGGAGCAGCCGATCCCGGCGCTGCTAAGCTCCTCAATCAGCCCATTAATATACAAATTAAAAAGTCTCGGCGAAGTCAGTCCCCTCTGTCTCACCCCGCATTGCAACCTATATATGTCAGATAAGGAGTCAGCCCATCGTACCACATTTTTTCCTGATTCTGATACCAATATTTGAACAGCCGGATCACTTCACTAGGAAGTTCCGTGAGCGATTCGAGTTTCCGCCATAATATTTCATAATTTCCAATAAATCCAAAAAACAAGCATAAACAGGCGTGTTCCTGTTAGTATAATAGTGAACTGTCTGCTTGAGATAGAGGATAGCACTCTCAGTTGAAAGATTTGGTCTGAACCCAAACTGTGCGTCATGCAATTTAATATATCTGTCCAGCTGTTTATCAAGCAGGCAGTCCAGCACTTTGGCCACAATAGTAGCTAACGATATGGGCCTATAGTTGCTTATATCTGACTGATCCCCTGTCTTATTTTTTACAATGGGAACGACCACTGTACTCATGAGCTGCTCAGGAAGGTAACCATGTGACAGTGACAGATTAAAGAATAAAGCCAAAACCCGAGGCAGGTGAGCTCCAGCGTACTTCAGATCGATGCTGAGGGAATCGTGACCCGGTGACTTTCCCCTAGACATATAGACAATGATGACTGATGCCAAAAATTCAATCAGTAAAATTTTTGTCTGTCTGTCTGTCGGTTTGTATGTTCCTTATGGAAACATAAACTACTCCACGGATTTTAACCAAACTTGGTAGAATTATTCTTCATACTCCTATGAATAGGGCAGGTTATAGTAAACTTTCCAGCAGCGTAGTGAAGGGGAATTTTGGTAAATTTTGGGAAAACGGGTGAAGTTACTCCATTTTTTAAGCTTGCGTCGCGTCTGCACCTTTAATGGTAAAAGTTACATAGAATTCATGTATCACGGAATATTCCATATATTTTAAAAAAAAATACCCTTGAACAGCATATGTCTAGCTTCTATGGTAGACTCACAATAGCACCTGATAGCTTAGCAGTTCGGAGCATTCTGATTATATTTGTTTACTCTTACGTTTATAATACTCTCATTTAAAAAAGTTTACATTATGACCTATTCAAAAAAAAGAATTATAGAAATCTGTATAGAAACACAAAACTTATACATGAAATAAACCATCACGCCCTGTCGTCGCACGTGAATACTGAATCATGCTATAAGGATTATTTTTGTGTAACGGTTGCGCGGGCAAAAGATGTGAGTATATGTATAACGTATGCAAAGTTTGTAACTCTGATTGTTTGTTTGCAAGGGTTTATTTTCGAAGATACTAAACTGTTCATAAAAGCGCTTTTACAATCACAAAGCTACACTATTCAGGAGTGCTATAATTTGCGTAAAAAAGGTTGGGCAGTGATTGAAGAAACCTTAGATATTTTTTAAACTACGTTACCCGTGCGAAGCTGGACCAATCCACTAGTATATAATTAAAATAATTAATTTTGTCACCTCATAATCGCACTTCAACTTTCAATGAAGAAATGACAAATACTACCAATTCTACAAGCTCAATTCTAATCCTAATAGTCAATCATTAATCCTACAAGAAAATCACTTTGGAAATGCTAGACATTTCACGCCGATCTCATAAAGGTATTATCCTTCGTCAATGTAGTGTTAACGGTGTTACATAGATGGCAGCACTTAATCCCGCGTGATTGACTGGCTCTGTGTAATTGATATCCTAAGAACCAAATTTAATGACTTTAAGTTGTGGCTTTAAATTCGTGTGTAAAGCGGAAATTAAAGAGCTAGGGAGATAAAGAGACTTATAGAATTTATTTTAATTATGAATTTTGTGTCCTTAACGTGGGAAATAACTGTTTAATACTTTTGCGATGGGTGTCATATGGGGAGAGTAAGATATGGGACGATGACCAATGGTTGGAATTCAATAAAACCCATCACCAGCGGTTTTAAATGGGTTATCTTTTTCCATCTCAAATTGCCTCTTTTGGGATAATAGTGGCTTTATAAAGTATAGAGTGGTATTACTTTTCTTATTGGTAGTTTATTTCTATGTAGTTATAATTACGAGTATATTATGCGCTGAAACAGTTGTTAACAACATAAAAAAATAATGGATCTATGATTTGATGACAACTTCGGAGGACACATTTAGATCAAATAGAAAATGAGCTCAAAAAGAAAGGTGTCCGAAGCATAAAAAATTAAAGAGCATTTATGAAAAGATGGATGTGAACGAAGCTAGAGAGGTTTGCCAGGATCGTACAAAGTGGCGATCGATAGTCTCTGCCTACTCCAGTTGGAATTAATGGCGTGAGAATATGTATGATATTCATCATATTGTAAACAAATATAAATTAACTTTAAATGAAATAAAAATAAAATAATCTATCCAAAAACACAACAATAGATTTAAATAAGCACAAATTCTGACTTCAAAAGGCCTTTCAATACTTCATAGCTCTATACACTCGTATTCGCATTATTAACATTCCTATTACTTCTGAAAGAAAATCTATTTCACTTCTCCGCACATATGAAACCTATTTCAAAATGCGACTCGGCGCTCCACTTATACTCTTAAATGCTCAAAGGAGCCAACATCAGCAAATTCAACTTTTCACACTTGATTATAGGATATAAATCAGAATGGGGTTAGTAATAGGTGGGCGTCCGACTCTCGGCCAGCAATTGACTAGATTTATTCGCAATTTCGGTCACGTACTGAGCCAAAATACTATGCCATTTATACGGCAACTGTTACGTATTATTCTTTGGCGACACCGATGTAATAATGCTTGTATGTGTGTGAGGAATCGAAGTGCCTAAGGGTTTGGGTTTCCATTGTCATATGCGGTGTTAAGAAAAATTGGTCACTTTATATTCTGCGGTGGTCGAGGCACATCATTCACGAAGATTAGTTCTGGGGAAAGAGCCTTTTTATGTCGGAATATAGAAGCTTTTAAGTGACTGTGGAGTAAAGTTATGAGACACTCTTAGAATCGTTTTAACTTAAGACAGGATTTTAATTTTAAGTCTATTTGATTTCCAATCCGTGATCAGACTAGGAATTGAAGTTTCTGCCAGTTGAATTGAAAACTACATGTTCTGCCATTTTTGCTGAGTCTTTTTATTCTACATCTGAAAGGTCAGTTTATTAAAAAGTGCATAAAATGATTAAAACTAAAAATAGGAAAAAAACACATTGTTTCTTTTAATTTTTTTCTTACTTGGTGTAGTTTTTTTATTTAACTTCTATGTACATAACTCTTTTTAGCCCTCATTTTTATCGACGTATATGTTTTTTTCCCCATTTTGTCCCTAACAGTAGAAACTTATCCTTCTAGGCCCGATAATATTTTTGTATTTCATCAATAGAATTTGTATCACTTAACATCCGACCTTTCTGAAACGGCTGGTAATCAATCAGATAGCAGACGATACAGGCCGTGGATATCTCTTAGAAATCTCTAAAAAAGGGGAAAGTCTTTGAAATATTTCGATCACGTTTTGCGAGGGACTCTTTGATGTCAGATGCAGGTAACCGTTTCAAGAGATAATTTGAATAGGCTACCAGTGATTCTCAAATTTCAGAATGTATCGAGTTAAATGTATTTCATGCAAAAAAGTGTAAGTTCAAATGACAAGAATAAAAGATCACAAAAGAATCGGAAAGAGAGTGGAAAGTTTTGATATTTTTGAGAATATTGTTTAAATTAGAAATGAACAGCATCTGCATATTTCATGAGAATAAGTTCAGTATAAGTATGTATAGGTAAGTACGGTTGTTTCTACTTTCTTTCTTTATTATTGAGCTGAAAGTTAACCCGGTTTTAATAAAATGTTAATTTGTAATGTAAGTGTCAAAAATTTAACGTGATAAAAAAAGAGAACTAAGATTTTGTGATAACGACAAATGAGTTGGAAAAGCAAGAAAATAATTTTGATTAATAAAAATATAAGTAAACTGGAAGATAAGTTCCGAATGTAGCTGTAGAATTATTTTTTTAGTTCTAAAACTCTGGCTACCCCTTCAAGGGTTACATTGACGTGAGTATGTATATATATTTTTAAATAAACAAGTATGTTAAAAACCCTCCTATAAAAACTGGAACAATGAGTCATTACATCGCATGGTTTGTTATAATCCATTTCGGGCATAATGACTAACTTAGCTCTAATGCATCTTAATATCCTATTAGTAAACCAACTTCTGCTATTATATTGACTAACAATTATACTTTAGACGAGAAAGAAACTAAAAATATGAGTTCATTTTTCCGCATCACTTTTTTATGTAACAAAAGTTAGCAGGTTTGGGAAGCACAGTGCAAGATAAAGAAGCGACCGAAACGTGAATTTCTGAAGCAGAAAACATGGCTGCTTTTATATTTACTAACTGTAGCATTTTCTGTGTCAGTGATACAATATTTACAAATACATTTTATACAGAATGTATTTTATCAACGATATTAAGCTTTTTCTGGTTATGTCTTTATTTTACAACCGTGATAGCTAAGCGGGTAGGCCACTCGTCTATTATACAGAGAGGTATGGGTTTGAATTCCGAGTCAAGTTGTCAAATTTTTAGGAAAGTGCCTTATTCTTAAGTCTTACCGAGAATTAAAACCACCTTTGCTCAAAGACAGTGTCTCTTCCTTCACCCGTTTATATATAACAAAGCCTTATCACAAGTAAATATTATTGACGATACTAAACGTGAACTGATTTGTAAGGTTACCGATTGGCTATGTAAACTGTCGTATGATGAGGCTGAATCCGTGTTGGTACCAATAACGTGATATGACACTCTTTATCAAAGCCACCTCCCACGTTTCATTCACTTGTACCCACATTTCTCTTCAACATCTTTCTTTCTTTCTCACATTAACACTTACACACACACATACACACAAAGATACGCGCGCATTCGCTCACACGTACTTACCCACATATATAATTTGATGTTCGAATAAAAATACTGCATGATGTTAAGTTATTCAAAATATTATTTGTTATTTTATTATGTACCTTTATCTTATCCTTTTTTTTATTTTATATTGTTTTTTAAAATTTAAATACACTATCTAATTAATTTGAAATACTAAATATTAATGTAAATGTATAAAATTTCACTATCAATATAATTGTAATAAGTTTAAAAATCAACATAAAATTAGGAAGAATATATTCATTAATTGTAAATATAATTCATCTCTAATATTATTTCATTATTCATCTCTATAAATAAATCGTTATAAGCCCCCTAGACGAAGTAAAAATTCCGGCCTCCGCGATACAGGTTCGCCTAGAGTGGAGACCAATGGTAATGTTATTTTGCAGCAACATAACGAATATTGTATTAAAAGATTTGTAAGTTGTATTGTGCACATTTATGGTAAATTAATTTTGAATTATTTTTTTTTTGAATTTTCTTATGTGTGATTAATTCGTCGTGGTTGTTAACGGTGTGGGAAAACATCGTGGGTAAATCCATTAAACCCACATACACATATACTCACGGCTATAATTCCCTAGAAGGGGTAGCCAGAGCCAAGGAATTATAAATTCCTCAGCCACTTTTGGAAGTTGAGTGGGGAAAAGGCGGTAAAATAAATGTTTTTGGTGATGGGTCTCTAACCGCATCGCCCAAAAATCCAATAAAAAGCCCTAGTACCCCTAGTCGCCTCTTACAACAACCGTGGGTAGAAAGGGGTAGCGACATTCTTAGCCGGCACTACACGGCATAAACCCATGTGGCTAAGTTTCACTGTGGTTGTATTTTAAACAAATGGATAAAAAATGGTATTGTTAGAAGAGGAAGGCCACGTAAAATTATTGGAGACTAGAGAGAAAGTGGACTAATTAAGTAGTCCGAAGTAAGTATAATTAAAGAACATGTCAGTAAAAATGTGAGGTAATTTGTCAGGATCTTATAAAGTAGCAATTCAGATTTTGCTGGATTAATATTTAAAGAAACTAATTACATACATTATAATTAGAACAACTATTTATTTTCGGATATTTTAATCGCGTGTTGTCAGTTATCATGATAACTGAATTTTTTTCGAAACGTCGGGCTTTAAAAACAATGTAATAACACGAGATTAAAATATCTGAAAATCAATAGTTGTTTTAATTATAATGTGCAATCGTGAAAATCTTAGAAAATACTAATTACACACATACATACATAACATACATAAACTCACTGCTATAAATCCTTAGAAGGGGTAGCCAGTGCCAAGGAATTAAACATTTCTCAGCCACTTTTGGAAAGTTGAGTGAGGAAAAGATGGTGAGATTAAGGTTGTTGGTGATGGGTCTCCAACCGCATCGCCCAATAATCCCTAAGAAGCCCCTATTCCGTTAGTCACCTTACGTACACCCACCGGAAGAAATGGGGTAGTACTATTCTAAGCCAACACTACACAGCAAATCTTCTTACACACTAATTACACATCTTCTTAAACAATGATTTGCACTATATACGATACTATACATAATAGTAATAGAAATAGTGGTATGGGCACACGTTACAAATTTGTGTGCAATTAATGTCATGAGTATTAGAAAGAAAGAAAACACTCATAATACAATACACATTCAATACAAGTTCAGAACAACATTTAAAGGATAAATAAAGGAAAGCAAAATTTCAACACAGGCGGGAATCGAATCCGCGACCTCGGGTATACGCCTCCGTCGCTCTGCCACTGAGCTACCGTGTCAATGGCTGCCAGTGCGAAATTCTTCAATCCTTTGTTTCTTTTTACACTTTTAAGTAGTGTTTGCGTTCCCTACCTCCGTCGTCCGTTTTCACTAAATTTCCCAAAATTTCCCTTCAGTACTTTGCTGAAAAGTATACTATACTATACCTGCCCAGGACTATGAAGAATAATTGTACCAAGTTTCGTTAAAATCCGTCGAGTAGTTTTTGTTTCCATAAGAAACATACAAACCGACAGACAGACAGACAGACAGGCAAAAATTTTACTGATTACATTTTTGGCATCAGTATCGATCCCTAATCACTCCCTGATAGTTATTTTGAAAATATATTTCATGTACAGAATTGACCTCTCTACAAATTTATTATAAGTATATAGATTTATAGATAATCCCCGCATGAGGTTTTCATGAACAGAAAAAACATTCAAACATTTAAAGGAACACAGAAAATGATTCAGCACCGAAAATATAATTATTAAAATATATATTAATAGTATAGTATGTGGCTGAGGAGTTTCTAGCTCTGCAGCTCTGGCTACCTCTTTTTAGGATTTATGGCCGTGATCATATGTATGTATGTAATATATAAGGCAGTAGTACAAACGAAACCCCAATTTCCGTATATGTATAACTAAGTTTTTAAGGCCCTTGAGCTTGACTGATAAGCAGGCGTTAACTCTCCCCCAGCAACGAACCCTATAATTATCTTGCGCATCATTTACATTCACACATCTTCACGTTCACTGATTATGATTTTACTGTGTGATAATATGTCTTACAAGAGCAACCCTTTTGGAAACTATTAATTAATTTTGTCGCCTGCGTAACCAGAAACGCGTTTTCGACGTCTTTTGAAACAACATATCACTGCCTTGCTTATAAGTTTTAAACAACATGGTGAATCTCAAATATCTCATTTCTATGTCCTAATATATAAATAAGGTTTTACTATTATATAATCAATAGTTTTATATTAGTATTATATTATACAATCACATTCACATACATACACTCACATTCTCATATACACACTCACACATCATAACACACATTATACACACCACACACATTATCATTCAAGTATCATTAAATTATCATTACTATTAAATTTTATTCTTTTCTCAATTGTTTAGCATTTTTACATATATATTTTTTTTCTTTTTCTGTTGTTATTCATTTTGTCTTTAGATAGTTTAGTTTATTTTATTCTTTTGAATTAACTGTGTGTGTATCTTGTTCTAACTTGTGATCATCTGTTATTGGCCTTTTTTACTGTACTGTTTCAACTTCCTATATAATATGTGTTGCTGTTGATGATCCTTATATAATAAATAAATACATAAATAGTAATAATAGGACAGGAGAGGGATACATGTGATAGAAGCAAGAGAGATTTATCAGAATCGTGCAAAGTGAAGATCGGTAGTCCCTGCCAACCCCAATGGGAGCAATTGGTTTGAGTAAAAGTAAGAGAGGAATACATACCCTGCAACAACCTCCCCTCTTCTATTGGGGTATAGTTCAGGATGTTGTCCATAGCGAAGGTACACTTCAAATTGTTGTTCAGCTCTGAAAAAAGTTATGTATCTTAATACATATATTCTAAATATATTAAAGATATTATTGGACTGAGATTATTTTTGATTTTGGTTATTTTATCACGGTTGTTAACGGTGAGGGAAAACATCGTGAGGAAACCCACATGGCTGAGTTGTACTTAGTCATGTGACAGTGTATTCGTACAAAACGGCGATAGGCCTGCCCCCTATCACGTGAGTACACTGTCCATGCAAAACGTGGGTACTCTGAACACCAGGTGACAAAGTCACGTGATGTTCAAAAGTATTAGTACCTCTGCCAACCCCTGGGGATAAACGGCGTGAACGTTTCTGTATGTTGTATTATTATATTATTGGACTGAGATTATTTTTGTGAATCACTGCTGATTACAACACATAAACATTTTTTACGGGGCCCTATAATATCAATCACATTTATTCCACACACAATGGATATGGTAGTGTTATTTTAAGTGAAAGTTGTGGGAACTATGGAAAAGTATTAAAAATATTAAACAGAAAAAAACTTAACAATAATCTTGGTAATAGATAAAAAAAATCTGTAAAATATACATGCTTATACTCACGGCTATATTTCCCTAGAAAAAGTAGCCAGAGCTAAGGAATTATAAATTCCTCAGCCACTTTTGGAACTTGAGTGGGGAAAAGATGGTAAAATAAAGCTTTTTGGTGATGGGTCTCCAACCACATCGCCCAAAAATCCAATAAAAAGCCCCAATACCTTTAGTCGCCTCTTACGACACCCGTGGGTAGAAAGGGGTAGCGACATACTAAGCCGGCACTACACGGCATTTTCTGTAAAAATACCGAGACAAAAAGAACGACTAGAACTTTGGACAACTATGCAATACTATGCTTACAGATATCTTAGCACCTTTTATGGCTTTTACTTCGAGAAATGGGTTATTTGTGCCATGAGTATTGAATTGTTATTCGTAAAAAGTGTGGTGTGAAAGATGATACATACATACATATACTCACGGCTATAAATCGGTGATGAATATAATTGTGATGGGTCTCCAACCGCATCACCCCAAGCCCCAATACCGTTAGTCGCCTCTTACGTACACCCACTGGCAGAATTGGGGTAGTGTTATTCTAAGCCGAAAATACACAGCATGATGAAAGATGATATTGTAAGAAAGATAAAAAAAGGAATGTTGAGATGGTTTGGGCACATAGAGAGGATGGATGATAGAAAATTGGTAAAAGGGATCTATAGAGCTAGTGTGGATGGTAATGTTAGTAGAGGATGACCACAGAGAACACACTTGGACCAAATTGAGAGTGTGCTCAAAAAGACAGGCGTCCGTAGTATGAAGAATATAAGAGCATGCATGAAAAAAATTGATGGATGTAAACGAAGCTAGAGAGGTTTGATAGGATCGTACGAAGTGGCTATCGATAGTCTCTACCTAACCCAATGGGAACTAATGGCGTGAGTATATGTATGTATGTATATTGTAGTATTGAAGCCAGTAGACTTGATTGTTTAGTGAAAAGTCTATCTAGATATTTTTATCTGAAAACTCCTGTTTTATATTCTCCCCTTTTAAGTTGCAAAAGTGTTCGGATAAATAAAGCTAAAAATTCTGCGCGAGTTTCAATTCAAATAACTTATACATTTATACTGCTCAAATTTCATACTTTACTATAATTTTGAAATAGATTTTAAACAATATTTTTGTCTTTTTACTCTCGAGGGTAATTTGACATTAGCGCATATAAATGATTCGATAAACTTGTACTACGCCTATGAAAACCTCTTGGGCATAAAAAAGAGGTAAGGATAGGTAGCCTTACCTAGAATCAAAGCTGAAATACGTTTGATCGGTGAAGTTATCAGCATGAAAGACGATCTTGACAAAGTTGGTCTCCGATATAAATGTCTGAGGCTGTTCAATCTCGCCACAAAACAGTCCTGGCTCTTTTCTGTTTGATACATCCGTTTTAGCGTTGCCGTCCACAATCTGTTAAATAAAAAAATCATGGTTAGTTCATTTGAGAAAATATCGGACCTAAATAAATATCGACGGACCGTGCCGTGATAATTGCCGTGTAGTGCCGGCTTAGAATGTCGCTACCCCTTTCTACCCACGGGTGTTGTAAGAGGCGACTAAGGGTATTGGGGCTTTTTATTGGATTTTTGGGCGATGTGGTTGGAGACCCATCACCAAAAACCTTTATTTTTACCATCTTTTCCCCACTCAACTTCCAAAAGTGGCTGAAGAATTTATAATTCCTTAGCTCTGGTTACCCCTTCTAGGGAAATATAGCCGTGATATGTATGTATGTATGTATGTACGTTACACAGAACAATTTAGCCCTAAAGTAAGTACAACTTATTAACTTGTGCCAGGGGATACTCACTCAACGATAAATTCAATGTTATATAATACACCTATAAATAACATCCAACACTCAGGAAAAATCATATATGCTTATTACATAAATGTTTCTCTCATCGAACCAACGATGCCGGATTTATAAGCGCCTAGCCACTAGACGCTGGACGTTATCAGATTATTTCCCAAACATACATACATACATATACTCACGGCTATAAATCACTAAAAGGGGTAGCCAGAGCTGAGAAATTATAAATTCCTCCACCACTTTTGGAAGTTGAGTGGGGAAAAGATGATAGAATAAAGGTTGTTGGTGATGGGTCTCCAACCGCATCGCCCAAAAATCCCTTAAAAAGCGTCAAGTCCGTTAGTCGCCTCTTACGTACACCCACCGGAAGAAATGGGGTAGTGCTATTCTAAGCCGACACTACACAGCCGATTTTCAGACATTTCTCAAACATTGTTGATTAATTGTTTCGTACATATTATTTAAGTGTTATTTTAAATTATACTTATTTTTCAACGGGGCTATAAGTCTCTTTGTAATTTATATCATGCAATTTAGCAACGAATATCTCTTAAATGATTTGAATTACATTTAAAACAAACATTCAAATCAAGAAACTTTTTTAATAACCTGAATATAAATTTATTTAAGTTTTCTTACGAATTTGCGTGGAAAGTTAATTTATTTCAATTAGTTAGAGTCCAAATGAAGTTAAAAATACTTTATTAGAAAGATTAACTGCCTATGAATTAAGCAATTATAGAGTTATAATTGAACAAATCGTTGTCAGTCTAACTTTAATATATAAGAACAAACTTTTATAATTTATTAAATTTTATATATTGTACCTTAACAACAATCTTTGCAAAATTATATACATTGTAGATAAAGAAAGTTTGGTCAATCCAAACCTTTGGGAGATCCAAATTATAACAAGTACAAATAAAAATGTTCTTTAATTTGACTCCATGCACCATGAAGTGATAAATTTAATTTTATCACACATGTACCATATATTTCAGTAATAAAAAAAGGAAATTCTAATATAAGCAATTAAGCATGGCGTTTTGCATGTCATATTATCTGTCCGTTTGTAACTCCTTAAGAAAGAGTACGGTTTTTTATCATATTTATACTTTGAAATTATATTCTTTCTTTCCGCTACATTTTTGGCTGAGGTTCTTGTTTAGGGCGTTTATAGTCCATTTTTTTAAGCGCGCTGCTTACAGATGCGATTCATACGTAAATAGGACGCAGTCCTTTAACTTTTACAGAAATAACGCTTTGCAAAGATTTTTGTCGATGGTGTTGTCAATAAATTAATTTTTAAATTTATTCTAAGGATACCTGAAAAAAAAAAGTTCATGCCGACTCTTCAAATCTCAATATTCAACTCATTGCTTACAAACAGTATAATTATCTAACTCGGAATCGACTCCACCGATTCGATTCAAAAACTTAGTAACTTCTTTCACAGCTCGTTGTAAAAGTTCAGAAATCAATTACACAAGTTGTCGGCAACTCAGTAACTGGTAACTGGTTTTAGCAACTCCGCCACGACCATCGATCATCGGCAATCAGTATGGAAATTCGCATGCAAATTTTGGTGGAAAACTTGGTACAGTGACTTTTTACTTTTATTCTTTGTTGTAAAATTAGACGGAAGTTGTTGACTTATGATCTTGTAATTTTATGACGTATCATTGTGTTCAGAGTACTTTTGATGATGTTTTTTTTTTTATTCTTTGGCGTAATAAGAATATTTTACAATTGCAAAAAATATAGCATAATAACAAAACATAACATAAACATAAACGTTCACGCCGAATATCCCCGAGGGGGTTGGCGGAGGTACTAATACCAGTATCCCACGTTTTGCATGGACAGCGTACTCACGTGATAGGGGGCAGGCCTATCGCAGCATAATCGTTCAAATAAACTCAAACAATAACTAATATAATATTAATTAATAAATATACGAGTCAATATCACATTATATGTATTCTTACCTGCAAATATCCTTTGTGACATGTTGTTCCATTGATCAAAGTGCCAACTTTAAACTTCTTGAACCTTATCCTTAGGATCCAGTCTTTGGGTGAACCTCGGAATGCTCTAAACCTGGATGTAAAACAGGATGCTTTAATTGGAGGTAATATAATATCAGGTAAGATTATTGTAGTGTTTCGTCATTAATTCGTAATTATATTTTGATATCTTTATATTTGTGTATATCAATCCAGTTTCAAGAATATAGTAGATTAATAGATGTAACTTCAATAGTCTTTTAAATTTTGCAATGTAAGTATCTTGAAAGTATGTTTTCCATATTATTTTTTATCCCTTTCTGTTTATACTATACTCACAGCTAAAAAACATGCCGTGTGGTGCTGGCTTAGAATGCCACTACCCCTTCCTAACCACGGGTGTCGTAAGAGGCGACTAAGGGTATGAAGCTTTTTAAGTGGTTTTTGGACGATGCGGATGGAAATACATCACCAAATATACTTTATTTCTACCATCTTGTCCTAAATCAACTTCCAAATGTGGCCGAGGAGTTTACAGCTCTGAAGCTCTGGCTACCCCTTTTTGGGATATATGGCCGTGATCATATGTGTGTATGTATGTCATAGCTGAAAATCTCTTAATGGAGTAGCCAGAGTCAGAATATAATTAATAAGAGAAAATCGTAAATAAAGTTTCTTTTGTGACCGTTCTCCATACTTATCTCCCAACAATAGCTTAAAGAGTCCAGTACGCTACCGGATATCTTCCATAAGGGGTAGTATTATTCTTAGCTAACTCTACACATCTTCTCTAACTCTAAAAGAAAAAAATAGTTCATGATTATGAATTATAGACCTCTAGGAATAAAATCCTTTGTTGCATACCTATAAGTGCAAGTAAGGGGTCTCCCGAAGTTTTCAGAAGTCACAGGCGGTGATGATACATCTTCATATATTTCCACCGTTTTGTTACAGTGATCTCGTTTGGAATCTGAAAAGGGAAATATTTGGTATAAGAAATAAAAACTTGTAAGACTAATTAGGATATTCTGTTCTCAATATTTAAATTAATATTCATAAGTGATCTTACTTTTATAAATATTACCTACATGATTGCCGTTTAATGTTAGCGTATACACTATCCTTTCTTTTTGTGTTTGATTATTATAAGGAAATTAAGGGTGTTGGGGATGCTTAAATGGGGAGTAGTGTATGTCTCTCTCCAGCTTTGCCACAATAGAAGTGTCAACTTACAGACACATATTAAAACTTAAACAGCTTAAGTTAAAACATAAAATCGTACTATAAATTTTTATAGACTTTTTATATTTATCAAGAACACACACACACACACACACGTATGCTCACGGCTATAAATCCCTAGAAGGGGTAGCCAGAGCTAAGGAATTAGAAATTTCTCAGCCACTTTTGGAAAATTGTGTGGGGGAAAAGATGGTAAAATAAAGATTGTTGGTGATGGGTCTCCACCGCATCGCCCAAAAATCCCTTAAAAGCCCCCAATACCGTTAGTCGCCTCTTACGTACACCCACTGGAAGAAAAGGGGTAGTGCTATTCTAAGCCGACACTACACAGCATACACAGTTTTTCAATAGTTAGTTCAAACAATAAAAGTCTAAATCTAGAAAGCCTTTAAAGTCCAAGTAATAAGCTAACAAAATAATTACTTAAACCCGCAACAAATCTTAATTCAGATAATGTACAAAAAGTAACATTCACATCACCAAACGTGAAGGACAGGCTTTGTCAAAGAAAGTAATAACTTAAGTTTTTCAGCGACAAAAGAAGGAAAAACAAATTCAGAACTGGTGGAAGCTAAATCGTTGTATAAATTCTATATTGCCATGTTTTTAAGCGAAGCGGTTTTCTTATTACATAACATAACATAAACGTTCACGCCGAATATAGTGTTGCCCAAACGCAAGAACAAGACGAGACTTAGCCAGTCTTGGTCTTGGTCTTGCGCCAATACACCTGGTCTTGGTCTTGGTCTTGGTCTTGCGCTCCCAGTCTTGGTCTTGGTCTTGGTCTTGCAGCAAGAGTCTTGCAAGTCTTGCAATTACCTATTCGTCTATTACTATTTATTAAAGTTTACTTTAAATCCTAGAAAAACGTATTAGAATTGGAACATTGTGAGCTTGAATGAATATAACCATAGTAAAGATCAAGCAGATTAATCAATAACTGAAGATTTGATAAGAAATTCGAAAAATCAACTGACCTATATGTCGTTTTCCATGGAAGTAACTGGAATTAAAATAATTCCTTTATTTATAGTACGTTTCCTTGCTTTCTACCGCGCCGCCTCGCCACGTGCCGGCTCTATGATAAGGATGCCGCCGCAAATCAAACAATAATATAAAGCGTGTAAAAAAATTCGAAATTATTTTGCATGAGTATACCTACGCTACGCCCTATGGCGGCAATCAAATAGTGTCAAATGTTATGATTTCGGCGTGGCGGCAACGATTGTTTTAGATTTCAAAAGAAGCCGCCGGCGCGTGTAGCATAACCATGTACTTCCGAAAAGCGGCAAATTTCTTTGAGAAGTAAGTACAAAACCTTTGATGCCGCAGTATCAAAGTGCCGATGGTTAAAACATAACTATGCAAGCACTCAGTTTGATTTTAATAATATTTTTATTCGCTATGTTTATGGTATTAGTCGTAATGCGCATAGGTCCAGTTTTTCATATTCTTTGATACAGTTTTTTGCGTCTCATAGAATTCCTAAGCGTACCTACCTATCCACCGAACTGTTACACCTAACTACTCAGTGAAATAGCGCTAAGTCCTAGCTGCAAGACGCAAGAGTCTTGCAGGCTATGTCTTGTTCTTGCTCAAGTCTTGCACGGTCAGTCTTGGTCTTGGTCTTGCTAAAAATACGCGGTCTTGTTCTTGGTCTTGGTCTTGCAAAAACGCAAGAACAAGACCAAGACTGAATTTGGGCAACACTAGCCGAATATCCCCGAGGGGTTGGCAGAGGTACTAATACTTCTGAACATCACGTGACGTTGTCACCTGGTGTTCAGAGTACCCACGTTTTGCATGGACAGTGTACTTACGTGATAGGGGGCAGGCCTATCGCCTTTTGTACTAATACACTGTATTCGTTTTCTTAGTATTATTAAAAAAATCGAAGGCTAAACAGTTTTGACCTTTATTTTCAGAATACATTGGTGACGGTACAAATAATTTTAAATTTCAGTTTTTCCTGTCATCATATTGTAATATGCATACATTAAGGGCATCCCCGCAACAAAGGGTAAATTTTGGTTATTTTTAAACTTTTAAAAGTAAGTTTGAATGTTATTGTTATGTCTTTTGCTGTGTAGTGTCGGCTTAGAATAGCACTACTCCATTTCTTCCGGTGGTGGGTGTACGTAAGAGGCGACTAACAGTATTGGCTTTTAAGGGATTTCTGGGTAATGCGGTTGGAGCCCCATCACCAACAACCCTAATTTTACCATCTTTTCCCCACTATACTTTCCTAAAGTGGCTGAGGAATTTCTAATTCGATAGCTCTCACTACCCCTTTTAGAGATAATTAGCCGTGAGTATGTATATGTATGTTATAACTCAAACAAAATAAATCAAAGTTCACTTTATGTTCTTCTTTTTTAAGTTCTAATGGCGTGGCGTAAGTATATGCAAGTACTATATAGCGATGATTCCGTGGCAGCGAGATTAAACTCAAAACTACCTCTTTTGTTCAAGATCTTGGGGAATTATGACAACTTCCCGCCTCAAGGAGAATGAGCCAGTATATTAAGACACAACTGTATTAAAAGATATAACTTATTAGACATTTCCAAGTTTTATTGCAGACCTTAACTCAAAGACGAGATGTTTTAAGACAGGAATTTGGAACTGATTGGTATGGAAATTTTAGAATCATATATCTATATATCTTGTGCTAAGTTGTGATACAAAAAAGGAACCCTAGATTCAGTAACTAATATTTAAATCAATATTATCTTATTCGCTCATATTAAAAGAATGAAACATTATTTATCTCTTAAAAAAACCCTAAATCAACCCTGAAGCGCCTCATGAGACACTTACGGGAAAAATGATATACATACATATATATACTCACGGCTATAAATCCCTAGATGGGGTAGCCAGAGCTAAGCAATCAGAAATTCCTCAGCCACTTTTGGAAAGTTAAGTGGGGAAAAGATGGTAAAATAAAGGTTGTTGGTGATGGGTCTCCAACCGCATCGCCCAAAAATGCCTTAAAAGCCTCAATACCGTTAGTCGCCTCTTACGTACACCCGCCGGAAGAATTGGGGTAGTGCTATTCTAAGCCGAAACTACACAGCACTCTAAGCCGACACTACACAGCACTGAAAAATGATATATAGTAATTACAAAACCTACACTACAAGGCGACCAAGTGTAAAGGTATCTTTTAGATCATTTCATTTTATCATCCCACAAAACTCCACCAAAACGATACGTGTAAAGAACATTCTGTTTTGCTCAACAGTTGTATTAGAAAAGCTAAAGCGAACTAAGCTCCAAGACAGGTAAAAATAACATAAAAACTAGGTATAATAATAAAAGTTGAAGTTAATGTTACACAAAGAACATAGGAAAGTTTCAAACACATTTTGCGGGTAGTGCGAAGTTTTTCAAATAAATATAGTGTTGTGCCCTCCTTATAGTTTTATGGTAGATCTGGGAGCAAAGTTGGTGCCAGAAAAAAGTAGTTTCATAGATTACTTAAGTTTGGTAGTGTCGGTTGTAAGCGAGAAATAAATACATTAGTTTTATTGCATCACGGACATTTGGCAGAGTGGTTGTTTTTACAAGCAATTCCGAGAATGACAAGCTCAGAAGGAAGTGTTATTGTTATTTTTATAGACTATGTTATAATTTGTTGCAAAAATATGTTCCTATCTCAACAATTAATGGAACGGGGGCGTCAAATCAATATTTTTTTGGGATATAATAGAGGATAAGAGCACTCATAAAATAGCGAGGGGTAGAGGAGTAGAGAGTATAGGTTAATGCGGTCAATATATTGAGTATGTTATGCCTAATATTTGTAATATATTAATTTTATACAAATAGAATTAACAAGTTGTTAGAGCCAAGTGTTATTCCTGATCCATTCGATTTTTCGGTCCGTTGACTACGTATTTGCGGAGAAGCAAAACCAGACCAGGTATCTTTTCGCTAACTGGAGATATGTTTTCTATAATTTTATGATGGTCTCTTTGTAATAAAAGTAAGATGTTAAATGAATGTTTGTGTGTTGTTTTTATGTCTGTTTATTATAATTTTTAGTTTGTGTCTAATAAAGTACTTTGATTTTTCTTATTTAGAAAGTCTCATAAAAATAAGATATCCTTACGATATTCACTCTCAATTTTGTTGTATCTTAATACCTGCCTTCGGTGTGTTAAACTAACAAATTTAATTTGTAAGATTTAGCCCTGTTTGATTTGATTTTGCAGTCCCTTGATTAAATGAAAAATATAAATTATTAGCGTCTCTTGATTTGATAATTATTTAATTGTGCGTGCATATCCTCAATATTACTATTCACGCATCTTACAACAAAAATATTATAAAAAAAAGAAAACGTAATTAAAAGCCGCTAGTTTAATGCATTTCCAACTTGACGCCACTATTATACAACCAAACAGCCTGCAGAACAATAAAAATAAAGCAATAAAACCGGTCTAGAAGTAAAAAACAATAGTAAACAGAAACACAATTAAAGTTTGACGTGAAAAACTGGTATAAAAAAACTCAAGCTGTCAGAAATTTCGCTGGAATCCAAGCTTTGGAATGAGGCTTGCTCTCGTGCTAAACTCACAGTTCTCAAACTAGTAGAACAACGAGGTGTGATAAAAAAAGATTCTGGAAAGAAGAATAAAGAATAAATTAAATTTTAGAGTTTTGCATTTCGAATAAAGATAAGGAGTATAAATAGTAATAGAGCTATTCTCAGACCTACCGAATGTGTAGGCGAAATTTCATTGAAATCAGCTCAGCCGTTTCAGAGGAGTTTGGTAACAAACACAGTGACACGTGAATTTTGTATATTAGATGATTGTGAAATTACTTTCTATAGTGTAATAAAAAAGAGTTGCTTCTAATGAAAAAATAATAATCAATAATTAAATAGCTGTTATTTTTGTGCGACAAGCTAATCTTTTCGAGTAATACTGAATTCCAGCCTCTCTTATTGGATCACTAGAAAGATTCCCTAATAGTCCCGCAGAATCTTTTTTGGAGGACTGACAAAGCAGTTTATTCATTAAGATGACTTATAAGAGAGCATAAGTTCAGAGTTAATGCAGTAAAAATATCGCCACTTAAGTAAAGTGAGTTAAAAAAAGGAACAACAGTCATATAAATATTTTGAATTTTTTTTTGTTCATGAAAACCTCATGTGGGGATTATTACTAATAAATAAAGAATAAATAAAAGCGGGTTCGATTCCTGCCTGTGTCGAAATTTTTCTTTCCTTTATTTATTAGTCATCTAAATAGCTAAATCAAACTTTAGTTAAATATTATGACGTTTTCTAGACGGAGTAAAATTGGATAAGTATAATGTAGAATTATCAATATTCCATCTCTATTGCGATGTTCACTCGCAACCTGAATAAAAAGTTACATAGTTTTTTGTTTACTGTTTCAGCAACTACGTGTAGTTTCAGACCCGAGGGTTTAAGAAGAGTTTTAGAGTTGCGCCTTTCCTATACTATCTTGTTAGATATAGTTATTCTTGTACAACTTTTCGTTGTTTAGTCTTACGGTTTTCGGTTTATTTTTAGCTGTGTTATGTTGGAATTGTTGTTTCCATTTCAGGTTTTGTTTCGGGTGGAAGATAGAATTTTAACGATTTTAAGTGCAGATTGGAAGGTTACAAGGGATAATAATTTATAAATAAAGATCATCTTTTTTTAGTTTATGAATAGAATTAGAATCATTTGGTTCGGTTTCATTAATAAAAATTTCAAACACCATATGACAGAAAGTTCTATGATATACAGTCATATCGAAGTGAATGACAAAACATAACGCACATTATATAATACATACATATATATACTCACGGCTATAAATCCCTAGAAGGGGTAGCCAGAGCGAACAAATTAGAAATTCGGTAGTGCTATTCTAAGCCGACACTACACAGCAAAAAAACAAAATTAACACAGGGAATTTTCAAAATTAATTATGTACCCTTATTTTGATATGACATTATACTGAATGAAATAATGACAAAATATTGTAGTCAAATGTTGGTGATGTTCCACATGTGGGGATTTCCACACTCATGCGGTGAATGTAACTAATAAATTAAATATGAATAAAGGAAAGCAAAATTTCGACACCAGCGGGGTTCAAACACTACTTAAAAAGTGAAAAACAAACAAAGGATAGAAGAATTTCGTACTGTAAACCATTGACATTGTAGCTGGATTGGCAGAGCGACGGGGCCGTATACCCGAGGTCGCGGGTTCGAACCCCGCCGGAGTCGAAATTTTTCTTTCCTTTATTCATCTTTAATTTATAAGTTATAATCCCCACATGAGGCTTTCATGTCAAAAACATTCAAATTATGTGATAGTTAGGCGCTCTCAACATTTTCATTCTATCTGAAAAGATGGACAAATGGCCTTCCGAATTTGTAAGTATTACCGCTGAATTACGGAATCATCTTAACACTGGAGAATCAAGTTACAGTACATCACCGGTAATGATATTAGAACCTAAAAATGCCACCTCACAAAACCAAACTGAACTTTACTTAATAAAAATATAGTTTTAGTTATAACGAGGTTATAATCCCGCCCGCCATCTTTAAAAATCGCGCAACATTAAAAAAGGTCCGCAACGACTGCAAACCTCTTTTCGCATCCTCAATGAACTCTTTAACATAATGAGATAAATCCACTTTAGCTTGTCGACCCGAGACTGAATCTTTCAGTAAATGAATTCAATTTGATTTTGATTCGTTGAGAAGACTTTGAACGTTTGTTGAGTAAGCAGTTTGAAGAGTTTTATAGATTTTAGTTGATCAATACGAACTTGCTACATTCAATTTGTATTTGTACATTTACCTCGTACAAGCTTTTTTAACTCGCAATAGTTATCGTGATATAACTTGAAAGAAAAATGTAGCTGTCGCTGACATACATATACACTCAAGACTATAAATCCCTATAAGGGGAGGCCAGATCTTTAGAGGTAAACACTTCTCAGCCACATTTGGAAGTTGGTAGGGGACAAGATGGTAGAAATAAAGTATTGTTGGTGATGGGTCTCCAACCGCATCGCCCAAGAACCACTTAAAAGAGCCCCATATCTTCAGTAGCCTCTTTCGACTCCCGTGGGTAGGAAAAGATAGTGACTTTCTAAGCCGGCACTACACAGCATCTGTTTTTAGACATTATAACAACTTACTTACTTACACTCACGCCCGTTATTCCCATTGGGGTAGGTAGAGACTATCGATCGCCACTTACTACGGTCTTGACAAACCTCTCTTGCTTCCCTTATATTCATTATTCTTCTCATACATGCTCTCTTATTCTTCTCACTTCGGACCCCCGCCTTTATAACTACAGAATCAAATACGGTTATAGGCGGTGAGGTAGAAACAATGATTGTATTGTGTATATTCTAAGAAAAACCCAAAATGTATACTTTTTTTAGTTCTGTCAATAAAAAGTTAAAGTTATTCTTTTGTATTTCAATTTGCTTTTAAGTAGTTTAAAGCTCTTGAATTTATTTATTTACTTTTTCCAACAGAGTTCCAGAAAAATAATATAAAGAACATCTTTTTTCTTCAAGGTGTCCTAAAAAAACAGTTATTTAAATAAAATAATGTAAATACATTCATACATATACTCACGGCTATAAATCCCTACAAGGGGTAGCCAGACCTAAGGAATTTAAAATTCCTCAGCCACTTTTAGAAAATAGTGTGGGGAAATATGGTGAAAAAATGTTGGTGATGGGTCTCCATCCACATTGCCCAAAAATCCCTTAAATTACACAGCAAGTAATATAATGTAAATACATAAAAAGGTCAAATCTCCCCCAAAGCTCAGAATCGTAGAAACTTAGCCGAACAAAAGATCAATAGGGGTTAAAGTTTAAAGAGAAACTCCGACTTCACACCTAGAATTGTTGAACTGAGAACTTGGAAACTTTCTTTTCAATTCATCTATATTTCACTGACTTGATTTATATCTTCTTCGCTTTTCTATTTAAGTTATTTTGATTTTCTTTTGATATTATATTTGATAGAAAGTTTGGGCATATAGAAGTGATTAACTTAAGTAAATTAGTAAAAGAAATATATTACAGAACCTTTGTGTGGATGAGGCATTTCTAATTTCTTACTACTAACGCTACCCCTTTTAGGGATTTATAGCCGTGAATATATGTATGTATGTAGATAATATATAGATCAAAAAGAGAATGTCCTCAAAAAGGAGGCGTCCGAAAGAAGAATAAAAGGGTATGTATAAACGGATTGATTAATGTTAATGAAGCTAGAGAGGTTTCCCAGGATTATTTTAAGTGGCGATTGAACAGTCTCCACCTACCCCGAGTAGAACTTATGGCGTGAGTATATGATACAAGCGTGGCAAAATATAAAATTGAATTAAATTTCTTCTTGTTGCTTCCTCTGTATCAAACGCCGAGCGAGGCAACGGTAAAGTTCAAAACTGTAAAGTTATTAGTATATTTTAATGAATAAACTTTTGATTTTTTAAATCTTCAATACATACATACACTCACGCTATTAATTCAAATTTTGGCGGACAGAAAATATCAAGGCATTTTACTATTTATTTCGAATCTTATTTAGATTTTTATTTGTTGTTTGTTGACTAAAAAGTACATGAACTGTAAACAAACAATAATTCTATTCATGTTTTTGTAAGAAACAATAGCAGAATAATAATTTGAAACAAACCGAGCAAACTTTTATTTAAAAAATACACCAACAGAATTAAATTTAATCCGCTCCAAGCAAAAACGCATGATATGAATTTCAAATAACGTATTTTGTTTCAAGAAAATATTCACTAATGAAATTCCTCTGAGAAAATATTTTAATAACAGACCTCTCTCGAAGTTATTTTAATATCTCAACGAAAGTATCTGAGGAACTCGCTATAGTTGCTTTTTCTGTTTAAATTAAATTAAAGATAACCACGAAACCACTTTTATATGGACCTACTTTCAATTTATATTGAGCTTAGAATTAGCAATTCTGCATTTTTACACGTGGGTGATCGTAAGAGGCGGCTAGTTAAGGGATTTGGGCAATGCGGCTGAAGACCCATCACGAACAACTTTTTATACCATATTACCACCACTTAACTTCCAAAAGTGGCTGAGGTATTTCCTAACCCTTCTAGGGATTTATAGCCGTAAGTGTATGTATGTATGCAAAAAATATTCTGTAAACATTTTAGTACTCTTTTATTTGGAATATTCGGCTAACGATGCAGAGGTCTCCCGTTCTATTCCCAGGGGGTAAACTCATAGTTTCCATGATTGAGTGTGAATCCGAATGTGTAGATTATTGTTAGCCTGTAACTTTTATTATTGTACTCTGTGAACGTGACTAAATAAGTGTTATATAACGGTAAAATTGGTTATTCTGTAAATCAAATAATCTGCCTATTCGGGATAGGAACAGGGCACGATGAGATCATTTTATTACAATTGGCTTAGACATCATCTTTTTCATTCACTTGCAGTAAAGGGTCAGTTTAGTAGTATTAGTAGTATTAAGTAGGGTGACTCAATGAATGTGTAAATTGAAATTATTGAAGGGGAAATTGGTATGCAAATTTTCTTTAGACATTTTTTATTTTGATATTTCAATGGAATAAGACACTTTTTGAGTATTCAAATACATGAGTCATATTTCAAATTAGGTCTACATCAAACTCATATACGTTGAATATTTTATTTTCATAATTGATTACAGTGTGAAAAATACTGTAGAACAGCATATCGCTGACTAGTATTAGGTCATGTTTATTTACCCAGAAAAATAAAGTGCGGGAAATCAAGTTGAACAAAATTGCGAAGATGACCTCAGCTTGCGAAGAAAGGGTAGAGTATAGTTAAATTTAGTATTTATTGAGCGACCCGCGTCTAAAACAAAACAACATTGGTAATAACAATGATAAAAATCAATTTGTCGGCGATAGGCCTGCCCCCTATCACGTGAGGACACTGTCCATGCAAAACGTGGGTACTCTGAACACCAGGTGACAAAGTCACGTGATGTTCAGAAGTATTACTTAGTATTTAGATACCTAATATTTAGAAGTACCTCTGCCAACCCCTTCGGGGATATTCGGCGTGAACGTTTATGTTATGTTATATTTGTTAGCTTTTTTTCTATTAAAACGTATATTTTACAAATTGGACAGTAACGGTGGGAATCTGTATACGATTGAGAGATTGATTATAAAGGCATCCTTTCGTCTTAATTAAGAAGGGGCGACCTAATTACGAAGAAGTTATTGAAAGTCAACATTATTGAAAAGATATTGATCATGTCCTTTTCTTGATTGCAAACGTCCACGTATTCAATAACAGCATTCACTTAATTAAGTAATAGTGTATGTGCCGTGTGGTTACGGCTTAGATTATCACTACCCCTATACTCATGGCGATCAATCCCAAAAAGGGGTAGCCAGAGCTTCAGAGCTAGAAACTCCTCAGCCACATTTGCAATATGATAGGGGCAAGATAGTAGAAATAAAGTATCGTTGGTGATGGATCTCCAACCGCATAGCCTAAAACCCACTTTAAAAAAATTCATACCTAGCACCCGTGGGTAACAAGGGGTAGTGACATTCTAAGCCAGAACTACATGACTGTATAAAGTAACAAACTTTCATACCTACAATTTTTAGTCTTCAGTTGAATTACTTACTAAATATGATATAGCAACAAAGTTCTATACACTCGCCAATGTCAATGAACTCGGGAACACATTCAATACAGGATGCCAATACATTAGTCTGTTGACTTCAGTTTATCAATACTTATCTTGTTAAATCCCCTCAGACGTTGCCCTACGTTGGCAGGAGTTTAAAACCTGCACTAAATGTGTCTGTTGCGAGATAAATTCCGAGAACAGACTACATCGAACATAAATGCTACAAAAACATGCTTTAAACTGGCAGTATCCAAGTGTTGGAACGACATACCACCGCCAGTAAGAGACGCCCAAACAATTCATACTTTTAAAAACAAGTTGCGGAGATGGCTCATTGTGTCTCAAAAAAAAGAATTAGGAATTACGTAAGATTGTTTTTCCTTAATACACTATTTTTTTATTATTTTTTTTACTTCTAAATATCAGGAAGTAAAAAAAATAAAGTAGAAGTAAAGTTCTGCTGTATATCTCAAATAAGTATCATAATATATTTTACGCACTTTATGTAAGTATTTTCTTGTATAGGGTTATTGATAAGTTTATATATTATTATATATTATTTTTCATACTTATGTATATACATAAATATTATAATATTTATAGAATTTCTCCCTCATATTTCACATTTCATATGTTATTTTTAATTGATTATTATAAATATGTATATTATTTCGGCGGGTTCGATCCCCGCCTGTGTCGAAATTTTTCTTTCCTTTATTTATTCTTTATTTAATATGTATATTATGTTCATTCGTTTGATTTATACCCTTTATTGAATTATAGTAAAACTGTTCATATTTGCTAGCTGTTATGCTTTACTTATATATTTTAGATATGAATATTTAACTTGTTTATACAATGTGTTTTTACACATATTTTATGTGTGCTAGTTTTAAGTTAGATTTAAGTTTTTTTAGTATATAGTAGGTCGGAGCTGAAAATCGAAGCTATCTACTTGCTGTGGATAGACCGAGCTCCGAACCTTTTTGTCTTATGTAAATATTCATTGTCGTTATTTCATGTCATGTGTGTAAAAGAGACAAATAAATGCTTTTATTATTATTATTATTATTAAATACTTATCTTATGAATATATGAATTCAAAATTGATACACAACCGTGATAGTTCAGTACGAAAAACGATGAGGATTAAAATCGAGTCGAGCCTATACCAATTTATCTATTCTAAACTCATATTTGTGGGTAATTTATTATGTTTGCTAACGGTGAGGGAAAATATCGTGGGAAAACCCACATAGCCAAGCTGTACTTATTCATGTAACAGTGTATTCGTACGAAACGCCGATAGGCCTGACCCCTATCTCGTGAGTACACCGTCCAAGCAAAACGTGGGTATACTGAACACCAGGTGACAATGTCAAGTGATGTTCAGAAGTATTAATACCTCTGCCAACCCCTTCGGGGATATACCGCGTGAACATTTGGGTTGAGTTGAGAAAGTCTGGCATAGAATGTTTTAATGGGTCCATATTTATATTTTCACGTGGAATAAATAAATTAAGCTGTGTAGTGTTGGCTTAGAATAACACTACCCCATTTCTCCCGGTGGGTGTACGTATGAGGCGACTAACGGTATTGGGACTTTTAAGGGATTTTTTGGCGATGCGGTTGGAGACCCATCACCAACAACCTTTATTTTACCATCTTCTCTCCACTAAACCTTCCAAAAGTGGCTGAGGAATTTCTGATTCCTTAGCTCTGGCTACCCCATCTAGGGATTCATAGCCGTGAGTATATGTATGTATAGAAATAAATTGATTTTCTCCAAAATCACAATTACCATGTTGTAAAGCAAAACCAAACAGACCTTCTCCTAACGAAAAGGAAATTTCATTTATTAATTGACAATCGCGTACAGGTACGGGCTTAGAATAATAAGCAATAATATATTTTAATATTCTTATAAATATGTTTTCTTTTCAAAATCCAAATAACCATTCTTTTTTCCTATTTCTTATTGAAAATTAAAAAAGAAATAAGCAAAACATACAAACAAAGTTCCCGGTCGATTTTTGCTATACATCTAAATAAAAAATTGTATATTATTGGCTTGTGCCATTATAGGCTTCAGGGTATGAAATTACCAATTTATATATACAACTTTTACCAAATAATTGGCTGAATTAATGAAACCAAAACTAGCCGTCCAAACGTGATTTTGATTAATATTTGATAGCTAGTGGACGTGATGAAAGCATGTATCAAATGTATGGCGAAAAGCCAAACACAATTTATTATAATTTATAGGGGTAGCGACATTCTATGCCGTGTAGTGCCGGCTTAGAATGTCGCTACCCCTTTCTACCCACGGGTGTCGTAAGAGGCGACTAAGGGTATTGGGGCTTTTTATTGGATTTTTGGGCGATGCGGTTGGAGACCCATCACCAAAAACCTTTATTTTTACCATCTTTTCCCCACTCAACTTCCAAAAGTGGCTGAGGAATTTATAATTCCTTAGCTCTGGTTACCCCTTCTAGGGAAATATAGCCGTGAGTATATGTATGTATGTATGTATGTACAATTTATTTATACCATCTTCTCCCCTATCAACTTCCAAATGTGGCTGAGGAATTTCTACCTCTGAAGCTCTGGCTACCCCTTTTTGGGATTTATGGCCGTGAGTATATGTATGTATGTACGAAAAGCCAAATATAATCTCAATTCGATTCACAAAGTTTTACCAGAGTACGCCACTGCTTTTCCAATAATGACTTCTCCGAGATTGAATAAGAGTCCGCCACAAAGACACAATACAAGGAAACTCGACTTATTAACGGCCAGAAAAAATGAGGCAAACCAGTGAAAGAAACCTTCAGGAACAGACAGCTAATTATGTGGGGAAAATTGTGTTCAGTAGATTTGTTGAATGAATGGACTTCAGAGGCAATCCGGGTAACTTCTGGCTTTGTTAATGTATTTATTGGGAAGCTCGAACAACGATGAAATCCACTTTTTTATTACATAACATAACATAACATAATAATAACATAAACGTTCACGCCGAATATCCCCGAAGGGGTTGGCAGAGGTACTAATACTTCTGAACATCACGTGACTTTGTCACCTGGTGTTCAGAGTACTCACGTTTTGCATGGACAGTGTAATCACGTGATAGGGGGCAGGCCTATCGCCGTTTTGTACGAATGCACTGTCACATGACTAAGTACAACTCAGCCATGTGGGTTTCCTCACGATGTTTTCCCTCACCGTTAACAACCATGATAAATTAAGCACACATATGTCTTTAGAAAAGACAAATTGGTGTAGGCCCGACCCAGGATTTGAACACTAGTCGTTTGCACGATAACCGAGTGTTCTACCCACTGGGCTATCACGGTTGCACTTTTTTATTAATAAACTCTAAATGTTCAATACAGCTATTATGTGTATTTTTATTTCTTGTATGTAATTTTGTTATGTAGTGCCGACTCAGGATATCACGTGTATGAGGCAACGAGTATGGGACTTTTCTTTAAGTGGTTTCTGGGCGATGTGGTTGGAGACCAATCACCAACAATCCATCTTGTCCATTATCAACTTTCAAATGTATGTAATGTTAGCAAATGTTTTGAAGCTTTTTTAAGTGATGTGGCTTGAAATCAATGGGTTAGTAATAATCAACCATTTATTATTTTTAAATATTGTCTTCACTAAATTTTAAAAAGAAGCTAAGATATTTCTGAGCATCTGTCTAACCCATACAAACAAAACCTCTCTAGCTTAATTTTCATACATTTCCTTTAAGTCTTCATACTTCATTTGTTCGTCTGTATCTGTATTTGAGTTAAGTCTATCACCGTCCACATCTATTTGAAAACTTTCATTGAATTTACTTCCATCTGTCCACGAGAAATTTTGTTTCCATTGCTAATGATTAATATAAAAAAAACAAAAAGCGAAAATTCAAATTAACAACAGAACCGTCGCACGAAAACATAAAGTCTCATTAAAAACAAGACGACAACTAAAACTAGGGTAGTTAACAAGTCATACCGAAACGTTATGAGGGTAGCAACGGAAATTTATTTTCTTGCTTTATTAAAGCAATTTAGGGGCGTCAAGTTCCGTAGGGGGTTAATGGGCCTGTCTTGTCACACCGACTATGCAGAATTGTGACTCGCGTCGTTTGGACTTTATTGCGTTTTGTGAGGCTGGGTTTTATATCTTTATGTATTTGGTATTAAACAAACGTAAATTATGTACGGCTAGGCGTAACAATATACTTACTATATCCCTAATTACTTCCGAATGCTGATTGGGCATAAGGTTGCAAAACAAACACATAATATGCCTCAACTTCCTTAGTTGCCTCGTGTGATACCCACGGAAAGTAACGGATTAGTGCTGTTGCAACCCAAGCCAACACTACTTACACCAAATTTATAGATATTATAAATTAAATGTTTTATCATTACAGTTGGCCAAAAATAATCAGATATTATTGTTTATTAAACGATGCGAAATAACCTTAGCGGTTCTGTTGTAAATGTCTGTTGCACCTTCAATTATTCTTGAGATAAAATTAGACGGTCTCTCTTGGGTTCATAGTTATATTAAAAGAAAAAGTTAAGATGATCCCGGATCGCATTCCACAATCATATATGAACGTTATGTTTGTGTACACCATAAGAAATTCAGGAGTGAAAATATTGCAGGAATGGTGAACTTTATATAGTTCGACAGAAATACTAGTGAATAAAATGTTATATGTACTTTATTTCATTAACTATTAATACCGCCAACACTAAAGTTTATATTTGCGGTTATTTTAATAATAAACGCATGTATGAAAATTGATGGATGTAAATGTAGTTAGAGAGTTTTGCCAGGATCGTACGAATAGTCGATCGATAGTCTCGCCTACCCCAATGCAAACTAATGGCGTGAGTGTATGTTATGTTTATTTAACGTTCGAAATTTAATAAATAACAATTTTTTTAAATGAATAATACAGCAATAACAATACGTATCATTGAGAAAGCACACGCTTAGATAGAAAAAACACGAACAATGTAGAGCAAAACCGAAGGTCTCGTAAAGGTGACAGATAGACTAGATTTAGTGAGAAAGTTGGCTTCGCATCCAACCACAGTCTAGGCCATTCTAAACAGTGTGTTCACTTGTGGAGTGAACTTGCTAGCAATAAGGTTATATAACTCATATAAATAGGAAAATATATACGCTATTTTTATACAAACGCTTATAGCAAACTGTACAATACAGTACATAACAAAGTATTAAGAATACTTTTAACAGTATTATTATAAGTAAAAATAATCTATACTTAAAATAAATCTGTAGAGAGGTCAATTCTGTACATTAAATATATTTTCAAAATAACTATCAGGGGGTGATTAGTGATCGATACTGATGCCAAAAATGCAATCAGTAAAATTTTTGTCTGTCTGTCTGTCCGTCTGTCTGTCTGTCTGTCTGTCTGTCTGTCTGTCTGTCGGTTTGTATGTTCCTTATGGAAACAAAAACTACTCGACGGATTTGAACGAAACTTGGTAGAATTATTCTTCATACTTCTGGGCAGGTTATAGTGTACTTTTCAGCAGAGCAGTGAAGGGGAATTTTGGGAAAATTTGGGAAAACGGGGAACAGTTATTCCATTTTTTAAGCTTCCGTCGCGTGTGCAGCCTTAGTGGTTATAGTTACATAGAAATCATGTATGACGGAAATATTTTACATAAAATTTTCTAAAAAATATCCTCCTGAAGCATATGTCTATCTTTTATGGTTGACTCATAATAACACGTGTGATTCCCGATAGCTTAGAAGTTCGGAGCATTCTGATTATATTTGTTTACTTTTACGTTTATAGTTATCTTATTCATCTCTCATTTTAAAAAGTTTACATTATTAATAAATAAAGAATAAATAAAGGAAAGAAAAATTTTCGTCACAGGCGGGATATTTATTAGTTATAATCCCCACATGAGGTTTTCATGAACAAAAAGATTTAAATTAGTTTACATTATTACCTATTCAATAAAAAAATAATCATAGAAATCCGTATAGAATAACCAAACTTACACATGAAATAAGCTATCGCGCCCTGTCGTCGCACGTGAATGCTCTAAGGTTATTTTTTTAGTAATGGTTGTGCGCGCAAAAGTTAGCCGGGAGTATACATATACTCCCTGTATGTATGCAAAGTTTGTAACTCTGATTGTTTGTTTGCATGGTTTTATTTTCCGAGATACTGAACCGTTCATTATAAAGCGCTTTCACAATCAGAAAGCTACACTATTCAGGAATGCTATAAATTGCACTAAATTTCACAAAGGTTGAGCAGTGATTGAAGAAACCTCAGATATTTTTAATACTACGCTACCCGTGCGAAGCTGGGCCCGATCCACTAGTTATGAAATAAGGAGGTATTCCCCACCGACCAACTAAATCCGTTCAACTCAAAACCGACCAACTATACTACTCCCCACTGACCAACTAAATAGTTGGTCGGTGGGGAATGATTAAATTTGACTACTAGGTATTCCCTATTATACTATTACTAGTGTGTTTTATCATTTACAATAACGCATCTTCGCACAAGGTCGTGTCGCTTAATTTTTAATTGAGTTTTGGGCGTTACGGCTGAAATATCTATGTTAAAATTTCTATCCTTCTCTTGTTCCAAATGAGGCTGAGTATTAATTTATTCTCTCTAGCTCTGGCTACACCTTTATATGATTTATAGCCGTGAGCATATGTATGAAAAACACTTGGAATACTTATTTGTACATCACGAAAAAGATGGTTGGTCCAAATCAACAAGCGTCTCAATCTCTTTTGTTAGTTCAACCCCAATTTCTTGCTAAAATCTCGATACCGGAGTAGTCGTAAAAATATGAATATTACGAGAACTAAATCTTTTATGTCATCCTGTGAATGTCGAGGGGTGTCGATTACACTCGCCAAGGATGTCAAGTGTCGTTGACACTGCTATGTCATTGTAGTGTCACTCGAGTGTCATTTGAGAGTGGATTCGGGACCTTGTTAAAATTTATGTAAGACGTTCTGAAGATGTTCCAATTTTACTGTTTCCTGGAATTCGTTTTGCTAGTCATTTTGTCTGCGAAATCGTCCTAGAGCAGTGTTTGTACTGGAATGTTTCGAGATAGACAAGGTAATGGTATCGTACAAAAGTAATGCTTGTGACTAAACAAGAAGCAGAAGTGGTTTTCTTCGCAGAATTATCTGTTTTTACTATATTTGTTTTGACAAGGCCACTTTAAATAATAGATCTTTGAAACCGAGTACAATTTCGGTGTAGTACATACTTACATACATACAGTCACGCCATTATTTTCCATTGGATAGGCAGGGCCATTGAAAGCCACTTTGTACGATCCTGGTAACCTCTCTTCGGACGCCTGCCTTTTTGAGCACATTCTCCATTTGGTACAAGTATGTCCTCCGTGGACGTACTCTGTGTCTGTGTACAAACATACATTTACTCACGCCATTAGTTCCCATTTGGGTAGGCAGATACTATTTCTGTGAAGTCTTTGTGCCAGTTCAGGAAAACACTATCATCATTCACTCATACTAGAGTGGGAGAAGGGCTGATTTTAGGTGACTCGGTACCATAACATTTATTGCATAGTCTTACAAATCAACTTCTAAAAAGGGCAGAATAATATCGTTTTCTCAAACTTTGACTAATTGAATAAGTATACTCGTAAGTAATAATTTGCTCAAAACAAGTAACGAAAATTAGTTTTGTAAATCATTTTGGTCCATCCCTTATATGCACTTTACTTGTTCTTTCATCTTTACTTGTTTCTTTCTAAATTAATGCTTACATAACGCAAAATTGACAAAGAGCAAGAGAAATTCAATTGATATAACATTTATATTATATTACAATCAAACCTCAATTCTAAATGAGGTAAAAATTAAATACGCATCACTATTCTCATTACCAATAATAAATGAACATTAATACAATCCCACCATTTCAAAGCTATATTTAAACTACATAACATAACATAACGTATACTCACGGCTATAAATCCCATGAAGGGGTAGCCAGAGCTAGGGAATTAAAAATTCCTCAGCCACTTTTGGAAGTTGAGTGGGGAAAAGATGGTGAAATAAAGGTTTTTGGTGATGGGTCTCCAACCGCATCGCCCAAAAATCCCTTAAAAGCCCCAACACCGTTAATCGTCTCTTACGTACACCCACCGGAAGAAATGGGGTAGTGCTATTCTAAGCCGGCACTACACAGCTAAAAGAACAAAAAATGCACTTTATAAGACTGAAAGATAACTCAAACTATTCACACTGACAGAATCAACATACATTAAAATGGAAGCGCTTACTTTAAAGTTTAATCAAAAGTCAACCGCAGGTATTTATTCAAATTGTTTAACCGACTGTCTCAAAGTCCGGAGTGTACGGTTCTTCAGCGAATTTGCATAATGGCGAGGCGCATTCAAATTTGTGACTTCTCGTTAAGTCTTTGCATTGCAGTGGGAGTCCTTTGCCACTTTTTTATAGTTTCTTTTAAAGTAAGAGTCAGATTTTTTGCTATTAATAAATTAGGATTTTCATATGTTTTATGTTTGCCGTGTAGTGTCGGCTTAGAATAACACTACCCCATTTCTACCCGTGGGTGATCGTAAGAGGCGACTAAGGGTATAGGGGATTTTTAAGTGATTTTTGGGCGATGTGGTTGGAGACCCATTTACAAAAACGTTTATTATTATCATCTTTTCCCCAATCAACTTCCAAAAGTGGCTGAGGAATTTATCATACCAAAGCTCTGGCTACCCCGTTAAGGGATTTGTAGCCGTGAGCATATGTATATATGTATGATTTTCATATATTTTAGATCCAACGTCCTTTTTAACATACAGCGCACAGAGTAAGTTTTTTTTTTCAGTTTTGGTGGTTGAGAAGGGAAAACCTTCATTTAATTACCTTAAATGAAAGTCTTCAATTCGGTATGCAAAGTTTTACAAAAGTGTTGCTGATTACGAAACCATTTCGAGATATTATGTTTTTAAAACATATTTTCTTGAAATGAAATCAAACAAAGCTAAGATGACCGTTATTTTAACAAAATACTGTAACAGTATTTGACCTTCAGCATTATTTCAAAGACAATCGTTTTTGCAGTTTATAAATAAAATATCGAAAATGAAAAGTTTGTTTAGTATAATGTCGTAATAATTTCATTTGAGATCACAAATTTGTGAAATGTTTTGCAATCAGCAACATTTTTATTTAACTTTTCGCTTTATTTGCATGTCGCTACGTGATATTTTCGATCGATGACGTCATTAAGTACAAACGTTGAACAATCTTTAAAAAATCATAACTTTGCAATTACTCATTTTAGATGTAAAATATTCAAATTAGTCTTTTATTTTCTTGTTTGCTATCGAATAAAAATATTCAATAAATACCAAAAAAAATCTTTGCATACCGAATTGCATCCCCTAACAATAACTTATTTAAGCCCTAATAACAAAAGTGGCTTCTTATGACACCTGCGGAAAGAAATTGGATGGTACTATTCTAAGCCAACACGGTTCAGTTTTTAGCTTTGTGTGTATGGTTAAGTGTTAGAGTATATCTTACCCAGGAATCCATATTAAAGGTAAATCATTCGTGATTTTCACCCCTATACGGGTATCAAGAAACCTTCCTATTGCCAGAATATGGCCAGAGCTGAAAATCGAAGCTATCTGCTTGCTGCGGATAGAACGAGCTCTGGACCATTTTGTCTTTTATAATTTTCTATTGTATATTTCATGTCATGTGTTGAAGCAAGACAAATAAATGATTTTATTATTATTATTAAAAAATATTTTTTAAATAAACTAGTGATTAGACAACAAAATATAAGCTCAATAAATACTAATGAGACAAACTTCATTGGTTAAATATAAACTAGTTAAAAAAAAATTCACTGTATGAAAACCACACAGTCTAAATTAGACTGCGCGGTTCAAAAGACTTCCTTTTTTTTATATATTCTTACTGAATCCCGCAAAACCGCAGAGTCATAAAATATTGGTCACGCCATCTCTCATTTGCATTGCCAATTCAAACGACGACTCAATATTCTTTTGAGATTAAACGAACTGAGACTGCGGGGTTGTTTCATTTAATTATCATCTCTATCTTTATCTTGTTAAGGTTCTTTTTGTTCCAGTAGTACTTTTATTTAGATTTCGGATTTGGAATTCATAATTCTGTTAGAATCACGGGAAAATAATGCTAGAAACAAGTTTGTTTTTTTAATTAGTTGTTTTTTTATAAGCATATATAAAATCAGCCCTTATTTAAAAGAATTAAAGGATATTATTTTTCTCCCTATGATAAATCAATGCAATGTATAACCTTCAAGCAACCGTTCTTTGTGAATGTATGGAAATATCAATACATTGGTCATTATTTTTTATAAATAAACGATTGTTAGATGTGAGCAAAAGAAGAGGACTACATAGAGTATTGGCGATAAATTTTTGTGGTCTAGAAGTATAACGTATGGCTCATAAACCGAAGGAGTCAGCATCGATCCCTGGCGGACAATAGGCTATTTGACTAAGTTTTGAAAACTATCTTACGGTGTTAATTTTTTAATAAGGAGCCCTAAAAAAATATTTTTCTGTCTTCATTTTAGCTATTTTATTAAAAAAATCGGAAAAAGAAAATACAATATTCAAATGTGCCGCAAAAACGCGACTTTAAGTAATATGGCGGCTGTAGCACAAATGACGTCAATTCCGCATTAAACACCAATGAGCGAAGCGATACACAGACAGTTAATGCGCAATCTACGTCATTATAGAAATAGCCAATCACGGTCGTTTTTAGTCACGTGACAGTTGCGTCATAAATACTTATTTTAGAAAACGGATTTTAGTATTAATAGAATATTTTTATCTCGCATTATTACATATTGCTCCAAAAAAGAAATATCAAATAGCCTATTTTAAATTTATGTCTGCTCACCCTTTTATGAAATTCAACGTTATGATAACATTCAGCTACTAATTACTAGTTTTAAACCAACTAAAAAATAATCCTATTTATTATAAGTTTATACGATATTTTCCAAATCCCCTAAGGTCTTTTTATAATTAATATACATATATAAGTATACTTGAAATACTGACAGTACGTTTCATTCCCAATCGCACCCCATGCAATAAATCAGTGTAACTTATTACCTAATGGACATTGAACAGCCTCGTCCGTACATCCCCGTCAGTCACGATAAGTACCAATTACAGCTAAATGAGGCGTGCTCGTGTAAATTGGGACTATTCATGGGTTCACTTGAATGCATTATTACTATGTTTTACATGTGCTTTTGTACGTACGAGATCGGAATAAGAGATTAAGATTAGTAGCAGGGAGTCGTGATATGACGGAGATTTTAGGATACATGCGCTCACGGCTATAAATCCCTAGAAGGGAGGCCAGAGAATTTAAATCTTTTTGTTCATGAAAACCTCATGTGGGGATTATTACTAATAAATAAAGGAAAGATTTTTTTTTTTGTGTGTCCCGCCTGTGTCGAAATTTTTCTTTCCTTTATTTATTCTTTATTTATGGGAGGCCAGAGATTCGAAATAAGAAATTCCTCAGCCACTTTTGGAAGATGTTTGGGTTTTAAGATTATTAAACAAAGGTTTTTAGTGTTGGGTCTCAAACTGCATCGCCCAATAAGAAATATGGTAGTGCTATTCTAAGCTGACACTACACAATTAAATTTTAGGTTTTAATATTCATGTGAATGTGCGGAACTGATAGTAGATAAGTTAGATGAATTATATAATGTGGACTGGTGTTAAGTTTGTATAATAGAATTTTCATAATGATATACAAAAGTAGATTTACTATGCTTTTAAATCTGTGCTTTTTGCCTTTCTTTTCGTAGGTAGCTCAAGGGCAAACCTACATATTATGCTACTAAACTATTCCACATAACAGCAATTCAAATCTAACGATAAAGTTACAGTTTCCATCTAAAATTGTGCGTTCAAGCTAAAACAGCGCTAGACCATAGTTAGCGTAACAAAAACAGTGCTAGACAATAGTTAGCGCACAAACTGATAGAAAGTTTGAAACTGGAGTGTCGAGTTTTCAAGCGCACTAACAACGTTTCATGGACGTTTTAACTTGAGAAAACTATTCGACCCCGCGGTTTGGGGACACATCCTATTAAATTAACCGTGTAATTTTATACAAAATCGTGAAGCTTTAAAAAGGGTTTGTTTTATACGAAGGACGTTATAATCATTGTTAATGTGTGTAACAAATTGCTATTAAAAGGGACGTACTTTGTGGTCACATGAATATTCGCTTTTTAGAGACTTTTAGCTTTCTACCTGCAACTACGTGCACGTAGAGTATTTTTAATCATTTTTACCTTGTACGGATGCTGTGTAGTAGCGGCTTAGAATAGCACTACCACATTTTTTTCCGTGGGTGCTTGTAAGAGGAGGCTTTTTAAGTGATTTTCGGGCGATGTGGTCAGAGACCAAGAACATTTTATTTACAATATTTTCCCCTCTCAACTTCATTAAGTGGCTGAGGAATTTCTTATTCCAAAGCTCTGGCTACCCCTTTTTAGGATTCATAGCCGCAAGTATAGTATATACCTTGTTCGGAGAGATTTTTGAGCTTGACTCTCACTGGCCCGGTTTAATTTGTAGTATTATCAATGATGTTGCGTTAAGTTTATGTCGAGCACTGTAAAACCCAGGTGATATTTATTAATATTATTCGCTAAAATCAACGTCAAATAGCAGGAATTTAAAGTCGTTATTAATGATTATGTATGCTTGCTCCCAACTATGCAAAATAGAATAGAGAATACTTACACACAAAAATAATATTTACATAATTTCAGTACAAAAGAAAAAGTACAATTGGCGGTCTTATCACTGAAAGCGATTTCTTCCAGACAACCCTTGAATGGTAAGATCGATAAAAAATAATCATGTTAGGTAGATGTTCAATAACATGGAGGAACCAGTTGTTTTGTTTCAATCTTATATTTTTATTAAAACTATTCCAAGAAACTATATTCTAGTTTTAAATATAACTAAGTATTTAGATGTTAAATCAATCCATAACCGAGTTTTCCCATCGAGAAAGAAATATGGCGTAGAGTAAAATGCGTTTGTATATTTTATCAAAGAGCGCTTCAATCGTCGAGTAGCCATCATTTTTTTAAAATATTTCAGTAAGAAACACAAAAAAAATGTTAGTTGTCGAGGTGTTAGAACAATGAATAAAACGATGATTCCTTCAACACAAGTGTATTCAGACTGACGTATTAGAGACGACGCAGCGTCTCGCTCAAAAACACAAGTACCCGACAATAATCGTTATTATTAACCCTAACATTCCTCCCCCATATTACATAACAACCCTTCAATAAAAACCTTTGTAACTAAAATCTTTTCGTGGTCTCAACATACGACGAGGAGGATCTGGTTCCACCTCGGAAATTGGTGACGAGAAAACGTCCTGCCTCTCCTCAGCACTAGGACTACTAGGTTCCTTCTCGGGTGTCAACTCACTGACTTCAGTATCGGCGGGAGGAGTCGACTGTAAGACTATAGGCGGTAGACAGTCTTGAAACTCGTCGCAGTCGTTCTCCCTAACAGTGTCGTGCGTCTCTGCGTTCCCCTCTGACGTGAGTTGTGACACCGGTATATCGCTTTTGTCTTCCAACAACTGGTTTATATGTTTTTTTAGCATCTTTTCACTATTTGATATTTTTACTAAGTATGCAGACTTTCCTATTTTCTTATTTATTTCACCATTAGTCCAAAAACTTTTATTATTTTTAAAAACTTTAACTAAAACTTTTTGTCCTATCTTAAATTTAATGTCTCTTCTTCCCCCATAATTCCTAATCTGTGAAGACTGAGATTTTTCAACATTGTCTGAGAGTGCTACATCGGGTACAGCTAAACTACGCGGTTGCAATAAATCGAGTCTATTACGCAAATTACGACCGAATAATATTTCTGCAGGAGAACGATTGGTAGAGGAGTGGACAGAGTTACGATAATTAAATAAAAATTCAAGCAGCCTTACATTTAGATCCTTCATGGAAGAACCTTCTAATAAAATACTCTTAATGCTTTTTTTAATAATTTTAACATAGCTTTCTGCTTGTCCATTACTTGCCGGATGAAACGTCGGTGACGTTAAATGCTGTATACTATTCTTAACGCAAAAATTACTGAACTCTGAAGAGATAAAAGAAGGTCCGTTATCGGTACAAATCGTATTAAACAAGCCAAATCTAGACATCAACTCGCATAATTTAATAATAACAGTTTTGGAACTATATCCCGCGGTAACATCAAATACCTCTACCCACTTGGAGTAAGCGTCAACAGCCACTAGGTATGTCCTACCTTGAAAAGGGCCCAGAAAGTCTAAATGAACTCGCGACCACGGTTCCTTTGGATACGGCCACGGTGTGAGCGGCGCGCTGGGGGGCGCGGGGCGCAGCTGGTTGCACACGTCGCACGTCTCCACTACGCCATCTACGTCTGACGTCATACCCGGCCACCAGAACCGTCTCCTTGCTTCTGATTTCATTTTTACGATGCCCATATGACCTTTATGAAGCTCTTTTAGAATAATCTTACGTAACGATAATGGAATAACCAATCTATCCCCACGCATCAAACAATTCCGTTCTACGGCTAATTCCAACCTACAACCGAAATAAGGTTTTATATCCTTATTTAAAATTCTCGTAGGCCATCCATTCAATGTATTAAAACATACTTCCGATAATACCTTATCTTGTTTAGTGGCCATGGCCACGTCGCATAAAGACACCGGAGGCGCGTCAGATTGCCATACAAAATTGATATATGTAGCACTGTCTATGTCTTCGTTACTTAACGCCGAGCCCTCGGAATTTTCGCCATCTAACGGGTTCATAGAACGACTCAAAAAATCAGCACTATTGTCACTACTACTTACATATTCAATTTTATAGTTATAAGCCGAAAGAAATAACGCATAACGCTGTAAACGATTAGCCGAAACTTCGGGTATGCCCTTTCCTGGTTTAAAAATCGACAACAAAGGCTTATGATCGGTTCTTAATATAAAAGGGTCTGCCCTACCATACAAATACTGGTGAAATTTGCGTATGCCGAATATGATAGCAGTAGCTTCTTTTTGTATCTGACTGTATTGTTTCTCCGCTGCACAGAGCGACCGCGACGCGAATGAAACCGGTTTCTCTGAGCCGTCACTGTCGATCTGCGACAACACAGCTCCTAGACCCCACGGAGATGCATCAACCGTTAAGATAATTTTAGCGTCCGGATTAAAATGAGCTAAAGTCATGTCGGAAGCCAGAACATTTTTAATAGAATTAAAAGTGTCATCGTGTTGTTTATCCCAGTGCCATATACTGTTTTTTTGTAGTAGTTCGTGAAAAGGAGCTAAAATCGAAGATGCATTTTTAATAAAATTCCTATAATAGTTAACTAGACCTAAAAAAGATTTCAACTCCGACACATTCATAGGACGCTTGGCTTCCACTACCGCCCTTATTTTGTCTGGACATTTATGTAACCCGTTTTTATCAATTACAAATCCTAAATAACTTATGGAATCTTGATAGAAAAAACATTTTTCTTTCCTCAAGACTAACCCCACGTTTTGTAACCGTTTCAGAACTTCGTGAATTCTAGCCGAGTGTTCTTCCCGATTTCTTCCCGTTATCAAAATGTCATCCAGGAACTGGAGGACTCCAGGGACACCATGTAATATTTTTTCCAAATTTTTTTGAAAAATCGCCGGAGCACTTGCTAAACCAAACACCAGTCTATTAAACCTGAACAAACCTTTATGCGTATTGATCGTAGTCATGTTTTTAGAGGTCTCCGATAAAAGGTACTGATTGTACGCGGCTGAAAGATCAATTTTAGAGAATTGTACCCCTCCGTGTAGTTTGGAAAACAATTCATCAATACGCGGTAAAGGATGTTTTTCGATTAACAACTGCGTATTCAGTGTAGCTGAGTAGTCGGCGCACAACCTTATACGGCCGTCCGCTCTTATCACTGGGACAATCGGGCTGGCAAATTCACTAAAATCGACAGGTTCGATGATACCAATATTTACTAGCCTATTTATCTCGTCTTCCACCTTTCCTCGCAACGCAAAAGGAACCGGTCTAGCCTTTTTAAATATCGGAATAGCATCGGGTTTTAATTTTAATATAATTTCCGTATTTTTGCAACAACCTAATTTTTCGGAAAATAATTCCGGATATTGTTGAAACAATTCAATGCACGAATTATTGTAATTAATTGGACTTATTTCCAAATTAAATTTACTGATAAAATCCCGTCCCAATAACGGTGGACCTCCATTTCTTACAACAAAAACATCTAATGTATGAGAAGCATGTTTATACGAAAATCGCAACGAAATAAACCCTAAGGTATTTATCCGGCTACCATTGTAACTTTGTAGTATTTTATTACTATCTCTTAATGGAAACTTATGAAACAACTTGTAATATAATTGATCATTAATAGCTGTAATTGCTGAACCTGTATCTACTTCGAACTGTATCATGTGATCCTCCACCAAAACGGACTCCTGCATTGGGTTCCCACGAACACAACGTATATTAAAATTAAATTGCTTACCATCATCCGAGTAATTCTCTAAAAAATGCTGATTAGCCTCAGTTATACTAACACAAACGCGTTTCAAATGTCCTACGACACCGCATTTGGAACATTTATAGTTTTTGAACTTGCACGAATTACGTAAATGTCCGGCATACCCGCACACTACGCACTTTTTTATGTTAACGTTCGAAGTGACCTTTGGACGATTAACCGCCCCCGCCGCCACCGCCGTCGATCGAGCTGAGCGCGCTGCAATGGCGTGGAGCCCCACATCCAGCTGTCGCGCCCCCTCGCGGGCGCACCGTACACTGTCCGCCAGCTGCAATGCTTTGTTCAGCGATAACTGCTCCATGGGTTCGCTGAACAGGCGGTCCCGCTCCGCACCAGCCACCAACCCCAACACGAAGCGATCCCGCAGAGTCTCATCCAGAGACGCCGCCGGAAACACGCAATCCACCGCTAGACCGCGCACCCGTGCAGCCCACTCCGCCATTGATTCGTCAGCTCGTTGTGTCGCACTGTGGAATCTTAACCGCTCTGCAAATCCACATTTCTTGGAAACGAAATGCGAATCAAACAGCACTACGACTTCTTTGTAAGTTAACAATCCGACATCCTTGGGAAGAGATAGATCGCGAATGAGTCTGAACGTTGATTCTGACAACCCACTTAACAAAATGGCTCGTCTTTTCACGCTGCACTTGTCCGTTTCATCGTCGATCTCGTTGGCGAGAAACCACTGCTCCAACCGTCCTTTATATAAACTCCAATCTTGAGTTTCATGGTTGAACACGTTATTAACCCCGACCGATATCTTTGCCATAGTTAAACAAAGTAATTAAACGTAGGTCCGACTGCGCCACTGTTAGTTGTCGAGGTGTTAGAACAATGAATAAAACGATGATTCCTTCAACACAAGTGTATTCAGACTGACGTATTAGAGACGACGCAGCGTCTCGCTCAAAAACACAAGTACCCGACAATAATCGTTATTATTAACCCTAACAATAAAAGTGTAAAACTTACTTTGTTTTTATGCAATCTACCCCCGAGTTTTGTATTTCGCTTGTGAAATCACTACTCCTAGACGGCTGGACCGACTAAACTTTACATGATGGTATAAGCATCGAGTACCAGTCTTGTTTTTCGAACGAATATTACAAATGAGGAAAAATCAATTTTAAAAGTTTCCCATTTCATTCTATGGGAGCCCTAGCGAGTACTTGACAATCACTTGCCGATTTCTTACCCAACCTCTCTTCGAATAGCTATTTTAGTGGTATTTGAAAATTCATAATATGTGATACATTAATATGAAGTAATGTATTTACCAACTATAAATTATGGATATATAATTCTATAATCAAAGACGCCTGAACCAGAAGAAGGCGGCAGAAGAAATAATTTTTATTTATTCATCTAAACCAAATATTGGTAAATTGAACAAAATCTAACATTCGAAAACTTATATCAATATCCCCTGTTCTCTTCGTCGTTGTATTTACTTTCCACCAGATTGACCCTTTGGCGGAAATTCGGAGATAGTATAAAGAATTGGTTCCGGCCCTGTAATAAATTTCGACCCGGTGAATTTAAATTTATGTGAAAATCGTGCATGTTATGCATAATTTATGTAGTTTTGGTTAAGAATAAACTTTCAAAGAAATGGATTTATTATTTATCATACATACATATTTACATATACTCACGGCTATAAATCCCTTAACGGGGTAGCCAGAGCTTTGGAATGATAAATACCTCAGCCACTTTTGGAAAGTTGATTGGGGAAAAGATAATAATAATAAACGTTTTTGGTGACGGGTCTCCAACCCCATCGCCAAAAAATAAATTAAATGCCACTATACCCTTAGTCGCCTCTTACGATCTCCAACGGGTAGAAATGGGGTAGTGTTATTCTAAGCCGACACTATACGGTTGTTGGTTATCATCAATCTATATTCTTAATTATATTTGTGGTATAGTGTCGGTTTAGAATACCACTACCCCCTTTCTTCCCATGGGTGATCGTAAGAGGCAACTAAAGGGTATCGGGTCTTTTTAAGTGATTTCTGGGCGATGCGGTTGGAGACCCATCACAACAAACATTAATTTTAACCATTACTTCCCCAATAATCTTTTAAACGTGGCTGAAGAATTTTAGATTCTGAAGCTTTGGCTGCCCCTTTTGGGGATTTATAGCCGTGAATATATGTGTATTCTTAACTTTTATTAATTTCATTATTTATATTTTTAACTATTATATTTTTAACATTTGCGGTGTAGTGTCTTAGAATAGCACTACCCCATTTCTTCCGGTGGGTGTACGTAGTACGTAACGTACGGGCGATGCGGTTGGAGACCCATCACCAACAACCTTTATTTCACCATCTTTTCCCAACTCAACTTTCCAAAAGTGGCTGAGGAATTTCTAATTCCTTAGCTCTGGCTACCCCTTCTAGGGATTTATAGCCGTGAGTATATGTATGTATGTTGCGGGCCTAACAAAGGTTTCCTAGGCATTTTATTCCAGAGTCTAATGGGTAGAAAGGCCTGCTCATACCTTTTTTTATGTGTTATTATTTCTAATTTTGCATATTCAACTTCTTTGTGCTCCATGTCTCTTAATATATATTCGAATAAATTTAAGGTTTTATGAAAATATCATTTTCAAACGATTCCAAACCCCAAAGAACGTATAATTATTTCGTCATCACACTTACATTTCAGCGATTCTGTTTGTTTCCGTTAAAATGCCGCAGTGCTACTAAAAGATGATTAAAAAGCTATTTATGCTTCCGATACGTGAAAATTATGAGCGTGCTCCACTACCAAACGTTAACATAATATATTTTAATTATGAAATAACGATGCAGTAGAGAAATGCTGGAAATTTCGGGTTTAAATATTAAATGTCACATATTCATGCCGTTAATTGTTTTGGGGTAGGTATGTACAGTTTACGGGTCTTGAGGTATATCGTCATTTTATGATATAACTAGTAGATCGGCACAGCTTTGCAATGTTAGCGTAGTTTTAAAAATATCTGAGGGTTCTTCAATCAATTCTCAACCTTTGTGAAATTTAGCGCAACTTATAGCACTGCTGAATAGTGTAGCTTTGTTATAGTCAAAGCGCTTTAATGAACGTTTCAGTATCTCCGAAAATAAACCCATGCAAACAAACAATCAGAGTTACAAACTTTGCAAACATCATAATATACTCCCAGCTAGCTTTTGCGCGCGCAATCATTATTAAAAAAATAATCCTTATAGCAGTATTCAGTTTTCACGTGTGACGACAGGACGCGATGTCTTGTTTCATGTATAAGTTTGGTGTTTATATACCGATTTCTATGATTCTTTTTTTAATTGAATAGGCAATAATGTAGACTTTTTTAAATGAGAGATGAATGAGAGAACTATAAACGTAAGAGTAAACAAATAAGGAATGCTCCACACTGCTTAGCTATCAGGAGTTACACGTGTTATTGTGAGTCAAACATAAAAGATAGACGTATGCTGTTGCAGGATATTTTTTAGACAATTTTATGTAAAATATTTCCGTTATACATGATTGCTATGTAACTATAACCATTTAGGCTTAACACGTGACGGAAGCTCAAAATATGGAGTAACTTCCCCCGTTTTCCAAAAATTTCCCAAAATTCCCCTTTACTACTGTGCTGAAAAGTACACTATAACCTGCTCAGAAGCATGAAAAACAATTCTACCAAGATTCGTTAAAATCTGTCGAGAAGTTTTTGTTTCCATAAGGAACATACAAACCGACAGACAGACAGACAGACAAAAAATTTACTGATTGCATTTTTGACATCAGTATCGATCACTAATTACCCCCTTATAGTTATTTTTAAAATATATTTAATGTACAGAATTGACTTATCTACAGATTTATTATAAGTATAGATTATAAGTACTGGCTTTAAAAAAACCCTTCAATTAATGAACTGAAATGCCACAAACTCTTTTGATCTTCTCGTTGTTATCAAATTATTATTCTGAGATAGCTATTCATGTTACAATTTAAAAAACCATATCGTCCATTTTTTTTTCCGACATACATACATATACTCACGGCTATAAATCCCTTAACGGGATAGCCAGAGCTTTGGAATGAGAAATTCCTAAGCCAATTTTGGAAGTTGAGTGGGGAAAAGATGGTAAAAATAAAGGTTTTTTCCGACGTTTTGCTAATAAGGAGGTGAAAGAGATCGTTGAAATTTAGAGCCAATATGTGATCTGCGTCTAATATCCGTATATATTTATGAATTTATTTTAGTGAAAAGCATTCCTACTTGTTATTTTTCAATCCGTACACTCCACCCATTTGTATAATCATTTCAAAAAAGTACTTTATACATATAGATGTCGTGGCCATATCGTAGATTTGAACACATCGTGAAATGATCGATCATTTCATGAAATAGTCACATTTCATGATGTGGCCAACTTAATTTGACCAGATCATAAAATCTTCAAATTTTTCACGATTTAATCATCCACGCTTGGCCAGATCGTAGAATAGGGCGACCTGTGAAATGCGATCCAAACTCAACGGTTTTTTAACATATTTCTCAGTTTTTTCGTAATTTGCAAAGTACTCGAGAACCTTTTCGTCGAAAACTCTTTTGCAATCACTTTCTTCTTCGCTTAATAGCGAATAATTAACTTTTTTACTGCGAGAAATAACATTTTTGACAGTGGCCGCCATCTTCACACATAAACAAAGCGTTTTCAGCGCCTCTACCGGTAATTAATGTGACTACTTTACGATATGACCAAATAATCTTAACCATTTCATGAAGAGGCCGCGCGTTTAGTTGGCCATATCGAGAAACGATTTCTTATCATTGATCTGCCCAAACCACATCACGATGTGGCCAATAAACAGTTGAACATTTCATGAAATACGACTATTTAATGAAATGATCGATCATTTCACGATGTGTTCAAATCTACGATATGGCCACGACATAGACATATAGTCACGGCTAGAAATCCAAAAAAGCGGAAGGATATCACATAATAAAATTTAAGCATTGTTGTCGCCAGCCCAATTCACATACATACATGCATATATACTCACGGCTATAAATCTCAATAAGGGGTACCCAGAACATTAAAATATAAAAATGCATAGCCACTTTTGGAAGAAGAATAGGAAAAATATTGTAAAATAAACGTTTATTTTTAAGCGACATGATAGTCCAGCGGATAGAACACCCGCCCGAAAACAGAAGGGCGTGAGGTCCAATCCTGGGTCGGGCCTACACCAATTTGTCTTTTCTAAAGTCATATGTGTGGTTAATTTATCATGGTTGTTAACGGTGAGGGAAAACATCGTGAGGAAACCCACATGGCTGAGTTGTACTTAGTCATGTGACAGTGTATTCGTACAAAACGGCGATAGGCCTGCCCCCTATCACGTGAGTACACTGTCTAAGCAAAACGTGGGTACCTTCTCTGGAAACTAGATGGCGCTTGCCATGTGAGTTCAAGAGTATTGGTACCTCTGCCAACCCCTTCGGGGATAAACGGCGTGAACGTTTATGTTATGTTAATGTATTTTTAATCCGCACATCAATCACTTAAAAACTCCTCTCTTACGAGAATCACGGGGAGAAGTAGTAGCGCTATTTTAATCAGGCGATTCCCAGTCAAACTATGTCTATATATTAATTTACTCTACCATAAATATACTGCGAATTATTAATCTCACTTCACTGCCATTATAACTAATTTGTCTGAAGTTCTGTTCGAGTGGAAGTTTCATCCCCAACCGAGCGTTTGAACTCTTCCATATTAAATTTGAGAAGTCCTTGAGGATTTCGTGAATATTTCATTGACTATTCGCTATTGCCAGTTTTGATACTAAAGTTGTAATGTTAAGGATTTGATTTGAAATATTATTGAAATGCATTTAGATCAGCAATGTATTGTTAAAAGTAAAATGTAGAGTATATCTATTTTTCTACAATGTCTACAATATAAGAAAATCATCTTTATAATATAAATGTGGAAATAATATATTTTAAGCACAATCGTTTTATTTTTTCATAAATCTAGAATCATTCAAATAATAGCTATATAGAAAGAAGTAAAAAAATTAATTCAGTGCACAGGCAAAAAACAAGACAAGTAAAAAAATATAAAAATCATACATAAGAATATTAGTAGAAATAAGAACAGGAAAAGAAGACCTATGCAGTGATCTCTATATATAAAATCGTTTCGTTACTGACTCACAGACAGACAGCTCCCAGCCTACATGACTAGACCAAGAGAGCTGAAATTTTGTAAGTAGATAGTTTTAGGTGGTGGTAGGTATACCGTGACGATGTCACGTGATGTTCAGAAGTATTAGTACCTCTGCCAACCGTTCAGAGAAAATGGCGTAAACGTTTGAGTCGTGAGAGTTTTTTTCAATATAATCAGCTGTTTTATAATTTACAAGGATTCAATACACCGAGACGCGCTACTCTTCATTTATCATACATACATATACTCACGGCTATAAATCCCTGAACGGGGTAGCCAGAACTTTGGAATGAGAATTCCTCAGCCACTTTTGGAAGTTGATTGGGGAAAAGATGGCAATAATAAATGTTTTTGGTGACGGGTCTCCAACCACATCGCCCAAAAATCACTTTAAAAGCCCCTAAACCCTTAGTCGCCTCTTACGATCACACACGGGTAGAAATGGTGTTATTCTAAGCCGACACTACACAGCCTTCATTTATTTATATTATATATATTTATCATAATTCTAATACAAGCAAAATCAACTTATATTTTTTTCAAACAATAAAAAAAATAAAAAAAGAAGAAGAGAATTTACTTAAGAAAACGTACTAAGCTTTAGTGACTTTTTGAAAATGCAGACTGAAGCACTAAAAGCAATCTCGAAGGAAAGCTGTGTTATTTTAGGCGTATTTTCTCGAAATTAAATTCAGCTCCACTCCTCATATTATTTGGCTAACAGCCCAAGAACACATAAGAAAACTTACGGTAAACATAAAGACTACAGTGAAGTAACAACGACTACTCAGGTAATGGAATGTCGACGGAAATGGTTTTGGGTCTCTGTTCATGAATACTAGGTTTGTAACTATGTATAAGTAACATTTTAGTCTTTATGCAGGTGAAATCTAATATTTAAACATATTATACCTGTCTACTAATATTGTAAAAAAGAGGAGTACTTTGTTTGATTGATTGTAATGAATAGGCTCTAAAAATAATACCGATTTTAAAAATTCTTTTACCATTCAAAAGCAACATTTTCTTCCAGTGAAATAGTCAATATTCAGTATTTTTAAGTAACAAATTATCAATAAGGATTTTATTTGGGCATCTCAATTCAAAAATATAAATATTTATAACACCTCGAAAAATATGTAACATTACTAAATCAAGACTACAAAACAGGATATCGTAAAATAATTTAATTTAAAACATTCCAAATACAGAATAATCAGATTTGTAACCATCTGAGCTCAACTAGATATCCGATATTGTACCGTACACGGGCGTACCAAATGAAAACAAAGAAAGCACTCAGCGTCTATTACCTGAAGTGTCATTGAACCTAAGTACTACTCGTAACATTAAACCGTTTTCGCTGTAATAACTCTTAAGTTTAATTTCTTAAGAGCCACTTCGTTCCTGAAATGTGCCCCGCAAACAATTTCCTCTGTTCATTCTCGTGCGAGTAACATAGGCTCATTTTGCTTAATAGCATACCAATTTGACGTAATATTCCTTTGGTTACTCCATTTACGAACTGCGGGTTATGTATTGAAATTTAATCAACAAGCATACTTAGAGGCAACACCAAAGTTGCTAAAGTTGTGAGAAGAAGAGGTTTAAAATTTTCATGGAAAGGTAAGATTAGAATGAAATTTTATTTTTCTGCTTTTGTCCTCCTTTAAATAAAGAATAATAAAAGGAAAGAAACATTTTCTTAATTGGCAGAGCGACGGGGGCGTATACCCGAGGTTGCAGGTTTGATTCCCGCCTGTGTCGAAATTTTTCTTTCCTTTATTTATTCTTTATTTATTAGTAATAATCCCCACATGAGATTTACATGAACAAAAAAATTTAAATTATTTGTACTCCTTTGTAAACATATTTCCACTGTCATAAATTTATTTATTGTTTCTCGCCATACAGAAGTGTTAAAATGAGTATAAAGTTTTTTTCTTATTGTGGCTTTATATACTACAAGCGCAGTATCGGTATTATTATTACATCACTCTTACCTTCTTTTTCGATCCTGTAATAAGAATGTGAGTTGACTTTCATGCACTCATTGTAGATCTGACAGTGGAAAATGCAAAATTTTCTGTCGTTCACAAAGTTGTTTCTTTTTTTTTACTTTTAAATTACCTCTTCAGGTGTATTTAACCTAATTTCAGACTCTTTTGTTGTACAAAATATGCATCTTGATAAAACCAATAAATCTTTTAAGCACAGAGAGAAAAGTAAATTACGTTTTTAACAGTAGATTAAGGCTCAGCCAGGAGAAAGTTCGAGATAAGGAAGTTTTCGAAACACCAATACAAACTCGGTACAAGCAACCGTGATGTAAAATACTTTGAAATTTTCTATTCGTTTGGAGACGATAACGCTGATAAGTTAATTATGCGCGTAATTTATTTTATTTTATTATTTCCTATTTTCTTTTATAGATAACGTTGACGTTTTGGAATTATTTTACCCTTTATAGTCACGTGTATTTTACCTATGGAGGAAAACAGAGCTTCGGCATCAACCACAACTAATTTTGAATGTTTAGTGGGTATAAAAATTGCCAAGGGCCAGTCAGAACAACCCGTGAAGTATTTCGTAGTATCAATTATAGACTAGGACTTCAATGCAAATTGCAATTGAAATTGATCGAGCTGAGAGAGTTAGGTAAACCTCAGTCTTTTTACTATCTGTGCAGTCGGTCTTAAACTTTGAATAAGAAACCATAAACTTTTTTGCTATTGACTGGTAGGCAGTCACTATCAATAGCGTCATTTTTCAAATCCTGAACTTTCTACGCGCTTTCATAAACCTATTGATCTGGTTCAAATATTTTTGTTCATGAAAACCTTATTACTCATAAATAAAGAATGAATAAAGAAAAGAAAAATTTCGCGCCTGTGTCGAATTTTTTCTTTCCTTTATTTATTACTATTGATCTGGTTTTAATAAGATTTTTTTTATATGTTAAATTCTTGATCTGTATTTTTATTGGATTAAACACAAAGTCATATGAGCATACCCTTTGCAGTTGCAAGAAATTTTCCAGGCATTTGTTGTGTATTTTGATAAATAACATTTTCTTACCAAATCAGCTAAGTAGTTTTGATCATTGGTTACTTAATAGGAATTCCCGAATCACTCACCTGAAAAAGAAAGGTTTAGATATTAAGCACGACCATATGTTTATTTTTCATTCATAATTTTAATCAGTTTTTAGGAACAAATATCTGGGGCTGACGAATTTATTTGAATAAACTGATAAAACTTTGTTCTTGTCCTGAGTGATAAAAGTGTTAACCTAATACCGAGGAATCAAAAGGTTGCATTGTTATGCTAAACCAGGCTGCTGGTACAAAGTTGGTATGTTTAATGTTTATTTGAGTAGCATCTGGAAACAGCTAATGAGATTTACTCAAAATTGTGTTATATTGCTCGAAAATAGTCACTTGAACCCCCGTGGTAAGGTTTTCCTCAGCGTGAATAATCCTAGGAGAATCAAATTTTGATAAGTATTTAATTGCCTAAACCTTACCTACCTTACCTCGTACCCGGGATTTCTTTAGACCATACTGACTACACTTGAAAAAAACATACATGCATATACTCACGGCTATAAATCCCTAGATGGGGTAGCCAGAGCTAAGGAATTAGAAATTCCTCAGCCACTTTTGGAAAGTTAAGTGGGGAAAAGATGGTAAAATAAAGGTTGTTGGTGATGGGTCTCCAACCTCATCGCCCAAAAATCCCTTAATAGCCCATACTGTTAGTCGCCTCTTACGTACACCCACCGGAAGAAATGGGGTAGTGCTATTCTAAACCGACACTACACGGCGAATCACAGAAATCCTATACTCTTGATTTATCATGCTACAATACCTCAATAAATCAAATTTTCACATCTCATAAATAACAAAGTCACGGACTACACGAAAACGGATCAAACCATACAAAAAAAAATCTAAAAACCAAAAACAAACTCTTTGAAATCAACAGTCAAAGGCCACAAATCTCCCTAATTTATAACCTTTACACAACACAACCCAACTCACACTGACAAAACGAATTGACTTGCCAAACTCAACGCATTGGATTTTTTCATTTGTCGAATAAACTCGAGCATAAATTGTATACTGGTGCCCGCTACCGTAACAATTGTTTAATTAATCTACGTTAATATTTTATATGTTCATTGTTATTGAGAAATTAAATGGGCTGTGTTGATTTTCAGTTAATTTCGGAGATATTATGTTCAATGAAATTGAGGAAGATAATGAAAATACTTGTATATTCGTAAATAATAAATATAAACACAAACACAACTCGAGCTTGAATCGAAGTTTCATTTAATTGTGTTTACCTGACTTGTGGATTTTGAAAGGTATTAAGTTGGCTGATTGAACCATCTATATACATAATTTAAATTTTTTTGTTCATGAAAACCTCATGTGGGGATTATTACTAATAAATAATAAATCTAAACTTATAATAAATCTGTAGAGAGGTCAATTCTGTACATGAAATATATTTTCAAAATAACCATCAGGTGGTGATTAGGGATCGATACTGATGCCAAAAATGCAATCAGTAAAATTTTTGTCTGTCTGTCTGTCTGTCGGTTTGTATGTTCCTTATGGAAACAAAAACTACTCGACAGATTTTAACGAAACTTGGTACAATTATTCTTCACACACATGCGCAGGTTTTTGTGTACTTTTCAGCAGAGTATTAAAGGGGAATTTTGGGAAATTTTGGGAAAACGGGAGAAGTTACTCCATTTTTTAAGCTTCCGTCGCGTGTGCAGCCTAAATGGTTAAACTTACATAGAAATTATGTGTGACGGTAATATTTTTCATAAAATTATCTAAAAAAAAATTCTCAGCAGTTTATGTCTATCTTTTACGGTTGACTCACAATAAAACGTGTAATTCCTGATAGCTTAGCAGTTCGGATCATTCTGATTATATTTGTTTAGTCTTACGTTTGTAAACCTCTCACCCATCCCAAATTTAAAAAAGGTAAAATTATTACCTAATCAATAAAAAAAAGAATCATAGAAATCGGTAGACAAACACCGAAATCATACATAAAATAAGCCATCACGCCCGTGATCAAAACCAAATCTTTACTAATTTACATATAACATACTAGATGGCGCCAGTAGTTGCATCCTACATCACGTAATGATTTATTTTTTAGATTGTTATAAATATTTCATAGCGTTTTATTCCAAAATTTGCTATTAAACGGAAATACTGAACCGTTCATCAAAGCGCATTTAAAATCACCAAACTACACTGTTTAGGGAGTGCTATAAATTTAATAAATTGAAAACATTGCGCTGAATTTCACAATGCTTGAGCAGTGACTGAAGAAAGAAACCTCAGATATTTAAAAAAACAACGCTACCCGTGCGAAGCTGGGACGATCCACTAGTAAAGAATAAATAAAGGAAATTACCTCCTAATTTATATTTATTACCTCCGAATTAGTAAAAATTTGGAGGTAGGCAACGCAAATACTACTTAAACGTGTAAAAATAAATAAAGGATAGAAGAATTTCGCGCAGGCAGCCATTGACACGGTAGCTCAATTGGCAGAGCGACGGAAGCGTATACCCGAGGTCGCGGGATCGATTCCCGCCTGTGTCGAGTTTTTTTTACCTTTATTGATTCTTTATTTATTATTATTTTTTATACATTATTAAAGATTCAACATACATAAGTACATAGTACATATATGCACACGAAGTTAAATGCCAAATAAAGATGAAGCCAGAGTTTTAGAATTGGAAATTCTTCAGCCGCTTGGATAATAGGATAAAAGAAGGAAGGTATATTCATTCCCATTCGAATTAACAACTATACTGTTTATTTTAAATATAAAAAAATGACATAAAACCAAATGATAAAATAAATTTAAATTTAACAAATGTGAAATGGATCTGTCTCAGCTTATTGTTGTGTGTTATATCACATAAAAATCATTTCTAAGTATGATTTTAGAACAGTTTCCGCTAAAAATTACGTGAAGTTTAAAATATTAGTGAGTTAATTAATAATTTGCTGTTTAGTGTCGGCTTAGAATAGAATTACCCTATTTCGTCCAGTGTAAGTACGTAAGAGAATTAACGGTATTGGGGCTTTTAATGGAATTATGCGACACGGTTGGAGACCCATTGATTAGAATGCAAAACAATATTACCAGATATTAAAATTTCGGTGAACTGTGCAGGTCGTCAACACACATTTTAATGTTACCAGTGTAATACAAGTAATTTGATACTCCAGTTCCAATAACATTCACAAATTTCACGAATGTCAATAAATTGTTCGGAAAAAGTCATGAATAAATGAGTTAATAAGCTTTGTGCAGATATTTCCATATTTACGCTTATTTATTAAAGCTCGCGAATTCGTCATTCATTTAATTCATTGTATGCATTACTTAGTAATGAAAACCTACACGGTTATTATTATGACAAATTATTCAAAATTCAATATGAAAATGTCGTTTGTTTGCCAACTATAATAATATTTTCACTAAAAGCCAACGGCTGAGAATGCTTTATTGGCTGATTAACGAAACATATATATCAATCCCAAACAAGGGTAGTTAGAGCTTTAGAGCTAAAAACTCCTCAGCTACATTTAAAAAGTTGATAGGGGACAAGATGGTAGCAATAAAGTAACGTTGGTGATGGGTCTCCAACCCCATCGCCTAAAAACCACTTAAAAGCTCTGTGGCGACCGCTAGACGGCGAACTCACTCGCATACTAGCAGCGTCATAAAACATCATACATCGCGGTATCGAAATGTTTCTCAAGCGAAATATAAATACAAATTCTAAGTTGGTACACAGCAGGGTGTACTGGCCAGTATATCTTTGCTGTTCCCACAGCTTCATGCCCTTAGTCACCTTTTACAAAACCGTGGGTAGAAAAGGATACTTAAATTCCAAGCCAGCACTAAACGGCATTCAAAAAACGTCTCAGTATATGCTAGATAGGCTGACCGAAAAGGCGCTGATATTCAGCCAGTCCTCTTTCTTTCGTGGTGAGGACTTAACCGTCTACATGTTGCAATTGAATGTAGGATACTTCAGTTTTATTAATAATGATTTAATCAATCAATAGCCATACACAATAATATTTGCAAATGTTAAGTTGCGATCTATGTAATGTCAAGCATGTTTTCTTATCGTATAACTACTAACGCCCCTCATTCCCATCGATCGGCCTACCCCAATGTATCTTGGCTTAGCCGGAGACTATTGATAGCCACTACGTAAGATCCTGATAAATTTCTCTTGCTCCCCTCAAATTCATCACTCTTATCACCCATCCTTGTTTTGTATTTCCACTGTGGACTTAGGTCGTCTTAGAATGAATAATTTAAATATCTTGCGAGGCCTTCGTTTTCTTGATGCAATATACAGTGGCCCTTCTATTTAGATCTTTCGCCAATTTACTTTCATCCATCCGTTCCACGAACCTAAACAACAATAACATTCCTTTTTAAGCTTGCTCTCAACGTCATCTTTCAGACCTAATCGCTTACAAGTCAAACTATTAATCACATTGACACGGTAGCTCAATGGGCAAGAGCGACGGCGGCGTATACCCGAGGTCGCGGGTTCGCATCCCGCCTGTGTCGAAATTTTTCTTTCCTTTATTTATTCTTTATTGATTAGTAATAATCCCTACATGAGGTTTTCATGAACAAAAAGATTGGAATTAGACTCATTTTACTTAAAAAGGTACAATATTATATATATTAGTCAAATAAAAAAAAGATCAATTCCCGATCAAACCCCGATGGTTCTTAACAACCCGTCCTTTTGTGTGATTCAGAAATCAATAATCATTTTCTAGCTTAAATTTAAGCTTTCATTTCAGTTTTGCTCTTTTCATATGTATTAGCGTAAATTATATCACGTAAAGTGCATGAATTGTTACTGAATATCGTATTTACATTACAGATTTCCTTATTAAAAACAAAACGGAATGCTCTATTTGTTACTGTAATTTATTAGCTGATAAGGTAATCCTAATATATTCTTTGCAAACTTTTCCACACTGTACCTTTGAAAGTGACTGAATAATATCTAATTCCAAAGTTCAGGATATCTCCTCAATTGTTTTGCCGAGAGTATGACATACTCACGGCCATTAATGTGACGACGAAGTTCATTCAGAATAAGCAATTATACCAGCTATTTTTGGAAGTTGAGTGGGGAAAGGATTTTTGTAAAGAGATTATTTTTATGTGTCTCCAGCAAAATTGCGCAACAATAAATTAAAAAGGCCTTATACCCTAAGCCACCTCTTACACTACTCATGACATGAAATGGGTCCAAACCAACAGTATACTCGAAGAGTTCTTTTGCTTTTTTACTGAAATTTTGTAAATATTTCTTTTATGATGTGCACTAAAGTATTTTCTATCAGCATCCATTCACATAACACAGCATAATTTAATAACATACTTTATTTTTTATACTATTAAATAAAGATCCCACTAAAGTTCCTTAGCCCTAAATCACTAAACTAATATCGTTGTCAAATACATATCGAGTCTGCTTTCTAAATTTGCTCTTAAACCACGCACTTTAATTTCGCTCCAGAAAAGAAAGTTGTTTGTAACTGAATAGTAGAACGTCTTTGAATTGAGAGGGTCATTGACATAACCCGAGGATAATCTCTCAAGAAATGAGTCGAAGTAATGAAATGGCTTTACTCGAAGAAACTGGGGATTTGAATACTGCATTTTGTGCTATTCATGATTATTACAATCATGATTAGAACCGCAACTTTCTATCATGATTAAACTCTTACTTGTAAAATGCTATGCCATTTTAGAAACTTTAAATTAAACATGATTTATTTCTAAGCTAAAACAGTTTTTATGATTTTGTTACGTACCGGGTTCTTAATTTGATAAATACCAGTCACACTTTCGTGCAATAAGGTGTAATTATATTTATTGACCAATAACGCACTTTACACAACACAACAAACACTATCGATAATTAACTATCGATACTCGCACTAATTAACAACACTAATTTACTCCGTTATAGTAACACTGTCCACACCGTTAAGCTTATTTCCGTAATCCGTATATCACTGCACTGTCGTATTTAATTTCTTCGCTCTAGTATTTCGCTTGTTCTCGCTTTAGTTCTTCGCACTCGAATAACTCCGTAGCACGCGTTGCTCTTTATATATGCCAAATCTCAAATACGCGAATATTACAGAAAGTTCTAGTACCACATTCTCGAAAAGTCGATATTCGAGAAACATCTAGAATTTCTTTTTTTACTTATTAAAATACTAGTAACGCCATCTGTTCTCTAGTAGTGACACTTCCTTCAGCAACAGATATCATGGCGACTCATTAAATACTAGTAACGCCATCTAGTATAATCTAGTAGTGGCAAATCCTATCTCCTACTTGCGAACAGATGTCGTAACATTACCCCCTCCTTACATTAATACTCGTCCCGAGTATTATTGCTTCCATGGTACTTCGCAAGTCGATCGATGTGAACTATTTTCGAAGCCCCTCTAGGTTGGCGTTGAATTCTGTACGTTACATCGTTTATTCTAGTGACCACCTTGTACGGTCCTTCCCACCTATTTTGTAACTTAGGGGACTTATTTTTCTGGCGAGTTGGATTGTGTAACCAGACGAGCATACCCTCTTCGAAACGCGGCGTGTTAGCTTTACGGTCATATCTGGTTTTCATCTTTTCACTAGCATGTAAACCATTTTCACGCACTAGGGAATGTACATCTTGCATTCTTTCCCTCAAATCGCTTACATATTCAGTTACACTCTGCGGCTCATCTGGTGACCCTCCTGTCAACAAATCTACAGGCAATCGTAGCTCTCTTCCGAAATTGACGAAAGCAGGTGTTTCCTTCGTGCTTTCGTGAACAGCTGACCGGTAAGACAGTAAAAATAATGGAATGTGTTTGTCCCAGTCCTTCTGATGTTTTTCAACCATCTTCGCCAACTGTCTCTCCAGTGTTTGGTTGAACCTCTCCACCATTCCATCTGACTGAGGATGATATGGCGTCGTCCTGGTTTTATGCATTCCAAGTAGTTTGCACACCTCTTGAAATACTTGTGACTCAAAATTTCTTCCCTGGTCAGAGTGTATCTCCAGGGGCACGCCAAATCGACAGATCACTTCCTCAACCAGTTTTGTAGCCACAGTTATTGCTTCTTGATTGGGTATGGCAAACACTTCAGGCCACTTAGTGAAGTAATCCATCACCACCATGAAATATTTATTTCCGGACTCTGATTGTGGAAACGGTCCAGCCACATCAACGGCAATCCTCTCCCAGGGAGCTCCCACATTGTACAACATCAATTGTCGTCCCTACAATGAAGCCAGTAAAACTTCGCACGAACCTTCTGCAACGTACGATTTACCCCAAGATGCCCGCCCAAAACACCGTCATGTGTTTCCCGCAGTACATCTTTAACCTTGGCTCTGGGCACGACCAATTGTAGGTGCTCTTCCTTACCGTTGGGTTTCTCCCACCTCCGGTACAGTAGACCATTGATCAGAACCAGGCTGTTCCATTGCGCCCAGTAAGCTTTCGTACTCACTCCTGTGGACGCTACTTCACTCCAAGCCGGTTGATCGTGTTTTTCCTTCTTCCATTTCATGATGGGTCTGAGGTTCTCATCTTCTTCTTGGGCCTTCTGCATAGCTTCTGTTTCCCATCCATCCAATAGACAAATTCGAGTCACTTTCACGACCTCCTCCTTCGACTCTTGCTTCCGGCAATGTTTACAGTCTTCCGGACACGGTCTACGTGAAAGCGCGTCTGCATTGCCATGAGATTTACCACTACGGTGCTCGATAGAAAAGTCATACTCTTGTAGCTGTTCGATCCATCGAGCTACCTGTCCTTACGGATTTTTGAATTGGAGAAGCCATTTCAGTGCAGCATGATCAGTTCGAAGCTTGAACGGTCTCCCAATCAAATACTTGTAAAAATGCTGTAAGGTCTTCACTACAGCTAGAAGTTCCTTTCTCGTGACGCAGTAGTTTCTTTCCGCTTTAGATAGAGACTTGCTGAAATATCCGATCACAACTTCCTTGTCACCTTGGATCTGTGATAACACTCCACCAATAGCCATATTACTAGCATCGCTGTCAACGATGTACTGTCCCTCTGGCTGCAAGGATAGGTGTCTCGCAAAGCCTCTTCTTCAGCTCATTGAAAGATAACTCGCATTCATCATCCCAAGAGAAGGTTTTCTTATCTTCAGTCAACCGATGCAATGGTTTGGCGATCTCAGAAAACCCTTTTACAAAACGTCAATAGTACGAGCAAAGGCCGAGAAAAGCTCGCACGTCTGTTTTGTCCTTTGGCGTCGGCCATTTCTGCACAGCTTCCACCTTTTCCGGATCCGTCTGAATTCCTTCTCGGCTGATTACGTGTCCTAAATAGTTCACTGAAGTTCTAAACAGCCGGCACTTCTTCGGATTCAGTTTCAGGTTTGCTCCACGAATTTTCTGAAAGACTTGTTCCAGGTTCTTGAGATGGTCTTGGAAGCTTTTGCCTATTATGACCACGTCGTCGAGGTACACCAGGCAAGCCTCGCCAACCAATCCCGCCAACGCACACTCCATAAGCCTTTCAAAAGTAGCTGGCGCGTTGCAGAGACCGAAAGGCATGACGTTAAACTGCCACAAACCCTTTCCAGTTGAAAACGCAGTCTTCTCTTTATCAGTCGGATGTATTTCCACCTGCCAGTAGCCTGACTTGCAGTCCAGGGTTGAAAACCACTTCATGCCACTCAAAGTATCCAGAGTGTCATCTATTCTTGGCAAAGGATAGCTGTCCTTCTTTGTCACGTTGTTCAGTTGCCTGTAGTCAACACAAAACCGTGTGCTTCCATTTTTCTTCTTAACAAGAACCACTGGAGAACACCACGGACTGGAGGACGGACTAATGACCTTCTTTTTTTTCATGTCTTCGAGCAATTCTTCAACTTCTTTCTCCTTAGCTATTGGGATTCTCCTTGCTCTCTGTCTAATAGGTCTTTCGTCCCCTGTATCAATTCTGTGTTGCACTAAAGATGTTCTGCCTAAGTCCTCTTCTGCATTTGAGAAGATGTCAGCATATTTCACCAGCAACTGTTTAACCTTGATCCTCTCCAAGTAAGATAAGTCATCTTGGATCTCACTTAACAAGTCAGTTACAGTTGAATTATCGACTTTCACTTTGACTTTCCCATTTGGAGAATGACAGCTCCTCATCCAGACTACTTCTTCACACTGACCAACTACTTCACCCCGCTTAAGCTGTGCATCTTCTTGGTCAAGGTTGACTACCTTCACTATTGCCGTCTTGTTGCTTGTAACCAAAGTTCTTGCTGTCAGAAATTTCCTTGGCCCGTTCTTCCCTGTCTCTTCAATCAACACACAACGATGCCTCTTCTTCTCGCTGTCTACAGGTAACATCACCGGAACCAACTTCTGAGAACGCGCAGGAATATTGATGGTTTTCAAGCATGTCACTTCACCGACGGGACCACCCAGTATAAAGATTTCTTCCTGGCCACACTTGAAAATTCCTCTCGTTATGTCAATCCGGCAGTTATATTTCTTCATGAAGTCCAGTCCTAGTATGCATTCATCCATTATCTCAGCCACAATGACTTGATGAGTATACGACGTCTCGCCAACCATCATCCAGACTGAGAGTTCACCAAGGACAGGTATTCGCTGGCCAGAGGCGGAGAGTAGCCGACACTTAGTATCTCTGCTATACTTGATATTCGCTGCTTTCACCAGTGCCGGATTGATCACCGTTCTAGACGCTCCAGCATCAAGGGTCATCTTACAGTCTTGATCATTGACACAGCCCAATATCACCAAACTGTTCCCGTTACAGGCTTGTGAGATGGTCATTGTCGGGGCTTTCTCCTCTCTAGCCAGCACCTGCCCCCCGGTCCTGGCTAATGCTCGTTTCCCTGGACGTTTGCGGCAGGAGCCTCTGCCTGCCTCTTTTCTTCCTTCCTCAACGGGCAACTTAATCTCAAATGGCCCCTTTTCCCGCAGCCATAACAAATCGGTCCAGTACTCCTTCCGACGGGTGCTTTAATGACCTTGACGTCCTCATTTGCTTCCGCAATCTCACGAAGTCGATGAGTTTGGCGCGTATCCTGGCGGCAAGCTTCAACTTCTAGAGCGTTCGCCAAGGCATCCTTGAGAGACGTGTGGTGTTGAAGTCTCACCGCTGTTCTCACTTCGATATCTCTGATGCCGTCGACGAATGCTTGCACCAGGTTCATTTCCACCGTCTTCGGATCTACACTGGGATAGGCCTTGCGGACGAGCTTCTCGATTTCAAGGGCCCACTGCTGAAGTCCCTCTCCGGAACGCTGGACCCTATCACGCAGCTGAGCGCGGAACACGTGCTCCAGGTGTCGCTCTCCATAGCGAGACTCCAACGCATCCAGCAGGTCCTTGAAACCACCACTCGGAGTCGGCAGCGCCTCTATTACTGACAGTGCTTGACCTCGGAGCGCCACCGTCAGTGCAGTCAAACACTGTTCATCAGTCCAACCATTGGCAGCCGCAACAGTCTGGAACTGATGTCTATACGCCGACCAGGATGTTGTTCCGTCGAAGGGAGGAACCTTCACACGAGGACCATGGACAGCTACTACATTCTCACCGGAGACAACCTTGACCGGTCGTGATTCAAGCTGCAGAACCCTTTTCTCCATTCCGCGGAAGTCGGTCTTCATGTCATCGATATCTTTCTCAATAGTGGTTACCTGCTCCTTCATCTGCTCTACGTCTTTTTCCACAGTAACCACCCGACCACTGACTTCATTGACCGCAGTGAGAACTTGTGAGAACTTAGTTTGCTGTTCCTCGCGCAACTCACGAACTTCTTGTTTCACAACACCCTGTACCTCCGAATGTATGTTTTTCACAACATCCTGTATGCTTTGTTGTGCTTCACGCATGCTTTGAAACATTTCAACTATCATCGCCAAGTCAGTATTAGTTGCGGCCGCCGGCGCCGCTGATGTAGACGGCGCGTTAGTCACCGCGGACGTCTCCTCTGGAATGTCACTCCGAGGGTTCGTGACCGATGACCTCATTTCCGACAGCTGTTCACCCTCTCTTCCGTCTTCCTTCGGCATAACTGGCATCTTCAAATCCCACTTCTGACACCAATTGTTACGTACCGGGTTCTTAATTTGATAAATACCAGTCACACTTTCGTGCAATAAGGTGTAATTATATTTATTGACCAATAACGCACTTTACACAACACAACAAACACTATCGATAATTAACTATCGATACTCGCACTAATTAACAACACTAATTTACTCCGTTGTAGTAACACTGTCCACACCGTTAAGCTTATTTCCGTAATCCGTATATCACTGCACTGTCGTATTTAATTTCTTCGCTCTAGTATTTCGCTTGTTCTCGTTTTAGTTCTTCGCACTCGAATAACTCCGTAGCACGCGTTGCTCTTTATATATGCCAAATCTCAAATACGCGAATATTACAGAAAGTTCTAGTACCACATTCTCGAAAAGTCAATATTCGAGAAACATCTAGTAATTCCTTTTTTTACTTATTAAAATACTAGTAACGCCATCTGTTCTCTAGTAGTGACACTTCCTTCAGCAACAGATATCATGGCGACTCATTAAATACTAGTAACGCCATCTAGTATAATCTAGTAGTGGCAAATCCTATCTCCTACTTGCGAACAGATGTCGTACAAATCTCAAAATAAAACAGAGCGTCAGAATACACAGTACCATAATTAATAATTAAGGGTCTCACGCCACATCACCTAACAATCGATCAAAAAAGACCCAAAACCGAAAGAAGAAAAGAGTTGATGCCATGCTAAGCCATCGTCTCATAAGACATACATACATATACTAATGGCCATAAATCCCAAAAAATGGTAGCCAGAGCTTCAGAGCTAGAAAGTCCTCCGCCACATTAGGAAGTCGATAGGGTTGTAGCGACGCGCTATCAGTACACAATGACGTGCACTACATAGAAACGCTGACAGTGCAAGAAGAATCACATTCCACAGCAACACGAAACCAAGTAATATACGTCACGCGTATCATCAAGACTCGCCATACAAAACGTACATCGCGCATTGAAGTTTCTAAAACATTTACTATAATATACAAGTTCCAACTTAATACAGTTGGACCGCGGTCCCCAGGCATATCACCGCTCGGCGGAAGATCTTCCCTTTTCCTCCAGAGGGTACAAGATGGTAGAAATAAAGTATCGTCGGTGATGAGTCTCTAACCGCATCGCTCAAAAACCACACATAACTTTAGACACTTCTTACAACACCCGTGGTAGTGCCGTGTAGTGACATTCGTAGCCAGCCCTACAAGGCACTAAATTGTGAAGTACATTTTAGTTATAAATTATCAGATAATTACAACACAAAATATTTTAACAACTTGCCAGAAGTGTTGTCTTGAGACCGCCATGTTCCCATAATTAAGTTGAACTCTCGTCACGGATACGAAAATAGTAGTTGCCAAAACTAGGTCAGTATAATGGAAAATTCATTTTAAATTTTCTCATCTTACAGCAGTTAAGAGGTTCTAATTATATTTTATGTTAAACGGTTTTTTGTCTTCATTTGCAGTAGATATGTTGTAATGTGAGTAATGTTAGAGTAGAGTAGATAACACATTTGGAAGTTAATAGGGTTAACAAGATGAAGTATCGTTAGGGATGGGTCTCCAACCACATCACCTAATAACTACCTGAAAGAGCCCCATACCCTTAGTCGCCTCATACGACACCCTGGGGCAGAAAGGGTTTAGTACATTCTAAGCCGGCATATAATTTAGCAAAAGAGCATTATAACATTGTCAGTAAATAATAATAACTAAATGGATCGGTTAATTTTTCTTGCTGTGTAGTGTCGGCTTAGAATAGCCCTACCCCATTTCTGTCGGTGGTGTATGTAAGAGGCGACTCACGGTATTGGGGCTTTTAAGGGGTTTTTGGGCGATGCGGTTGGAGACCCATCACCTACAAACTTTATTTTATCATCTTTTCCTCACACAACTTTCCAAAAGTGGCTAGGGAATTTTTCATTCCTTAGCTCTGGATACCCCTTCTAGGGATTCTATGGAGGGATATGTATGTAATTTTTCTTATGATCTTTTATTTAACTTTTTTATGTCGTTTTAAGTGTCACATATACGTACAGGTAAACGTTTTACATCATGCCGTGTAGTGTCGGTTTAGAATAGCACTACCCCATTTCTTCCGGTGGGTGTACGTAAGAGGCGGTATGGGGCTATTAAGGGATTTTTGGGCGATGCGGTTGGAGACCCATCACCTACAACCTTTATTTTTACAATCTTTTCCCCACTCAAATTTTCAAAAGTGGCTAAGGAATTTCTAATTTGTTTAGCTCTGGCTACCCCTTCCTGGGATTTATAGCCGTGAGCATATGTATGTATGTATGTATGTTTTTCATCACATCATTGAGAATCTACAGTTTTATGTGCCAACTGTACAAAATTCGAATTAACTTCCGTATGTCCTTGGTTCGTTAGGAGTTTGATATGTAATGCACATGACAAGTTAATTAGAAAATTAAGTAGTTTTACCTTACACACGGTACTTTGTATAATTAAGTATCGATCTTCTAGGTTTTGATGTCGTAGGTAAAGAAAACTTTAAATATACTAAAAATAAATAACTTCATCTGTTCGTTATCTAATCAAAAAACTACATTATCAGCCAAGATATATAAGTTCAATCATACCACTACAACGTACATAAAAAGAAACACAGTTAACTTCTTTTACTAATGAGATAAAATGTATTTATATTTATGTATAACAAACGTCCAATGTAACGAATGTCCAAAACGGCGATAGGCCTGCCCCCTATCACGTGAGTACACTGTCCATGCAAAACGTGGGTACTCTGAACACCAGGTGACAAAGTCACGTGATGTTGCTGCTGCCAACCAACCGACCTTCGGGGATATTCGGCGTGAACGTTTATGTTATGTTATGTATAACATCTACACACCCACCTTACCCGGTGCCCCTGCTATTTGTTTGTTAGTAGTACTGTCAGTAGTTAGCTTATAGCTTAGCTAACTCCTTATTAAAATAATATACTTCATACGCATTTAAAGATGTAGTCTTTTTATTTTATAGATATATAGTCTGAGGAGATTCATTCATTTACCATGGTAAATTGTAGTAATTGGCTCGTTTGATTTCTTTGTCAAAACTCTGTACCAAACAATTTATTCTAATTTTATTAAAATAATCCTAAAGTAATTTATTGGTTCGTAGAAAATAACCTATAGGTCAATAAACTTACTTTATATACTTCACTAAGAAAAAACTTACATTAACATATTGAAGTACTCTTGTATGTGAAAAATCAAAACTTTCAATTTTCAAAGTTTTTTTTATGATGTAAATAAATCGTGGAATTGTTACTTAATTTATCGATTAAGTAAAATTTAAGAAAAGGAACCTTCACTAAAGCTTTTTGCTACCTAGGCTTTCTTTACTTTTGCAAGTAGGTCATCTCATTTGGCAGAGTTCCAACATTGAATATTACATACCGCCTTTGACGAAGACTTTTGATTCCACATTTTTAGGTTTTCGTCCTTCAAAAGAATGAAGAATCCTGGCCTATTGTGTGTCTGTTTTGTCCACCTATCGGTCTGGAGTGTTTCTTGGCAGAAACTATTTATTTTATTTCATTTTATTGGCGTATAGTGCCGGGTTAGAATGTCACTACCCCTTTCTACCTACGGTTGTCGAATGTATGACGTTTAACTCAGTGATTTTAGGGCAAAACGGTTGGAGACCAACTATACTTTATGTCTACCATCTTGTCCCCTATCATCTTCCAAATATGGCTGAGGAATTTCTAGCTCTGAAGCTCTGGCCACTTTTTGGGTTTTATGGTCGTGAGTATATGTATGTATTTTGTTCTTAACATCTAAAGTAGAATTACTGTATACTAATCGGTAAAATTAACTAAAAGTACTTAGATTGGTAAATCAAAGCGGTAATTACAAATATTTGACAATGATTAGGAAAAAATAGAAATATTTGCCTTCTTCCTGAAACAATCCTTACAGCCCCTATATGTCTCCAGCCAACTATGCTTTAGCTTGCCATTTATAGGGTGGTATGGCCATAGTCAGTAGGCAAGTGCGTGATAGGTATACATTGAAATATTTCTAATATAACCAGAGGGCAACAGGTACCGACAACGTTAGTACTTTAATGATGAATCCTATTTTGGAAATAATTTTGTCACACATTAAATATAATGAACTTATCCCTACTCTCTTGTTCATCCCCTAGGATGTGGAAGAATGCCTTCATTGTCCCTATTCCTAACGTTCCTAACTCAACCACCTTATCCCAATTTTGCCCAATTTGCATCCTACCATACCAAAGATCTAGAGCAGTGTAATCTAGATCAGTTAATTTCTGGAACTCACTACCAGTTGACATACGTCTGTCATCATCACCAAATATATTTAAAAATAAACTAAAATCCCATTTTTTTAAAACCTTAGGTTAGTATATATTAGTAAGGTATATTTTTGTATTTATTATATTATATAAGTACGTATATACATGTATATTTATTAAGATATTGTATAGTTTATTTGATATGATAATTATTATATATATAATTAATTTCAGAGTACCCACGTTTTGCATGGACAGTGTACTCACGTGATAGGGGGCAGGCCTATCGCCGTTTTGTACGAATACACTGTCACATGACTAAGTACAACTCAGCCATGTGGGTTTCCTCACGATGTTTTCCCTCACCGTTAACAACCATGATAAATTAACCACACGTATGTCTTTAGAAAAGACAAATTGGTGTAGGCCCGACCCAGGATTTGAACACTAGTCGTTTGCACGATAACCGAGTGTTCTACCCACTGGGCTATCACGATTGCTACTCGGTGGGTACTCTGAACAGCAGGTGACAAAGTCACGTGATGTTCAGAAGTATTAGTACCTCTGCCAACCCCTTCGGGGATATTCGGCGTGAACGTTTATGTTTATGTTATGTTATGTATAATTAATTTACAGGTTGTAAATAAGTTGTGTTTAGTTAAGTTCTGTTTAAGTTGCATATATACTTGACCAGAATGTTTTAAAGAGTTGTCTATTTGTTCTTCACCATTAAAGTTGACTGGAAGAAATCGCGTTAAGGCGACAAGTCCGCCTTTGTGTACATATAATGTTGTACCTTTTCTGTAATATACTGTTTGTGTGTTGTTTTGTATGCAATAAAGTGTTTAAATAAATAAAGCGAGAGGAGTCTGTAGTCTTTACCCATCGTACAAACTAGAGATCAATATGCCATGCTCCAAATTGTCATTAATGGCATGAGTATAGTAACCAAGAATATTCGAAAAGTTAACAAGCAAGAACCCACTTAGCGGGTTTCCATTTTAGTTTAATCTTATTTTCATCTTACAAGAAAACTTTAACTGGAGCGTCGTTCTAAAGTTTTTTGTGATACTTTGTCCTACATAGTTGTGAAGGTACTGTTCTGACAACTACGAAGTTTCTGGTTTGATTCCTGGCAAGTTGGCAAGCGGACATTGTCAGATAGCACCCATATCAGTCGAAATGTTGTACAGTTTGATTAGATAGCTGTCAGTCTGATAGAAGCCGGTCTTTCATCATAACTTATTAGAATGGTGATGAATGAGTTGCGTGGCTTGCTAGTACACATGTAAGAATGGTAGGGAATAGAAGGAATAGATTTTGCAACTCAAAGTCATTCCAAATATTATAAACGTTCACGCCGTTTATCCCCGAAGGGGTTGACAGAGGTACCAATACTTCTGAACTCACATGGCAAGCGCCATCTAGTTACCAGAGAAGGTACCCACGTTTTGCTTAGACAGTGTACTCACGTGATAGGGGGCAGGCCTATCGCCGTTTTGTACGAATACACTGTCACATGACTAAGTACAACTCAGCCATGTGGGTTTCCTCACGATGTTTTCCCTCACCGTTAACAACCATGATAAATTAACCACACATATGACTTTAGAAAATTTATATGGGTTATATCCAAATATTACCTATATGGGTTATATAATATTTCGTTTCTTGAGCTATAGCTGTTATTTGAATAAAAACTTGCATTGAGTCTCCTGACTTATGTAGTTTAGTGTTGCGAATTACTTATTGTAATTTTCTAAATGTTTGTTACTAAAATTGAAAATTTTTAGGTCAATATTTTAGACGTAATTTATGGAGAATTAATCTGATTCTATTACAACTTCACCACACATATTCTCTAATTGAAGTAAATTAAACAAAGAAATTGCATTTTAATAAAGTTACAACTAGCAATAGCAAGACGTTTGTCATTCATAAGCTATGAAACTAGTAGTTTAAATATTTCACAACAACTCTTTCTCGCAAGTATTTTTAGTATCCAATTCGCTGACGATGTGATAACAAGCATGCTACGGTACGGATCCATTTTATTGAACAATTTTGTTAAAATCTCCAGTCAACAATCACCATTTTCGAAGCAACAAGATTTGTTCAGATTATCCTAAGCAATCACTCAATAGCCCAAAAAACAGTGCTTACCATTATTTTCAAGTATATCTACCACAATGATTCAGCGCGTATTAGATTAGACAAGACACAAACTTATTTAATTTAGCAAATGCGTAGCAATCATTAGCTTCGACGGGTGACAAGGGTCTCTCAAAGATGGACACAAATTTGACGGGTGTAATCTAGCGATTGACAGTGTTTACTCGATGGAGTCTTTGCGTGATATAAGTGACCATGAGAATTGTATTGGCAAGTATATTAAATAGAGAAAAACATTTATTAATAATGATGAATTAGAACCGTTTTTTTATTAAAGCAGGACCCTACTAATAAGACACGACTGTCTGTCTGTCCATCTGTCCGTCTGCCAACGGGCAAAACCCGTGTTATAGTAACACAGTTGTAATTTTAACAGACGTTTTGCACTGACACTTGACACTGTAGCTCAATTGGCAGAGCGACGGGGGCGTATACCCGAGTTCGTGGGTTTGATCCCCGCCAGTGTCGAATTTTTTCTTTCCTGTATTTATTATGATACATATTGATAACAGCAGCAGAAAAACGATTATTTTTTAATGTTAGTAGTTTTGCTGGGTACTACTTACATTAAAAACATGTATTTTTGGCGTTTTTATAGAGCTGAATTCTTTGAGTGAGCTCAGGCTCTATGAATCATGATGTGATATATTATAAATTGGTGTATGGGATTTCTTTAAAATATCGCCCACGAATATACTGTCACACAGCTAAATGTAACTCATCCATGAGAGTTTCCTAAAGTTCTTTTATGACACTGTTAACAATTTTGAGGGATAAGGAACCCAACTAGGAATTTAAACAATGCCTGGAGTTGTAGACTGTAGACCTATTAACGGATATCCATACTGATACTGACGACGTCGGTAGTTGAGTGGAGATGTGACTAGCTCTCGTTACGGAAGTTACGAGTTCGATCCCCGCTGAAAGTAATATTTATGTGATTAGCGTAAATGAATGTTTCTAAGTCTTGGATGTTATTTAAATGCTTATTCTGTTATGGCGTTTACTCTGATAGAATCAAACGAATTCAAAAAAATGTTGACCTGTTTTCTGTCTTTCCAATTTAAACTTGCATACTTAGATTATGATAAGCGTTGCATCGTTCAACACCCTTTGCCTCTTCATTTGCGTAGGAATATAGGAGATATCTGTCTATTAGCCAAGATTGGTCAAGGTAATATTGATTGTCCTGAACTCCTCAGTAAAATTTGCTTGAGAGTTCCTTCAAACAAACTGCGTAGCAATAAATTGCTTCATGTCCCCCCAGCCTAAACAAATTACAGACGTAATGCCTATCGTTTCAGATCTTGCAATGAATTTAATTATTATAATGATAAACTCACTTTGGATCAATTTCATAACAGTATAGCTTACATTAAGCGATCATTTGCAAATGACTTCTATTTTTATTTTAGTATTTCAAATTTGCGGTTGCTGTTGCCGAATATTGGTTTATCACATCATTTGTTTCGGTGCATTTTTCTTGCTGTTGTTTTATTAATTAGTTAAGTTCTTTTTTTTAGTTAAGCCTTCTGTTTCTCTGTTGTTTTCGATGTTCTTTATCTTTATGCATATGTGGGAGCTTGTTATTGGCCTATTTCTGCCTATGTTATTATTTTATATTGTGAATTTAGCTGTAAGCCCCCCAACGATAATAAAATAAAATTATATCATTTTAAATTAAACATATCGTTGAGTTAGTATCCCACAATACCAGTCTACTTAGTTTGGGGTTAACTTGGTCTGTGAATAATATGTCCGTACATTAATTTATTGTTTTGTTAACCTTATTGTTTTTGAATGATTATTGGATATAAGACTCCCTAGCATATTATCCCTCAGAATAACTAATGCTTAATCCTAGAAAGACTTCTAGTTTTCTACAAAAGAAATCGCGGCAACTATATTTAGACAAGCTACCGCCCTAGGAAACTTTCAATAAAAGAAACCAGACAAGAGTAAACAATGATATTATTAATATCGAATGAGTATGGAGGAAAGATCGTATCTGCAATTATATTTATTAGACGTTGGAACAATGCCAAGCTCACTCGCATCCACCCACGAATGGGATGTACGTTGCGATTGTGTATCTTATATAACGTTGATTCTATAGACTTATTCAATATATAATAAAAGGAAACTATCCCACACATATTTATTTATGTATCCACCTTTTCTTTTTAATTACATATACATACATACATACATATACTCACGGCTATTAATCCCAGGAAGGGGTAGCAAGAGCTAAAGAATTAGAAATTCCTAAGCCACTTTTGGAAATTTGAGTGGGGAAAAGATAGTAAAAATAAAGGTTGTTGGTGATGGGTCTCCAACCGCATCGCCCAAAAATCCCTTAATAGCCCCATACCGTTAGTCGCCTCTTACGTACACCCACCGGAAGAAATGGGGTAGTGTTATTCTAAACCGACACTACACGGCACTTAATACTAAATATAGCTTTCTTTCATTAATGACGAACTTGATTTCTATTTGCTTGCTTGATCGGTATTGATACAAAGTAAGTGATAGCTAAGCGGTGAAATATATGTAAGAAACCGATGGGGGTAGTAATGTCAGTAGATAACGACTAGGCAAAAAGAATTAGGGTCAAATACGGAATGTGCTCAAAGGCCGCCTGCCTTGAATTTGAATTGTGAACAATAAATGGGCATAAGTGAAAAGACTAATAAGTAATAATTAAGCTTGAAGATTGCAGAATAATTGAAGTGTATATGTGTATACTCACGGTTTTAATTAATATGCGTAAGTGCAAAAAAATGGCTAGAATGTATATTATTTTCTTTGCTGAAAATTGAAGTACAGTAAAAGACATTTAATAACATGGTAACAAGGAAAAGTGATATATTATAATAACAATCATACATGTTATAATGGATTTCAACAAACGTACTTTTACTTCAATTTCTGTAATTACTTTATTTTATACACGCCTTTTATTCCATCAGGGTAAACAGAGACTATCCATCACCCCTTCGCACTATCCTTACAAATCTTAATTTCCCCCTACATTCAACACTCTTATCATCTAATTTAAATCTTTTTGTTCTTGAAAACTTCATGTGGGGATTATTGCTAATAAATAAAGGAAAGAAAAATTTCGACACAGGCGGGAATCGAACTCGCGACCTCGGGTATACGCCCCGACGCTCTGCCAATTGAGCCACCGTGTCAATGGCTGCCAGCGCGAAATTCTTTTATCCTTTATTACTTTTACACGTTTAAGTAGTGTTTGCGTTTCCTACCTCCGAATTTTTACTAATTCGGAAGGCCATTTGTTTATCTTTTCAGATAGAATGCAAATGTTGGTATACCCGAGGTCGCGGGTTCGATTCCCGCCTGTGTCGAAATTTTTCTTTCCTTTATTTATTACTCTTATCATCTTTGCCTTTCATTCTTCTCTCTACGGAATCCCACCTTACTATGTAATTTTGTTTGTTTGGTTGTTCTAACTTGTTTTAATTTTCTAATTTATATAAATAGCTGCTGACGTACTGTCATCAACATGTAGGGCTCATAATGAAAACCAGTTCTGATTTTGTATATACTCATACACAAATCAGAAATTACTGATTGTGGGCCCAATTTAGCGAAACCATTTCCTTAAATTATGTCATTGTCATTAAATACCGTATATGTGTGCTAAATAAAAATTCTTTTCTTTCTTTCTTTCTTTCTTAATTTTTAAACGTCTTACGTCCACCATCCACATAGGCTCTATTCCTACTTTTACTATGCAATTTAACTAATATATATAAGTCCTCGCCTATACCGATACAAAATTGTCCCGAGCCGCCAACTTTGTTAACATTACATTGAACCTTTATTTCCGGTTTCTTGAAACGTGACACTTTGATACCGGGTAATGGAACTGTCACGCGATATTTTGTCGCCTAAAATAAAATACCCTTTCATATTTTGTACGTTTCTGATTCGTTCATGCATTATTCATTTAATGTAATAGCTTTATAACTATGACGTTGATGGTTTCAGCCGTTTATTAATGATTGTTTTTATTTTTCGTTTGAGCAGTGATATGATTTTATGATTGTTTGGATAATTATTGGTTTAATAATTGCTTTGGTATTTCACTTAACTTGGAAGCGGGTTATGCAATTATTTAGTTGATAATCATACCGTATCGTTATGGTAAAGAACTTAGATTTACACAAAAAAAGTTAATAAATTTTATGTGAGGTGGCAAATCTAAAAGTCTAACTTACTACAACCTTACTGACACATAAAAACTAAAATTTCATGACCATTGTGTTTTAAATATCGGTGCCTTTATTTAAGTCTCATTTTTTTAAAAACACAGATGTCGGTTTGGGATAAAATCGTGAGATAACCCACACGTTTTCTTAGTACAAAAAAGCTATGGGCCAGCCGCCATCACGTGTACATGCACTATCCACTGTGTACGCTGAACATCAAATGACAAATTATCGCGTGAATTTTAGAAGTATGTAATATATCTGCCACTCCTTTGAGATTTATGGCATTAAATTTTAGTTTAAGCAATTGAGAGACATCCTGTGATACACTACTAAACTGGATTGAATTTGTACCCCCGGGAAAACAACCCGAGGACTCCGCATCATGAGCCGAACGCACTTAACGCTAGATGATTGAGGAAATAAATAAATAAACGTTCACGCTGTATATGCTCGAAGGGGTTGGCAGTGGTACTAATACTTCTGAACAATTTGACAAAGAAACCATGTATTCACGGCGTTATATACCGTTGGGGTAGGCAGAGACTATCGGTCACAATTTAAATTAAACAAATGAATTTAGAAACGACACACTTGTGTTGGTATGATTTAGGATTCCAATTTGTCCCTCTTTGCTTCACAGCCAGTATTTTAGATATTGAACTATCTATTCCATATCTATACTAGCTGAATAACACAACTTCAAGTACGAATTTTATATTCCTATTAAACTTCCTTTATCACTGCTGCTCACTCCTACGATTCTTAGCGTGATCATACATAAAGTATAGTGCAAAAAAGTATTTTCTATTTTATTACCCTTACTCACTTTTTCCGGCGCTTATGGAGAGATATGGGTTGGAGATAAACATTTATTATATTGACTCAAAATCTATGGATACTAGTTTTTTATAAGCTACAAAATCTTAAACAATCTTGAATTTCATACAAAACCCAAGTATGTCCTAAATACTCATGTAACAAGATTTATTTACGGATCAAAGCGTTATGGTGAGCCAACTGAGGGGCTTAGCGTTGAGCGTCATTTATTTGTTCCCTTGGGAGCAATGCGTCATTCCCGGCACGGGGGTCCCGAGGGAATGCCCCTCATGTCACCAGATTGGACCGTTTATTGTACACTCATTTGAGATTTAAGAGTTTTATTACTGGAATACATTTTATTATGTTTTATTAAACAGGTAAGCTGAAGCTGGTATATTATATACATGGCTATATATGCCAAGAAGGGGTAGCCAGTCCCTCAAAATTAAAAATGAGATGCCGGATAAAAGTAAAGTGTTGAAAGGCAATACAGAGCCATGTTGGTGGTTAAAATTCTTAATTTCCAAATCTCCCAAACCTCCAACAGACATATATTCACACACAACACTCACACTCATCATACACACAAAAACACTTTACTTACTCTGAAGGATGTCCTTATATTAATATTGTTTTCTATTTAATTTTAATTTCATTTAATTTTTAATTTTAATTTGTATGTTTCGATAAGTTATTAAGTTATTATTATTTCTTTTTAAATTTTATTCTTATATTCCTATATTTACAAAGTTTTACGAAGTTGAACAAGCAACCGTTGTATTTCCCTATGACCCTTTCTTACAGGTTTAACCTAGTAAAGGGAATAGAGTCTTCCATACGGCTTATTATAAATTGTATAAATTCTTCGTTTATAACAAATGTGATGAAGGTTATATAAGCCCATTTGTTCTTTTTTATGTTTCAATAAAAAAATTATTATTATTATTGGGTATGACATTTAGTTCCTCGCCTCTCCCATGGCCGAAACAGAAAATTAGAATTTTAAATGGGAGAGGCGGTACTCCCCGACAAAAGCACAGTCGGTCGGGGTCAGGGAGTCAGGTTCAAGAACCGACGGACGATCCCAGCCGTATCGAGCAGCACCGCTTTCTGCATCTGTGCTGGAACCGACACGCCACAGAAATCCAACCGCCTCAAGTTGGTCGCGAGGCTGGTTGGAATTAACCCGTTCGCGGACAAAACAATTGGGATTATTTCTGTCGAAGTCACACCCCACATGTCGGTGATCTCGTGAGCCAGATCGAGATATTTCCGACGCTTCTCGGTGTCGGCTTTCACGAGACCCTCGTCATGAGGGATAGTGACATCCACTAGAAATACCCTCGACTGCGACCGATCCCATACCACGATATCAGGCTTATTCGCTAGAATAGTCCTGTCCGTGATAACGGATCGGTCCCAATAGATTTTGGCACGGTCGTTTTCTAGGATTGGCTCTGGCAGATACTTGTAATACGGTAGCCTCTGTTGCAAGAGTCCGTATTTCAGAGCGAGCTCCTGATGCAGGATTTTGGCTGCTTGGTTGTGTCTGTGCAAGTACTCAGTGTTAGCAAGAGCCGAACAACCGGAAATAACATGCCTAAGTGACTCTCCGGGACGGCCACATGCTCGACAGATGTCTGTGGTACCGTCCTTTAGGATGTATTTCCGATAGTTCCGCGTCTTGATAACCTGGTCTTGTATTGCACAGACAAAACCTTCGGTTTCCCCAAAGAGGTCCCCGAAACGCAGCCAATGCAGGGAGGCTTTACGGTCCACGAAAGGTTCATGAAGTACCTTGTAAAACCTCCCGTGCAGCTCCTTCTCTTTCCATACGGACTCCCGATCAGAGGTGCTAAGTACCTCCGGGGTTCGCCAATCCTGTGAGGCCAGCGATAAGGGAGTCAGTCCTTTATCACTAGCGACCACCTCTCCCCGAATACTATCATCCGTCATCGTCAAAAAATAGTTTCTGAGGTTGCATACCTCGCGGTTGTGCATGGTTTTGGCACTCAAGAGGCCTCGACCACCACACTTCCGCGGGATATACAATCTCATAACCGACGATCTCGGATGATGCATTCGATGAGAGGTCATCGTCGTGCGGACTCGTCTGTCCAGAGCGTCTAGTTCGGACTGAGTCCATCTGAGCACGCCAAACGTGTACATCAGTACAGGCATGACCCAGGAGTTAATGGCTCGGATCTTATTAACGCCTGACAAGTAGCTATTAAGCACACTTTTCAGGCGTTCATAAAACTCCTCGCAAACACCCTGTTTCACGTCTGCCACCTTCACACCGATGGTTTGTGACATGCCCAGATACCGGTATGTTTCAGCCTCGGAGAGTGCCCTTAAATGATTGGTGCCGACATCGACACCATCAGAGTGCACGACATGCCCCTTCTCGACATGAATGACCGCACACTTATCGACCCCGAGCTCCATCTTGACGGAACCACTGAAATCGTTAGTGATCGTCAGTAGCTCCGCCAATCTGTCAGCCGTGGGGGCGTAAAGCTTCAGGTCATCCATGTAAAGGAGATGAGGCAAGCGTGGTCCGCCTCTCCGAAACTGAAAGCCTGTCCCTGAATTCTCCAAGAGTGTACTTAGAGGATTCAGGGCCAAGCAAAACCAAACTGGACTCAGGCAATCGCCCTGGAAAATCCCTCGCCTTATATCAATTTGGTCATCCGCGTCCGTCATCCGCTGACCGTCTAAACTCAGGATCGTTCTCCAGCACCCCATACACTGCCCAAGGAAGTGTCGAACTGTACTTTCAATTTTGTACAGCTCGAGGACCCTCATGAGCCATGAATGAGGTACCGAATCGAACGCCTTCCTGTAGTCTATCCAGCCAGCGGAGAAGTTCCGACGGTTGCGTTTGACCAGTTGGCCTACGACCGCATCGATGAGGAGCAGCTCCTTGCTACCGCGACTACCGCCCCTACATCCGTTCTGAGCTCCAGATATCACATTGTTATCAACAATGTGTTGAGTAATCTTGGAGCTCAGAACGGATGTCAAGGTCTTGTAAATTGTACAAAGACAAGTAATGGGGCGGTATTGTGATGGATCCGCGGTAGCATCGCTCTTTGGAGCTAAATGAGTGACCCCAGTAGTTAAGAAGTTCTGTAGCGTCCCACTCTCGAGGGCGCTTTGGAACTGACGGGCGAGAGTAGCGTGACAGCGCGTGAACCCCTTCAACCAGTAATGGTGCAATCCGTCCGGCCCCGGACTTTTCCAGTTCGGAGCCTTACGGATCGCAGCCACCACATCCTCCTCGGATATGTTGATGGGGTTCATGGGCGCTATGGGCTCGCACGCTCCCTCGACCGCCTCGAACCATCGGCCCTCTTCGTGATCAACAGGCAGCGACCAAAGCCCACGCCAAAAGGCAACTTATTATTATTATTATGCATTAAAAAAATGTATGCACTATGCACTAAAAGCATAAAAGGACGTGTACAATAAAATCAGGAATTGTAAACATTGCGTGTCATTTGCCTGAGTTTTGAAATGTAGCTTTCTGTTGACTGGCCAATGCTAATTAAAAATAACGGTGAAGCCTGTACGTAAAGTTTTTACTTCAGATAGTTTAAGCCTTAGGACATTGTAAAGTGACGACGTGATAACCCAATGGGTAGAACGCTGGTCATCGTGCAAACGACTAATGTTCCGATCCCGGGTCGGGCCTACACCAATTTGTCTTTTCTAAAGACATATGTGTGGTTAATTTATCATGGTTGTTAACGGTGAAGGAAAACATCGTGAGGAAACCCACATGGCTGAGTTGTACTTAGTCATATGACAGTGTATTCGTACAAAACGGCGATAGGCCTGCCCCCTATCACGTGACTATACTGTCCATGCAAAACGTGGGTACTCTGAACACCAAGTCACAAAGTCACGTGATGTTCAGAAGTAGCAGTACCTCTGCCAACCCCTTTGTACAAATGTGAAATAAACAACAATATACAAATATGCAATAAACAATTTTCGATAGGCAGTTTTATTCAAAAAATTAATTTGTGAATAGATCTAGAATATCTAAAGTCTAAAGCACACAGATAACAATGGGCAGACAAAAGAACAGCCGAAATTCTAAAGCACATAGATATGAGTATTTAAATTATGATCATTAGAATTCGATCAACTTGATGCCCGAATACACATCTCACACAAATATTCATTAGCGACGATTGGAGTAAAATAAAGCGAGTAATAGTAAATTCGTGTACGAATTAATCCTGAGCTGGAATACGCGCTTGTGTAGCTGTGAGCGTATGTCGTTAAGGTGTAGAGTTGGAATGGAACAGAACTTAATAATGATATAAAGAAGAAAATAATATATTTGTTGCATACAACGATATAAATTTAACACACATAAAACAAAATAAAAAGAATAGTAAAGTAGTATACAGGCGAAACAAGATACAAACACATAAAAAACGTCTGTCGATGACTAGAAACTGATATACGAATGGCGATGACCGTCTTCAACGGCATCGCCCAAAAATAACTTTAAAAGCCCACATTACCTTAACCGTCTATTACGGACACCCACAGGAAGAAATAGGGTAGTGTTATTCCGAGTACATACATACATACATATACTCACGGCTATAAAACCCTAGAAGGGGTAGCCAGAGCTAAGGAATTAGAAAATTGAGTGGGGAAAGGATGGTAAAGTAAAGTTTGTTGGTGATGGGTCTCCAGCCGCATCGCCCAAAAATCCCTTAAAAGCCCCAATACCGTTAGTCGCCTCTTACGTACACCCATCGGTAGAAACGGGGTATTGCTATTCTTTGCCGACACTACACGGCAAATTCCGAGTCTGTAACTGAACCTAAAAAATAATCTTCGTCTCTCTAAAATATATTTCAAATTTAATAATGTCAATTTGTCAGGTTTGTTTTCGTCATAGTACTATGGTCTACTCGTGCTTAGGATTATTCGTGAGTACATGCAACAATCGCGAGTTACATGTAAACATTTTAGAGAAATTACTCATAATGCTATGCTACGTAATTTACAACTGAAACTACAAATTGCATTTTAATTTGTCATACTTCAGTCTTTTGAGTTTGATATCAAAATGAAATATACATACATACATACATATACTCACGGCTATATTTCCCTAGAAGGGGTAACCAGAGCTAAGGAATCATAAATTCCTCAGCCACTTCTGAAAGTTGAGTGGGGAAAAGATGGTAAAAATAAAGGTTTTTGGTGATGGGTCTCCAACTGCATCGCCCAAAAATCCAATAAAAAGCCCCAATACCCTTAGTCGCCTCTTACGACACCCGTGGGTAGAAAGGGGTAGCGACATTCTAAGCCGGCACTACACGGCAAAGCCGGCACTACACGGCAAAATGAAATATATATTTTCTATTAAGGATTATACTTATAAAGGTAAACCTAATATATAAAATTCACGTGTCACAGTATTTGGCACCAAACTACTCTCAAACGGCTGAACCAATTAAAACGAAATTTTGCATGCACATTCGGAAGTCTGAGAGTAAGTTTATTTTTTATACTCCTAAGTGATAAGGGTTGTACACCCCTAACATTTTATTTTTATTTTAGTGACTAGGAAATTCCTAGACATGATTTACATGGCAAAACAAAGTTTTCTGTTTCACCTAGTAATAATATAAAAAAAACATACCTACACTCTCAGCTAGAATCCGTATTAGATAAAATTTAAAGCAAATTTTAAAGTTGAGATGGTATTAAATGATTAAATAAAGGCTTGTCGGAGATATGAGTTTTCAATCTTATTCTTACGTTCACGCCGAATATCCCCGAAGGGGTTGGCAGAGGTACTAATACTTCTGAACATTACGTGACATTGTCATCTGGTATCCCGAGAACCCACGTTTTGCTTGGACAGTGGGCTCATGTGATGGGAGCAGGCCTATCGCCGTTTTGTTCGAATACACTGTACTTAATATTGGTGTTTAAGTAGCTGTCTCTGTCAACAGTTTGAAGTGGTTCGACAGCTTAAGGTGTCCGTGTATAGCTGTACTCGGTGGCTGTACGAAGTATAGTGTGCTACACAGTTGCAGCCTGAAATTATCACAATTAGCCACTTGAAGCAGTGAAATGTATGGCAGCCCTTAGTATTGCAACGAAGACGCTATGTTATAAATAGTTTCATGCTAAAGAGCCATCGCGTCCCATTTAATGAGATTTACAGTATATATTGTTATTGTTAACTCATCTCATCAGCAACAAATATACATTTTATAACCTAATTTTCTCTTAAACTTCAATAGATGCTGATGAGGAGTCTGATAAACCAAATGGCTACTTGTTTAAAGTTTAATGCGGAAGAATAGGTAAAATACTATATATAAGTACCGGAGCGCAAAAAAAAGCAATTTGTATATTTTTAAAATTAACCGCTACTACCTTTATTTCGAAATAAAAACTTTAATTCTTCTTGCGTTCGTTTTTACCGACTACCCGCATTTTATCATTGTCACGCAAACCATTACGATTCCTTGCCACTTCCAATCTCGAAAGAAATAAGGTTCACTGCCCTTTTGGCGCGTACAATCGCATTAGGCGACATAAATATCACCTTGGAGCGACAAAAAAATTGAACAGGTAAACAATATAAACCAGAAATGCTTGGTATATCGTTTTATGCACCGTTTCATGCGAATCCTTACGAGGCTGGATATCTTGGTATGTGGTCCTCTGATGTTTGAAACTTTTGTGGGGTGAATAACGATTATAGGGTAGATTTGACTATGTTGACAAAGAAAATCATAGGCCCGTGCTATGATATGAAATGAATGCGATTTGTTATTCGTTTTTGGGGCTATACTACACATGAGAAGTTGTTGGAACAAATATGTAGATCTGATGACAATTACATATGTGGGTAGTTCTACAAATTAGGGAATTTTATGGGGCTCACCTTGTAGCTTCTTAATTTAACAATGATTTTGTTTCGCTTTTAAGTAGTAGTAAAGTTCAACTTAGCTTGTACTTGGACACTGAATATCAACTCGTTTAAATTTAAAAATCTCTGGTAAAAATGACTTCAAATAGGGAAAATTGTCACTTCCCTGTAGGGCGACATCCCAGAATGTATTATGTGAATCTCAATAAAACCTTATAAAATAACAAATTATTCAAAGTTAGTATTATATTCAAAATACCATAAGTGCAACTTGCATTTAACCTAATTAGTTCAGGTTTGGATCCTCTATTTACCTAATTTCTCAATAGCTAAACGAAGGCGACACGAATTTAGCATCACTTCCCTGCAACCTTTAAACACGATAAAATCTGCAACAACACAAATACTAAGCGACGTTGCCGTTCTTACGCTTGAAAGTATGTAGTGAAGTTATCCTAATGAAGCTTTTGTTTCGGCCAAACTGTCAGTCAGTTAGTCGTAGCTGCAGTGTCTTCGCTGGTTTTCGTGTCTGGGCCAGACAAAGTTTCACTCACCTGGTACGTATTTATTTACAGTGTATTCAATATTATTTCGATCTTTTGACACAATATCCTGAAGCTTACTTGCGCCCATTTACTGGTAACCTTAAATTTGATACCAAAATTGATTATTTCATGATTTTGGCAAAATACATCAAAAATCTCACTTCCCTGTATATCACTTCCCTGGATTCACGTAGACAGGAAAGTGATAGCTTGCCAGGGAAGTGATATTTTCAATCACTAATTCAATCATTTTTACAATTAGGATTAAATTAGCTACCGAAATATCGTTAATATATGATATTTTGGTCATGCAAATAAATATATATCGATATTTAAAATATTATACTTAGTATGTTTAGACAAAAATTTATTTATTTAACCATATTTTTCTTTTAGAGCTCTATCTATTTATTTAAGATTCAGCTCAAAATATATAAAGTTTGACCCTGAATCAATAGTTTAGAGACCAAAAAGTTAAGTGAATTTGTAATGAATATCGTTTCCCAAAACGTTAAACATGTTATGTTCACTAGATTTTTGAACTAACGAACATCTTTCTTACAGACCAATCCATCCATCATGCCTAAGCCAAAGAAAAAGACTCAAAGTAGAGAAGAAATGTTGGAAAAAAAGCGTAAAAATGAATAAAGAAAAAAGATAAAAAAACAGCTAACGAACAGCACACCATGTCGTGGCCATGGGTTGTGATGTAACTAACTTAACTCAGTTTTGTGGCGCTGTTCAAGATCGATGCCCAAACATAACTCGATTTACTGTAACTGATGCCGAAATAGAAGAAATGGAAAAGTTATTATCGAGCAATCAGCCAAATTTAGTGCCATTTAAAGGCCCTTTGCAAATATACTAAGTGCAGGGAAATGCATGCTCTCCATTGAAGCTGGTGATGAAAACTTTTAGTTGTTTTTGCAGTAACGAGTGCGAGCACTTCCGAATGGGCGGGCGTCGTAAAATATTCCACTATGAAAGCAAATGTTGATGATGTTTATAGTGAATCTGATACTGAGAAAAGTAATGACGGTAGCACCAGCATTATGAAGTCAACAGACATGATTGACTATATGAGTGTTTTTGGACTGAGCACTGATGATTCTGATGGATTTCTAGAGATGCCCGGTATAGATATTGACACTAATGAATTGATTCCAGTCGAAGAGTCGCGTCGAGCAAAAGAGAGGGAAATTAATGAAAATATTACTTCAATGGAAAGAGATATGAATTGGCGAAAGAAAACAAAACGAACAAGTAATGAAAAGAGATCAAATCTAAGCAGCAACCGTGATAGCCCAGTGGGTAGAACACTCGGTTATCGTGCAAACGACTAGTGTTCGAATCCTGGGTCGGGCCTACACCAATTTGTCTTTTCTAAAGACATATGTGTGGTTAATTTATCATGGTTGTTAACGGTGAGGGAAAACATCGTGAGGAAACCCACATGGCTGAGTTGTACTTAGTCATGTGACAGTGTATTCGTACAAAACGGCGATAGGCCTGCCCCCTATCACGTGAGTACACCGTCCATGCAAAACGTGGGTACTCTGAACACCAGGTGACAAAGTTACGTGATGTTCAGAAGTATTAGTACCTCTGCCAACCCCTTCGGGGATATTCGGCGTGAACGTTTATGTTATGTTATCAAATCTAAGTGAGAAAAAAGAACTAAATCAAAGCCAAAACAGACAGTAAAAGGGATGAAAAAGAAGTGGGACGAAAGTGAAACAGATGATTGTTCATGTCGTATTTGTGGAGCTTTATATAAAGAAGACACAACTGGTCAAGATTGGATCCAATGCATCATGTGCCATCAATGGGCGCAAATATATTGTATCAAACCGATCCTACCTTCATTTACATGCTCAGAATGTTTGCCAGATGAAGATTTTATACCGTAGATAGACTTAAGACTTTCCCTTATTAGTGATGATTCATTATTATTTGTTGTAGTTGATTTGTTAGCTTTATAAGATCTTTAAAATGAACGTTCATAAGACTGTAGCTATTCTAAAACTACCTGGTATATAATTTTAGTTTGAAGTAAGTACTTAACTGTTAACTCAATAATAAATTAAATTAGTCGCTTATTATGGACCACGACGTGATCTCTCTAAATGTGATTGTAACTTTAAGGATAAATAAACAGTTCCTATTAAAATTGAAAGTCTGACGTTATCATTATTTTAAGTTAATATATGATTGGTACTTCAATACCTTGATTTAATACTAAATTGATAATGTAACTTTATGATGCACATTTTTTATTTTTGGAATAAATAATATAAACTTTGATGTAACCTTTAATTAAATTTTCACTTCCCTGTACATGTTCTCACTTCCCTGTCCATCGAAAATAGAAAAACCGCTGTAAAATTGATATTAATTATAATTTTGTCTGGCGCGTTAAATAATGGATATGTTGTAGTAAATTCTTGGTATCTAATCTCTGTTTATATCAATTAACAACAATAAAGTAAGGTTCACTAAATGGTCCCATTTAATTCCACTGTGAGTAGAACTACCCATGTATATCTCAAAATCAAACTCAAACTTTCACGGCGTATATCCCCGAAGGGGTTGGCAGAGGTACTAATATATTTTAACATCACGTAAAATTGTCGGTTGTAACGGAGTACCCACGTTTTGATTTGTCAGTGTACTTAAGTGGTTGGGGGCAGGCTTATCGCCTTTGTAAAATACACTGTCACATCCTAATTACAACTCAGCCATTTCCTCATGATGTTTGCCCTCACATGTGACTTTAGAAAAGAAAAATTGGTGTGGGCGCCACCCGGGGTTTGAACCCTGATCCTCTGCACGATAAGCGGTGTTCTACCCACTGAGCTATCACGGTGGTATACAATAACAGTAAATAAATATATTTTATTGCAACCAAATATCAGTAACTCATTTTAAAATTTATATTGTTTAAATGTTTAATCAATAAACAGGGAAGTGTCGTATTCAAAAATTATCGTATTCGTTATCGGAAATTATGTAATGTGACAGCGTATTCAATTCCTAGAAAATTTACAGAATCCCTATTGGTGATATGAAATTATTATGGAGTGTATAAAATATGTTGAATGCAAATATTTCCTGTAAAATTTCTACACTTATTGTAACGTAATGTTTAACTACTTAAATACAATATATAGTGTCGGTAGTGTCGGCTTGGAATAGCACTACCCCATTTCTTCCGGTGGGTGTACGTAAAAGGCGGCTAACGGAATTAGAAATTCCTCAGCCACTTTTGGAAATGTGAGTGGAGAAAAGATGATAAAAATTAAAGTTGTTTGTGACGGGTCTCCAACCCTATCGCCCAAAAATCTCTTAAACGCCCCAATATCGTTAGTCGCCTCTTACGTACACCCACCGGAAGAAATGGGGTAGTGCTATTCTACGCCGACACTACACAGCATTAGTTTAGTTTAGTTTTTTGATAAAGCTTGTTAATACTTTTAATAGTCACGCATTATAGATATCTTAATAACTTTGGCTTTATCATAGGATAGGTTCAGGACTAGGAAAATTTCAAAATCACATAAAATGGATGGGTTTCATTGTTTCTAGCAGAAATTTAGAAAATAAACTCATATTACTTTTTCATATAATGAGGTCTTTCTCTCATTTGATTATTTTACATACATACATACATACTCACGGCTATAAATCCCTTAACGGGGTATCCAGAGCTTTGGAATGAGAAATGCCTCAGCCATAAATATTTTTGGTGACGGGTCTCCAACCACATCGCCCAAAAATCACTTAAACAGCCCCTATACCCTTAAACGCCTCTTACGATCACCCACGGGTAGAAATGGGGTAGTGTTATTCTAAGCCGACACTACATGGCAATTTATTATTGATTATTTTACTACACCATTAAAACGAGATGATGTTTTGGTGTATTTCTATATATATTTATTAACAAATTGGAGCTTTGAATCGCAATTGAAATATGTTTTATTTGACAATTTTACTAAATCTGATTTCAAATAACAATTGAAATACTAACTTGCACCTTTTTAAGGAGATCGCTAATAATTTGAAGTTCCAAAAATAGATATGATATTTAAAACTTTTAGCTTAGTCAAATAAGTGACGATAGTTTGAATTTATAAAAACATACATATACAAAAATTAGCAATAACGAAGGTCTTTTGTAACCTTTACTGCTTTTGCAATATCTATAAAAATAACTTATTTTGTTTGAAGATTGTTAGATCGGTTTTAATTTCAGAGGACACTCTAAAGTAAATACACCTAAGTAATGAAATAGTTTTGAACATGAAAAAAGAGGCAATTTTTCACTATGAAATTATAACAATAACAATGTTGGAATCATGAGATAAGACAAAATGGCCAACTAATAAAAATGCTTGCTGTGTAGTTTCGGCTTAGAATAGCGCTACCCTATTTCTTCCGGTGGGCGTACGTAAGAGGCGACTAACGGTATTGGGGGCTTTTAAGGAATTTTTGGGCGATGCGGTTGGAGACCCATCACTAACAACCTTTATTTTACCATCTTTTCCCCCCACAACTTCCCAAAAGTGGCTGAAGAATTTCTAATTCCTTAGCTCTGGCTACCACTTCTAGGGATTTATAGCCGTGAGTATATGTATGTATGTAATAAAAATGCAAGTTAAAAAGAACTATTATTAGAAAAGGTTAGACTAGGTATAAAAATTGTGCCCTGTTCAGAGATGTTATTGTCAATGATTAAATTCATTACGATATTTTTCTTTGTTATTTACAAAATAATATATTTTCTCTCTTTTGTCGTTCATAATTTTTTGACCTTGCCTGAATTAGGTATTTTTAAATATAAAGTGAGCTGCATGATAATGTTAAATTTATTATTTAATATCATCAAGTTTCAAATATTTCTTCATCATTGATGTAAATGCGACCTAAAAATATCCTCACAACTTATGAATATTTAAATATCGAACCCGAATCGAACCCATAATACAATTTATTTATAATAAATAAGGTACTGACCCATTTTAGCAGACGGGTTAGAAATAACCAGCCCAAGAGCACACAGAAATATCACTAAAGTTTGCCACATTTTATCAAACTCACTTCTCATTTACCACTTCAAAATAACACAAAGTCTTATGGTAACTTCTACATGTCCATATTTTGTGAATGCTACGAAAGCTCGCGTATTCCGTAGCAATTTCGTAGCGACGTCTGCTCTGCGCTACGAATCCCAGACAACTGACTACGGGCCTAGCTGTTCACTGTAAAGTTTTATCGATTGGATGTAATGTTATTCTTACTGTTTGCTTTTTATTTTTATATTATTGTTTTGTTATTCGTTTTATATTGGAGTTTGGTTAGTTTGATGTTTTGTATCGGATTATGTTCTGATGTTGATATATTTTAGAATGCACTGCAATCCAAATGTTCTTTGTCTTGAGCGCTTGTTCTAAAAATATATTTTCTTTTTTGTTGCACAGTACTTGGTCTTCTCTTTATTTTGCAATCACTTGTTTTGCATTTTGTGGGAATACCTTTTTTATATATATTTTCTCAATATTGTCTAAACAATAAATATCAGCGCCAGAAAAATAAATCTGAAGAATACCCATATGCCTGAATTATTTTTAGCAATGTCATAGTGTGTTTGCACAATATTGGTTGTGGGCCTACCTCCATTCAAAATTATACATTTTTATTTTCGCCGTGTAGTGTCGACTACCCCATTTCTACCCGTGGGTGATCGTAAGAGGCGACTCAGGATATAGGGGCTTTTTAAGTGATTTTTGGGCGATGTGGCTGGAGACCCGTCATCAAAAACATTTATTATTGCTATCGTTCCCCCAATCAATTTCCAAAAGTGGCTGACGAATTTCTCATTCCAAAGCTCTGGCTACCCCGTTAAGGGATTTATAGCCGTGAGTATATATATATTATGTGTACATTTTCAATAAACATAAAATCACATTGTGTTTAAAAGTGTCCCTCTGCTACACTTTTTAGGATATTAATTACATTTAAACATTTAAAATTATTTAAATAATTAAAGTTATTAAATTTAAAAACGAAATGCAATACACATGACACGATTTAATCCTTATCATAGAACAAAGAGACATGACGTAAAATATATCGTATCGGAAAAAATATCCGCTTACTTAAGTGTATCAAACTCAAAAGTTCACGACGTATATCCCCGAAGGGGTTGGCAGAACATACATACATACATATACTCACGCTGTTAGTTCCCATTGGGGTAGGCAGAGACTATCGATCGCCACTTTTTACGATCCTGGCACACCTCTCTGGCTTCATTTACATCCATCAATCTTTTCATACATGCTCTTTTATTCTTCATACTGCGGACACCTGCCTTTTTGAGCACATTTTCTATTTGATCCAAATGTGTCCTCCGAGGTCGTCCTCTACTAACATTACCTTCCACATTGGGTTGGCAGAAGTACTATCATTTTTCGAAAATCACGTGAAATTGTGACCTGGTTTTCAGAGTACCCACGTTTTGCTTGGACAGTGTACTCACGTGATACAGGGCAGGCCTATAGCCATTAGATAAAGATAAATGACTAAATTAATGTCCATAAAATATATCATTAATAAATATGGATTCTAGTAAATACATTTTAAATATTAACAATTCTATAATTCCAAAAATCTTTCCTCAATCGAATGAATTTTTAATACATTAGTCAACTTAATATTAATAACTTTTTTACCTTTTTACTATTCACCAAGCAAATGTCGCCAAAAGTTTCTGGGAAAATATTCACATTAAAACTATCCTATACTAACTTACCCTATTGCTAGTATAGGTCTAAGTATAATTATACCAGTGTACAAGGTTTATGTTTAAATACATCTGAAACCGTAAAACCGAACTTAGTAATTTAATTTCCCTCATCCACTTACAATATTGAGGCACTTGTGAAGTCTTAGCAACTATCTCAGACATCGCCAACACCACTCGTAACGTAAAGCTCCTTTAAGTTCCGAGAGCTTAGTACTTTGGAAAATGAAAACTATTATATTTACAAGTAATTAATGAAGTAATAGTAATATAGAAAGAGCAAAAGCAAAGGATAGATATTATATTGCGGTTATAGAACATACATACATACATACATATACTCACGGCTATAATTCCCTTAACGGGGTAGCCAGAGCTTTGGAATGAGAAATTCCTCAGCCACTTTTGGAAGTTGATTGGGGAAAAGATGGTAATAATAAATGTTTTTGGTGACGGGTCTCCAACCACATCGCCCAAAAATCACTTAAAAAGCCCCTGTAACCTTAGCCGCCTCTTACGATCACCCACAGGTAGAAATGGGGTAGTGTTATTCTAAGCCGACACTACACGGCTTATAGAAAACCATTATTATTTCATGAGCAACCATGATAGCTCAGTGGGTAGCACCGCTTACTGTGCAGACGATAAGGGTTCACATCCCGGGTCGGGCCTACACCAATTTGTCTTTTTTTAAGTCATATGTGTGGTTAATTAACAATGGTTGTTAACGGTGAGTTGCACTTAGTCATGTGAGAGTCCATTCGTACAAAACGGCGATAGGCCTGCCCCCTACAGAATACATATCCATATCAACTTAAAAGAGTTCTGCACTCTAAATTAATTCTCAATTAATTGCTGTGACACATGTACAGACATAAAAAATCAATAGGGTTCGACCTTATAATTTCATTTCTTTTCCATCGTTATTCCAATCTTTAAGAACAAGTTACTTCTAAAACACTCACACTAAAAATTCCCAAGTGGCGTATATTGATAAAAACCTGACTACATTTTAACACGGACTGCAATAAAAAATCGCTTTGGAAAATATGATCAAACATATGTAGAGACCGCGTATATATATATTTGTACATAGATTTTAGTATTATCATAATTCAAATATAATTGATATGTATTTTCTCAGATTTTCACGATTGCACATTATAATTAAAACAACTATTGATTTTCGGATATTTTAATCGCGTGTTATTACATTATTTTTAAAGCCCGACGTTTCGAAAACTTTTAAGTTATCATGGTCACGGGAAGACTGAGGTGTTATTTGTCATTATACAGTACTATAAAATTATTAATACTAACTACCTTCACAAACTTTAAGTTTGAAGGTAGTTCTTTTTCGGTGTGTGTGCTATTTTTTTTTAATTTTTGAATTCACAAAATTTAAGTTAGAAGGTAGTTCTTTTTCTGTGTGTGTGTTCTTTTTTTCAAATTTTTGAATTCACAAAATTTAAGTTAGAAGGTAGTTAGTATTAATAATTTTATAGTACTGTATAATGAAAAATAACACCTCAGTCTTCCCGTGACCATGATAACTGAAAAGTTTTCGAAACGTCGGGCTTTAAAAATAATGTAATAACACGTGAATAAAATATCCGAAAATCAATAGTTGTTTTAATTATAATTGATATGCATAATAGTATCGAACTTTTGTTGTCATGATTATGTAGTCTGTTGTGTATTTACATATATTTATTCAAACTCAAACTCACACGTTCACACCGTATATCCCTGAAGTTGTTGGAAAAAGTACTACTAATTTAAATCTTTTTGTTCATGAAAACCTCATGTGGGGAATATTACTAATAAATAAAGAATAAATAAAGGAAAGAAAAATCTGAAACCCGCCCGTGTCGAGATTTTTCTTTCCTTTATTTATTCTTTATTGTTTAGGTACTACTAATACTTCTGATCCTCACGTGATATTGTCACCTTGTGTTCAGAGTACCCACGTTTTGTTTGGACTCTGCACTCACTTGATAGGGGGCAGGAATATCGCCTTTTTGTACGAATACTAATAACCACACTATATGTCTTTAGAAATGACACCCGGGATTTGAACCCTTATCATCTACACGATAAGCGGTGTTCTACCCATAAAACTATCACAGTTGCCTTTAGATAATGTTAATTATATACCTCTCGAATAGTCTATAGATATTAATTGATTCGCCTTATAATAGTGTAAATGTTATATAAACTTAGCCGCATGATAGGTACGACAAGCAACAATCATTTTAATTTAAAAGAAACATAAGTGATAGTCTGACTTAGATCTGATATAATTCATTCTCTATTTGGTTTTCTGCATCGTAGTTGCGATGATACTAAAATTTTATGTTAGCGCACATGTGTGGCTCGATTGAGTTGCGAGTTTCCAACGAGTTTTAAGTTACTTTTCAGTATTACTTAGTGAATTACGATATGATAGCTCTCGTAGATACCGAATTATTAAAACTAAGTGTGTGAATTTGTTGGTTAGTAAAACTTGATATATGATATATTTTTCATACGCCTTTGTATTTATCAATATAAATAAAAAAAACAGTTTTATTTTTCAAATTTAAATTAGTATATAAGATTATTTTAACAGATTGGATTGTACATACATACATACATATACTCACGCCATTAGTTCCTATTGGGGTAGGCAGAGATTATTGATCGCCACTTCGTACGATCCTGACAAACCTCTCTAGCTTCGTTTACATCCATCAATCTTTTCATGCATGCTCTTTTATTCTTCATACTTCGTACACCAGCCTTTTTGAGCACACTCTCATTGGATTGTATCATCATCATTATAAGCCAACAGACGTCCACTGCTGGATATAGGCCTCCCCAAAGATTCTCACAGCGACCGGTTCTATGTTGCCCTCGTCTATCGGCTGCCCGCAAACTTGACCAAGTCGTCTCGGTCCACCTTTAGCAAGGCCAACCCACACTGCTTGGACTATATAGAGGAGAAAACAGATAAAATCCATAAGATAACATTTAATGATATTGGAGAAGTGGTGTTTGGGCGATGCGGTTGGAGACCCATCACCAACGATAATTTATTTATACCATCTTGTGCCCTACCAACATCCAAATGTGGCTAAGGATTTTCCAGCTCTGAAGCTCTGGCTCCCTCGCTATATATGGATAATAGTTATCTAGAATATTTCTTTATAATATATATAATATATAATTACATAGTATTGTATTTTTTGCTGTGTAGTGTAGGCTCAGAATAGCACTACCCCATTTCTTCCGGTGGGTGTACGTAAGAGGCGACTAACGGTATTGGGGCTTTTAAGGAATTTTTGGGCGATGCGGTTGGAGACCCATCACCAACAACTTTTATTTCACCATCTTTTCCCTACCCAACTTTCCAAAAGTGGCTGGGGAATTTCTAATTCCTTAGCTCTGGCTACCCCTTTTAGGGATTTATAGCCGTGAGTATATGTATGTATGTATATATGTATTGTGGTTTTAGATTCCAAAGATTTTGGTATTAATGAAAAACGCCTTTTATTTAATATGTTTTTCAATTTTTTATTTGCATTATTTTTGTTGCGTAATTTACGGCGACTTACACTATAGTTTGTTGTTTATTATTATAAATTTTCAATATTTTTGGGAAAGAATATATCCTGTTGTTGCGGTTTTTGATTCATAATGGCCTAAAAAGTAATATGGCCGTCTGCGAGGGAAATTACTTTAAATTTTACATTATTTTTTACCAGAAATGGAAGCCAGAATCATAATAATTTACACCGAATGAAATTCTGTGAAATAGGTAGGAAAGGTAAAAAAGGAATGTTAAGATGGTTTGGACACATAGAGAGGATGCATGTTAGTAAATTGGTAAGAGAGATCTATAGAGCCAATGTGAAAGGTAATGTAGAAGAGGATGACCTTGGGGAACACATAAGGACCAAGTAGCGAGTGTGTTCAAAAAGGCAGGCGCCCGAAGTATGAAAAAGAAAGTATTATGTATGATGAGATGATGGATGTAAAAGAAGAGAGATAGAGGATAGAGGTTTTCTAAGATCGTACAAAGTGGTGATCGTTAGTTTTTCCCTACCCCAATGGGACCTAATGTCGTTAGTTGTTTTGTTTTGAAAAAATGAAAAAATGTGAATGTAAAGAGTTTCTTTGTTGCTTCTTCTCTTTACGAACACCTTCCGAAGCAACGGACTAATGATAAATTTAAAAAATTTGACGTTCAAAAAATGTTAGTTTTTAACTTAATTTTGAAAAATAAACTTTTTGACTTTTTTTGACTTTTAGTATATGTATGTATGTTAATGAACAAAATAAGGATAAAGACATTCATTTCTTGAAGCGAAGCCTACATCCTACTCCCAACATCATTACTGTGTATACGAGTGTTCTTTATAAATTCATTTATTCTCTAAAAAAATGTATTCCAGAGATTCCAAGGATCTCTCAACATATCCGCATTATCCTCAAGCTTTGACTTACAATATAAGCTCTAACTAAATGTAATATGATTCATATTTGAAAAACCAGAGGAATTAAACAAAGACATGCAAGGATCCGCTTTGGTGATACAATTGTTAAAAAAACGACAATAAAACAAAGATTACTTTTCCAAATCTGTGGTTTGATTTAGAGGGGGCAGGTTGTTTGAATTGAAATATAAACTTTCAATATTTCTACTAGCTGTGGATCTCAAAAGAAACGACTGTTTTCGTCTTTTCCATTTATAACTTCCAAAAACGGCTGAGAATTAATTTATGACCTTTTTGTTGAGATTCCTTTATATCCTTAAACTTGGATAGATAGCAAATTTGGTACCTAAGGTATACTGATTTTTCAGACATTTTTAATCGCCTTGATAATGAACCAAACTTATATTTTAAGAAAACACAAATTAGTATAGGCCAAATTATGGCTTTTATGCAAACCTCTCTCAAAAGTGTCGGTGCTCTTTCAACTATGCTACCAAGACTCCAAAGAAATTGATTGTCTCGGTTAATACTTAGCGTTTTTTGTTGGTTTAGAATATCACTAACCTCATATTATCAGTTAAGAAAACGAATGTTGTGTGCAGTTGTAACTGGAACTTAAACCAAGAGTGTTCATGTTTCGTTTATATTTAATATACGTCTTAGTCGAAGCTCTGTTGTTGTGACTTAATAAATAAATAAACCCTTTTCTTCCATTGGGTAAAGTTCTAGTCGACTAATAATAATAAAAAAAAACTTTATTAATGGTAAGGTTGATGTTTATATGATTATTAGCCAATGTGGCTGGAAACCTTTCATCTTCTTCCAGAAGCTTCTAAAAGCGACCGAGTACTCAAAATTAAGAAGTGGTACCGCCTTTTTTTTATAGCCGTAAGTATATGTTTTAGAGTAAAAACAATTTGGACCTAAGCCATTTTTGCAATCAACAAAAGCTCAAACCGCTTTTAACGCTCAGAATGATATAACACAAACAACACCAAATCTCTTGTCTTCAAGAATACGAATGCTCTTCTACAATCCTGAAGCGTGTATCAGTACATAATTCAGCCATTACGCAACACAAAGAAAAAAAGACTGGTAAAATTCGTCGGAGCAATAATTCATATGTCAGTAGAACATTCTGGAACAGTTCCAGGCGTCGAATTCGCCGAATGTAAATCCAATACACGAAAAAGGTTGGCAGATACTCAATACAAAATGATAATGGACAAAGCGACTGTAAAAGAAGCGGTCGATATGAAAAAATGGCATTCGAATGTATTTTCACATGGTTTCTGTTTTCAGGAAAGATAGGTAACATTTGATTTTGCTACTTACTTGCAAATGCAATGGTAACAATGCATGCCCGTTGTTACCATTGGGGTAGGCAGAGACTATCGATCGGCACTTCGTACGATCCTGACAAATATCTTTTGCTTCTGTCACATTCATCATTCTTCTCATACAATGCTCTTTTATTCTTTTCACTCCGGACTTTCGTCTTCGTAGGAACATTTTTGATTTTTGCTACTGAGCTATAGATACATTTTTAAATATTCCTAGTTTTAACTACATTTATATTAAGAAGATTTCAGCACGATTATTTAATTTACCATGTTTTTGTACATTTTACACTTTGTATTTTGTACATTGTGGTCTGTTAGAGATTGCTTTTGAGATAAGACTGTCTATTGCACTTTTGACTTGTAAAACCGTGTTTTTTTATAAATATAAATACAAAGATTTACATACATACATACGTACATATGCTCACGGCTATGAATCCCTTAAAGGGGTAGCCAGAACTAGGGAATCAGAAATTCCTCAGCCACTTTTGGAAGTTGCGTGGGGAAAAGATGGTGAAAAAAGGTTTTTGGTGATGGGTCTCCAACCGCATCGCCCAAAAATCCCTTAAAATCCTCTTACGTACACCCACCGGAAGAAATGGGGTAGTGTTATTCTATGCCGACACTACACGGCAAAGATTTCTTCTATTATAATATATTTTAATTGCTTTAAACTGCACAGCTTACTGCAAGACGTAGGTCAGTCTTAGCACTCGTAATAAGCATAACATCGTTACTTATATATAACACGTTGTTTAACTTTTCGGCTACCGATATATCATTACTATCACATTATTTCATGTACATACATATTTCAATGAGTTCCCATTAGGGTATGCAGAGATAATCATAAATGTTTTGAAATATACCTTTTTTAACCGACTTCAAAAAAAGGAGTGTTCTCAATTCGGCAAGCATATTTTTTTATTTTTTCATCACACTTCGGACGTTTGAAGTTTTGAGCCGCGTATCATTTTGTTGGCAAATTATATCTGTTATAAATAATATATATTTAATAAATGTACGGACATATTATACACAGAACAGGTTAGCTCAAAACTAAGTTAAACTTGTATTATGGGATACTAACTCAACGACATACATCCAGGACTAAGAAACAATCATTGATGCTCATCACAGAAATGTTGCTTACAGCGGGGATCAAACCCGCAACTTTTGGACCGAGAGACTAGCCACCTATCCACTCGGCCACGGACGTCGTCGTATTACCCACGCAATATGTTTCAAACAGGTCAGTTCGCCTTTAATATTTGCGTATAAATAACTCCGCCTTTATGATTGAGATCTCAATAGGGCTCACGTAAAGGCTCACTTTGATGTCATTGATGCGCACTAACGGTTCCAAGTCATAATGTCTGGTTGGCTGACTCATAGGAATGATTCTTGATCATATACCTACTTTATTGAGCTGTAGGGTACATATTATTTCAGATCAAAGCACCCATTATGAGGTTGTTAATATTTTTGGAGATACTTTTTATTTGTATTGTTTTTAGGGTTGGCAGGAAATATAGAAGGCCTTTTTTAACGATACTGACAAACCCCTTAAGTTTCTTTTACATTCGTCAATCTTTTCATTCTGCCCTGTTGTTATTAACACTTCAGACGTCTTTTTTTTAAGCACATTCTTTATTTGATCTTAATGTATCCTCCATAGCAAACCTCTACTTTTGTTAACGTCCATTTTTTTCACATTCATAAATCTTCTCAGTCATGTTCTTTTGTTCTTTTCATTTCGGAGTTCCGTCTTTTTTTTTATAACTTTTAATAAGCGATGAATAATGTGCATTGCATGAAATTCTGTTGTCTTGGCAGGTTTATTTAATGTCAGTTAAGTCGATGACAAAACAGTTTACCCAAGTCCTAGGATGTGGATAACACAAATTTATATTTTAAGGATCCTTTGATAAGATTTTTTTGTAAAATATAACAATAGCCGATTTAGTTTCCAATACATACATTACTAACCAATATTGTAATTTCAACGAAGGATTCTGTTACAAGGGTCAACCCAGACCCTTCAATCCTCTGATAAGGTTCCATTCGAGAATATGAGATTAGTTTTATTGTCATCCATTTTATGTATAGCATTTGTAACAAAAAACGATTTATTTGAAAGCGGAAGTTATCTCGAGGCATTTTCTTATCTACACATTTAAAAAGATAATACTTATAAATTTATTTGTTGACGGAGTTGCCAGAGCAATAGAAAATATAAATGAATAAATTGGAATGTTTTTGACATGAAACCTCATGCGGGGATTATTGCTAACAAATAAAAGATAAATAAAGGAAAGAAAAATTTCGACACCCGACCGGTATCTGGCGTATACCCGAGGTCGCGTGTTCGAACCCCGCCGGTGTCGATTTTTTTTTCCTTTATTTATCTTTTATTTATTAATAAAGGAATGAAGTTTTGAGAATATGAAAATATTGAAAAACATAAATAGGCCAGTAGTGGCTTTTGAAGGATTAAGATATATTTGCTAAGATATATTTAAACATCCGAAAAAAATTATGAATTTTTTGCATGTTAGACAATATTATATTTTTTACTTATAGAATAGAATAGAATAACACTTTATTGCACATCAAACAAAAATTTACAAAAGTAATAATATGATCAAACAGTTTACAGTGAGGTACAATTGGCGGTCTTATCGCTAAAAGCGATCTCTTCCAGACAACCTTTGCAAGGTTAGATCGATAAATTAATTATTTGGGTAGATGCACAAAACAAGGCCAAAAAAAACATAATAAGATATTAAGCTTACTTAAAACTAACTTATTTAATTTAAATAACAATATTAATATTACATATTACAAAATAATATAGATATGTAACGAATATGAACACATATATAAATAACTACATACTATTATATATACAGGCAATACAAATACCTAAATAAAATACACATATACGTTTTAGAAATATAATAAATATATATAGTTTAAAAAGCAACAGTATTACAGCGCTTCAGTGAGATAGTGCTTCAGTGATACGAGTAGCTTATACGTTATTAAAAAAAAACTATACAACCTACGACCACGTTTCAATATTAAGAAAACTTTCACTTCCTCATAATCTCCATTTTTTTTATTTAAAATTACATAAATCATTTACAATATCATCGGAGGACACCTTTGGACCAAACAGAAAGTGTTCTCTAAAAGGCAGGTGTCCAAAGTATGAAGAATAATAGAGTATGAAAAGATTGACGAATGTGAACGGAGCCAGGGTTTTTTTGTCAAGGTCGTACGAAGTGGCGATCGATAGTCTCTGCCTACTCCAATAGGGTTTAATAGCGTGAGTATGTGTGTGTATGAAACATCATCTCTTTCACAAGCTTTTCTTTCAATATACATAGTTAATACACAATTGTTTAAAAACACAATCCATATAACTGCTGCTTGTGAAAAGAGCATCCACATCACATGGTTAAACTTGTCATATTAAATTATAGCAGGCTGGATGGGCAACCGAATAAACCCTTGTTTTATAATATTTGTAATGTAAAGTGGCGTGTTTTCTCCGCAGATATTTTATAAAAGCCTTTTCAAAGGCACGTTTTAGCCCTCGGATCGTTCGAACCCTTTTCCAGTAATATAACTGACATTGTCATCGCGAGGGATGGGGTTGGATTTCAGTGTTATTAAAGCTCGAAGGTTTTAGATATTCTAAAATTAAGTTGTCGGATAAATGTGAAGGGAGCTTATTTTATATTAAATTAATATTACTTTGATATTGGAATCTCCTGAACCTTGGATATACGGGATCGCATTCCATATCGTATCCCTGACTAGTGTTAGAACAAATCAAACATTACAATAAATAAAATAAAAAATAAAATAATCATTTATTTCAAAGTAAAAAGATAAATCTTTGTTTTTTGAACGTCAAAATTCAACTTAATACTAAGTTTACTTCGGATTCGGAAGGTGTTTTGTTGAGAGAAGAACCCGTAAGAAACTCGTCAACACACATCTTTTTTTACGTCCATTACAATTTTGGTGTTAGCCCGGAAACATCCTGCACAGAGCCCTGATGACACCAAGCCACTTCATCATTAATGTAATCATTAACATTGTAATAGGCTTTCGAACTAAGATTTCTTTTAACTACTGCTTTGAATTTTGTTTCTGATAAATTTAAAATGTCCTCAGGTATTTTATTATACATTTTTACGCATAACCCCATGAAAGATGTATTTACTTTTGACAATCTGTATTTTGGTACTGAAATTTTATTGTTGTCTCTCAGGTTTCGAATATGTCTGTCACAAATCGAAAGCCTTTAAAAAAAAAGTGTTTTTTTTAAAGGCTGGTGTCCAAAGTATGCAGAATAAGCGAGCATGTATGAAGATTGATGTATGCGAACTAAGGTTTGCCAGGATCGTACAAAGTGACGATCGATAGTCTCTGCCTACCCCAATGGGAACTAACAACTTATCTAAATTTTATATGCCTTAGACTGTTACAAATAAAGTAAGAACCCTTAGACATTGAAAAAATATCAGAAATCAACAGAATAGATTAAGATTAAACCGTAAATATATAACCGTAATAAATATTTATATATATAAATAAAGCTCAATAGTTTGGTTTTAACCCATTATCAAGTGTCCATTACTTTATAATCTTTTCGCTATACATTTCCACAAGTGGCTATGGAATTTCAAATTTTGTTCATATTTCAAATTCAACTTTCTTGCATTTATAGGCCAGATTATAGTTAATCGTATTTGTCTACGCCGATTATTTCAACGGTAGCGCAAGTAACTAACTTGTCATTGCCCCCCCCCCCTGCGCCCGCGCCTTCCCAAGACGAACCACGGCTGAGAGCGCTCCCCGCCGCTCTGCCACTCTTATTCTCCACCTCCACCGCGTCGGAATAAATTATTATTTTTGTATTAAATTGGAAATTAAATTGTTTAAATCAATTTAAGTCTTTTATGTTTTACTAGTGGATCGTCCCAGCTTCGCACGGGTAGCGTTGTTTTTTTAAATATCTGAGGTTTCTTTCTT